>JARHVA010001785.1:515000-967500 GCA_037957365.1 Torreya grandis
TCATGGGTTTATGTTACTCACTAGGATTTTTAAAGATATTTAAACAAAATAATGACATATATGATCCTTTAACTAACACACAACCACCTAAAGGACTTATAAAACATCTTGTAGGTTCCTTAAAAATTTTAGATAGTTCTTATAGGAGGGACACTAGCACCATAATTGGACACTAGTTACACATGGTGATATTTTACTAAAATTCGTTCTACTATCCAAGACCATATTTTAACAATAGTAAAAAAATGTAAGGAATCTACCTATTTCTCTACCCTATTTCAGTTCCCTAATCTATAAAGAAAGCTTGTTTACTTCTAAATAAGCATTCTTTCTCTTCTCACTTGTAATTTTTGGAAATGTTAGTTAAATCCAATTAATTTATAATTTCCATTCCATATGATCATCATACTCAACCATTTAAAATCATATTATTTACACTAGTTAATTCTTAAAAGGTTAAAACAGAAACATTCAAAATGAAAACATAAAAGTCATTTAGAAATTTTAAAACTCCTTCCTCAAAATACATACTTATTAATCAGATGATGTTTTTGACATTGTTTTACATACTTAAATATTGTAAAGGTATTATAAATATTTAATATTGGTTTCCTAAAGATTTAATTAGGAAATAAGACCCTTTAATCATGTTTTTAAGTCATGTTAAGAAGTTACAGGGATTTATTTAGGAAAACATAAGCTCTTAAAGACTACAAGTCCTATTCCAGGAGTTTTTAATTAGTTTTTAGAACTTTTCAAGGGATCTAAAATAAATAAAAAGATTTAAGGAGGATGGAAAATAATATATCTAACATGTTCTATTATGATCATGAGATTTTTTTGAGAAAAAAGAGTTTTTAAAGCTTAAATTGTAGATTTTCTAGTCTATAGAAGTCTGTAGACCCTTAATAAGGAGCATCAAGCATAAAATGAATTTTATGTCAGTATTAAAGATAAATAAGTTTTAACTAATAGTAATCAATAAATAATAGTGGATCTATAATCCATGAACAAATAATATTTCATGTTTGTAAGGGTCAAAAAGATAGTCATGTCCTTTTTAATTCTCTTCATGCATTGCACTTGTGGAGTTTTAAATGGGTTCTAATATTACCTAAGGCACATAATGGTGGTATTAAACCTTAATTAGGATGTAATTTTCATTTAGATCCATTTATAAACTCAAAATACCTAACAAACTCAATCCAAAACCTTTTAAAACCCTAAATTCAAGAAAAGACATTTTGATGTTTTTACAAGCTTAGAGGGGTATCTCAATGAGTTTTAAAACCTTATAAGGACAAATAAAGGTAAATACTAAATTTAAAAGCCTATTTTGTCATTATTAAATGTTTTTCATGATTTTTACAATGGAATTTTATTCTTATGAGTAAAAATCATGATGTTGTAGGAAGATTACAAGAGATTCGTGATCCAAGACACCTATAAAACCCTTGTAAACTTCTTAAAAATTTGAATGACTAACTAATAAGGTTTAAAATATATTATGAGGAAACATAAATGTATATAGTTATCTTTCTCAATGTTTTATGACCTTGTAAAGTGAAAATATAGGCTCTATAACATAGATTAAAAAAGGTTATATGATCATACAATGACAAGACAAGATATAGGTCTATAATGTTCAAATAGCCTCTAAATTTCTAGAGTTACATGGTTTAAAAAATTTCCAAGCCCCTAAAAAAAATTTAGGGGATACATGAAGTAAATATATTGATAAAAAGGTTACTAGAGCCTAAAAAACTACCTACATGTATGCCTCAAAGTTGAGATCTTTCCTTGATTATCAAATCATAATTTCAAGGCAACTTGGTAATAAGACAAAATTATTCAAAGTTAGTTTCCAAAAAGTTATAGGTCTAAATGTAAGATTTTAATTAAAAACATGGAGATTATAGGTCTAAAAATATTATAGGTAGAATTGTAGGGTTTCAATGAGTTCAAGACTAACACATAGGTCTATAATAAGTTTCTAAATATCTCATTGAAGATATGAGGTCATGACAAGGATGAGAGAGGGTTTAAAGCTATCAAGAACCTAAAAATGGTCTTCAAACAAGTTTATATGTTTCCAAGGTGATATAAGGTAAAATATACAAATTTATGATCTCAAAAATAAACGTTTTAGGTCTTAGTTACATGTTTCCATGGCTTCCAAACTTCAATCAAGCCTATTATGCAGATGTCCAATATTCTATGATCCTCCCAAAGTATCATCTAGCCTATAATGTTTTTCAAAAGATAATGGTAATATAAAGAACTTTCATCAAGGTTTTAGAGTTTATAAATCTTCAAAAAAAGATTGTAACATCTATTATATGATCCAAACATAGGTTTTAAGACCTTCATTTGGGTTTCACAAGGACTGTAATATATTTTCAAATTCCATCGTTATGTGTTATAGAGTTCCATGAATTTCAAACTTTTTTGGGGTTTAAAAGACTATTAGATAGTGTTTTCATTAATTTATCATGAACATGAAGAGATTTTCATAACCTTTAAGCCTCATATTACCAAGATTTTAAGAAGGTTTTGCGCTCTCAAGACCTAGTAAATATGCCTACAACATGTTCAAAGATTTCCTGGAAATACAAAGGCATAAAACAAAGATTAACATGATCCAAGTATATCAATAAGTATAAAAAATGTTTCCAATGATTTTTTGGTAATATAAATATATGACTAAGGGATTTATGCTTATTCCAACAACTATAGGTTTATAAGGTTCATCAAACATCCACCAAATAGGAAAATAGTTGGAAACATAATCCTCAAGATGTGAAACCTCCTCAAGTTATTGGTGTTTATTTTAAGTATATGTAAGGGATATATATTATTGAATTAATCATGTTTTGGTTACAATGAATACCTATTTTCATCTAGAAGACTTAGCAATGGATTTAAACATTAATAACAAGTCAAGATTAGCTATATTCTCTCTAACATGCATGCCAAGGAGGAAAACGATGAGTTCAAGGAACATTAAGTCAAGAAGACCAAGTTACTATAGAAATAAATCAAAAAGGGAAGGCCATTGACTAAATCCATTATGGATAACCTTCACAAGGATATATCTATAATTAAGATAAGATATTTTTCCCATACTATGTCTAAAATTGGTTTCTTTTCTCCCACACATGTAGGACTTAACGAGGATAGTTGAAGAAAGTTAATGTCCTTTCTTCTCTCACTACTTGTATTGTTATATATATGAATATTTATGAGATTAATTAAATTTCCATCTCATTGGTGTAAAAAAACTCTACCCTTTTGAGGATTATGGCATTGGATTTATGCCTTGAATTCAATAAATAAATGACATTTGCATCTTTCATACTATCAATTTTCTTGAATATTGTGTGATTTTGAGTTATTGATCTTCACGTATGGATGTTTTCTTCCCTTGTGTTATTATATAACCATCTTTACATTATCTTTTACATGTTGTATGTTGTGTATATTTCCTACCTTCATGCAAAATACTTATGTAAAGGTTGAGAAATTTATAGATTGTGTAAAATTTATGTGATTTCCCATCACTTATAAAGATTTATTGTGATGTTTTTTCATGCTAAGGATCTCTCTAAAATTGGTTCATTTCCATTTGGTGAATTTTAATTACTTCTACTCCCTTTTCCATGATGATATGATAGTTATAGCTAAAAATAAGTCATTTTTAGTAGTGTTTTATGGTTATAAGTTGATCTTACATTAGGTGGACATACATAGTTAAGGAATGAATTTGGCATTCTCTAAAGGTTCATCCTAAGGATAAAAGGTCTCACACCTTGGGTATGTTCCCATTATTACACTGAACCATCTATCTAATCAAACAATGCAAGTTTTAATTGACAATAGTTATTTGTACCTTGCTAAAAATTGATTAGTCGCTCATGAAGCCAAGCTAACCTTAAATAACCATGTATTAATGAGTGATACCTACATATATAATACTCTTAAGAGGGCCTTAGTCATATGTATTTCTCCCCTAAGCATTGGATTTTATGTGCACAAGGGTTTAATATGCTATATGAAATGGCATGTAATGATCTAGCTTGTAACTTTATAAATACTACTCTTTGAATGCTTTAGACATGTCATATGACTACTATTATGACTAATATATAGATAGATAAAAAATGGGACATTTTGAAAAATTTAAATGTGCTTTGTTATGTGTTCTTGATAATCATTTTAATATGACTTGGTGATAATGAATGGTATTTTTTTTTTGTTTATACCACACCTTTTGAAAATATATCATGGAAGGGTTAAATTTTAAAAATTGGGCCAACCCATATGATTTGAAATATTTTAAAATTAGATGAATTTTGAGGTATATATTTTAGATAAGAATTTAGACACTTGCTCGATGCAAGTGTCCATGTGTAGGATGCAAGTTTCCAATAGGCTAGGAAGCCACTTAGGATTAGGAACTAACAGTGACATATATTAGGTTTTAATATTTTTTACTATGAAAAATATTTGGGTCATCGTAAATGATAAGGTTGGACAATATGATAAATAGTTAGGCATATTGAAATGGTGAATGTGAGCCTTTCATTAGTAGAAAGGTCTATGATTAAAGGGTAGAGCCTTGATAGGTATTTGTCAAGTATACAATACTGAGATGATATATAAATTAAATTTTTAATATCTACACAAACATTTCATATAAATATTTGAATGTCATAATCTATAAGACATTGACACTCCCTAAGAACAATAGTGGCCTACACTGCTTTCTAGATACAATGCTCTTATTGGGAGATATTACAAATCCCTATATCACATTTGTAATCAATCAACATGGTTTTACCATTAAATTTCAATCTTAGATAGTCTTTTATTCCATTTTTATAACTAAGTTTTATTTCTTTAGTACTTTCCCCTTTTAGCATATTTATAAATTTAGTAAGTTCCAAATCAATTTGAATCATTTATCGTCTATCAATGGCATTCTAATTTTACGTATTAGTTTATCTTATCTACATAATTAATTAACTTATTTTCCAAAATTTGATAAAACACATACATAAATTAACCTCACAATATATTTTAAACCTACTAAATATCTTACATAGGCATCTTCAAACCTTCAGTTTAGCCCACCTACACATGTTGGTTTTGTCAATTTTAGTTATTATTGCCAATTAATATACACTGGATCTATTTAGAATAAACTCTGTCCCATCAATGGTAACTTTTTAAAATTAAACCTTTCCTTAGGTTTTATTTATTTACCTAGCTTCTATTTGCATGAAAAAATTACCAATTTGACTCATATATAAACAAATCAAGATCTCATTTAAAATGGACATGGCACTTATCTGCTACACATATATAATTTATTACACATTGAAAAATTATCCCCTATTATTCTTAAATTATGATTTTTCACTACAAGTAGTCATAATCTAAGTCTAAATAATTCTAAATTGAAGTCAAATCAAACATAATAAATTATCAAATATAAATCATTAATTTCATACATATATCAAAGAAGAATAATTATACAATCAAAATAGGTGTGAGAACTATGTCATTTGATTCCTTCCTCAGAGTATCAGATATGTAGGTAGTGGTCAATCATCAAATGAGGATGATTGGGGTCAACTTATCCCACACTTTATTATTTTTAGATTTATATCCCTTGAAAGTACAACTAGGGTTTTAGGGAAAAGGAGTTTGAATTTTAGAATTGCATATATCATTAGGTTATATTGTCATAAATATAGAGCATATATAGAGAGGTGAAGCTGACCATATAATTATAGTCCCTCATTTCTACATAGGTTAATACCAACTAGCATAAGTCAGTATCGACTAGATATACTAACCTAGATAGATGAAACTAACCATGGGTAGATAGAAGTATAATTCCTAAACTACATAAATCACAAACAAGATTTATTTTGATTTCCATTTCCAAAATAAGTCACAATCAAATAAGCAACCAAAAAATCTAAGTACTCATCCATTTTTTACTTAATATATTTATCATATGCCACTTGTCAAATATTTTAATTAGTTTTAATATTTTACATTCAGATGTATGCTTGAATGTCATATCCTAATATCTAAACTATATTTCATGTTTATATCATGTTAGGGTTGAAAATAAAACTAAGGTAAAACATTATTATATAATATAAATTAATAGTTATATTACAAATATTATTTAACAAGAATTGTATCATTCTACCTTCCACTTGATATAGATATGTGGGTTGATTATTGAATCAAGAAGGGAAGTCATTTTATATTTATCATAGAATAACTAAGAATGAAACAAATAGTTTTGCAACATTACAGTAAAATATTTATAATTTTAAGGATGAAGGAATCATCATGGTAATATAGGTACAACAAAATACACCAAAGTTAGTTTCCAACAAAAAACAACACAAGAATTGATAATGTAAATTATAATATAATGAACCCTAATTATTTTTTAAAAAATGAGTAAAACTAAGTGTTATATCACACTAATTATTACTAAATGACACAATAAATTTATAATTAAACTCATACTTGATCTTGATAATAGACCATAGTGAGTATTGAAAAATACAACTCCCTTAAGATCAAGGATTTTTTATTGGACCTTATAAGAAAGTTCTTCATTCCTTAAATAAAATTAATATTGGGATGTATAAGTGTAATATAATACCCTTATAAATTTTGACTTGAATTTTTTTATGGGGTCATATATATCATAAAAATAACTTAACAAGACTTAAGCTTAAATGAGCTTCTATTTCATGGAAAATAATTTACAAGTCAAGGTAAAAGAAATTTCTAAACTCCACTAGTCTTTCTTTTCTTAAACTCTAAATATTTTTAACAAAAAAATCTAAACATTAATAAGCATACCTTCGTTCAAATATTACTAGAAGCATTATTAATACAACTATAACAATTACTTACAAGGAACATTATCCAACTTTACTCAAAAGCACAACATTAATATCCATGTACCTATAACATTTATAATCAATGGTGCATAACTCTCATAGTAATTTAGGGTCACAACACTAATTAACATGCATCAAATTTTCCATTAAAACAACATAATCATTTAAACAAATATTTTTAAAACTTCATATATTAACCATTCATCAATGTGCATCCTATTTGGATAGAATTCTATCTATGGAAATACTATTGATTTTACTCTAAGAATAATCTATATACGAGTGTCAATTGAAGCAATCTCATAAAAAAATTAAAGCTAATAAAACTAATTAATGTAGTTTAATCCCAACTAAGAGAGATAAATTAAAAATCTCCTAAGAATGAGATATAATCTAATCAAATATTTCATGTCTATTTGACTTTGAGTCTCAAGTAAATATGTA
Source organism: Torreya grandis (assembly GCA_037957365.1). Lineage (NCBI taxonomy): Eukaryota > Viridiplantae > Streptophyta > Pinopsida > Cupressales > Taxaceae > Torreya > Torreya grandis. The sequence continues at coordinate 522,383 of JARHVA010001785.1, forward strand.
ACCAAAATAAATAAAATTGCTTAATTAACCTAATTCTTACATATGAATAGTGTAATTATGATGATATAATTAATAGAAGTGCATAATTTTATAACAAGGCAACTTAATTTTAAGTATAGTACATTAAGAGTCTTAAATATCCTTAACTAATATCAATCAAAGGAAAAAGTCAAATCATGTAGAAGGAAATCAAACCACAACCATGCTTATTAAATCAAATATTTATAAATCATTATATCCATTACACCAATGTAATCAAGAGGGGCCAAGACATGACTATCATATATCAAGAGTCACTCTAATTATAAAATTATAATTATTATTAACCCAACAGTTAATAGTAATATAAATTATTTTAACCTTTACTATTAAATTCATAATAACTCACCTTTATTAATAATCACTAAACATTCAATTCATAGTCATATATATTCCGAGCCTTTCATATAATGATATTAGTTAAATTAATACCAAACAAACATATAAGCAAATGAATTATTTTAATTATAATAAATGTAACCTATGTTATTATAAATACATGCAATCTCCATATTTTACTCATTATCATAACCTTTTTTATATTATCCTCAAGTAATTAATGCAAATATAATAAATTCCATTTTCAAAATGAATCTCATAGATATTTTTTTATTCGATCGATTAAGAACCAAGTTGAAGGGGTTTGTTCCCTTTATAGAAGAAATATAGAAGATAGACATGACAAATTAATAGGACAAAAAAGGAACAAAAGATGAACCTAACAACTAAAACCCTTTACCACCAAAATTATGCTAAGTATCAACCAAAAAACCTAAGATGAAACAAAAAGAGGTAGAGAAAAATAGACTATTTAAATTCAAAATAAAATACCACCTGCTTGGTCTCACTACCATCACCTTTGTTATTCCTTCCTTTATTATGGCTTCTGATGAACTGGTCCTTATCTTCTTCCTATCTTTTGTGCTTGAGACTGGTAGACTCGGTCTCCACTTTTTCCTCCTCAAGAACCCAATCAACCTCCTCCTTTATGCCACTTTGAGTTGATTTTTTACCTGTGCAGTGTAAACCGAATGATCCTTGCCTAGTTTAATGGATGACAAATCTTGACTCAAGAGCTCTTTTAACTTATCAAACTCATTCATGATTTCACTACTTAGGAGTTTTTGGATATAAATCTTTGTGTACAACTTTTGGAGATAATTTGAAATTTTAACCTTATCATTAGAAATAGAAACCACTTTAACTCTACTAGATAATGGATGGACATAGATAGGACTCCCCATATCTAGTTTGTGCTCTTCTTATGCCAACTTATTAGAATCCCCAACATTCTATTCTTCATGTTCATTCTCAGATTCTAACTCAAATGAGTAATCTTTCCCCTCTTCAATGTTTTCATTCTCATTGGGGATATCTATTTCCTTAGTGAGGATCTTGGACCACTACAACTCTTCTTTCTTAATCAGTAGTAATATCAAACCTTGATAAATTAAATCTATCAAAGGGTTCTTAAATTTTAACACTGAGGCTTCCAAGGATTATAGTAGAAAAAATAAAATGTTTATTTTGTGGCATTTTAAATGATTGAGAATGAGGGAGTGATGGGAAAAAATCCCTGTATGTTTCACTTCTAAATTAATGTACCTCATAATTTGGAAGTAGATGTTAGGTCATTTCCTCAATAGTTCTAACCTCATAAAACCCTTCTAAGATGAAATCTTGGGTTTCTAGTTTTTCTTTTCAATTAAAATGACCAAAATATCCTCCTTTCTCTTCTTTTCCTTGAAAGATTTGATGCCATTATAGTCCATCCTAGTAGTCTCTCCAATGAGCTCCTCTATGATCAATATTCTCAATCCATGCATTCAAACTTCAAGATCTTTCCAACCATAAGAAAAGTCCCTAGAAAGCTCAGTATCATGCCCAATAATAAGTTTTGTGAAGGGTACCAAACTATCTTTAAGCATTTTATGCCACGTGTATTCATTTTCCTTGATGCCAAAGTATGAAATAGGTTTGAACCATGGGTAGATAGAAGTACAATTCCTAAACTAGATAAATCACAAACTATATTTATTTTGATTTCCATTTCCTAAATAAGTCACATTCAAAAAATCAACCAAAAAATCTAAGTACTCATCCATTTTTTATTTAATATATTTATCATATACCACTTGTAAAATATTTTAATTAGTTTTAATATTTTACCTTCAGATGTATTCTTGAATGTCATATCTTAATACCTAAACTATATTTCATGTTTATATCATGTTAGGGTTACAAATCAAACTAGGGTAAAACATTAGTCTATAATATCAATTAATAGTTATATTACAAATATTATTCAATAATAATTTTATCATTCTACCTTCCACTTGACATAGATATGTGGGTTGATTATTGAATCAAGAAGGGAAGTCATTTTGTATTTATCATAGAATAACTAGGAAAAAATATATAGTTGTGCAACATTATAATAAAATATTTATAATTTTAATGATGAAGGGATTATCATGGTAATATAGGTACAAATAAAACCACCAAAGTTAGTTTCCAACAAAAAACAACACAAGAATTAATAATGTAAATTATATTTTAATGAACCCCAATTCTTTTTTAAAAATGAGTAAATATAACTGTTATATCACACTAATTATTATTGAATGACATAATAAGTCTACAATTAAAATCATACTTAATCTTAATAATATACCATAGTGAGGATTGAAAAATACAGCTCCCATAAGATCAGGGCTTTTTTATTGGACCTTATAATAAATTTCTTCATTTCTTAAATAAAATTAATCTTGGGATGTGTAAGTGTACTATCATACCCTTATAAATTATGACTTGAATATTTCCATTGGGTCATATTTCTCATAAAATGAACTTAACAAGACATGACCTTAATTATCTTCCATTTCATGGAAAATAATTTACAAGTCAAGGTAAAGAAAATTTCTAAGCTCCACTAGTCATTCTTTTCTTAACCTCTAGATAAATTTTAACAAAATAATGTAAACATTCCTTTGTTCATATATAACTATAATTATTATTAATACAACTATAAAAATTACTTATAAAGAACATTATCCAACTTTACTCAAAATCACAACATTAATATCCATGTACGAGTAACCTTTATAATCAATGGTGCATAACTCACATAGTAATTCAATTTCACACAATTCATTCCATAAGAATCAAATGAATCAACCACATCAATTCTACCAAGGTGAATTAAATTCACTTTAGTCTTAGGGTCACAACACCAATTAACATGCATCAAATTTTTTATTAAAACAACATAACCCTTTAAAAACATCTTTTCCAAACTTCATGTATTAACCATTCATAAATGTGCATCCTATTTGGATAAAATTCTATCAATGGAAATACTACTAATTTTCTTCTAAGAATAATATATATACGAGTGTCAATTGAAGCAAGCTCATAAAAAATTTAAAGCTAATAAAACTAATTAATGTAGTTTAATCCCAAATAAGAGAGATAAATCAAGAATCTCTTAAGAATGAGATATAATCTAACAAAATATATCATTTCTATTTGGCCTTGAGTCTCAATTAATTATTTAACTAAAATAAACAAAATTTCTTAATTAATGTAAATCTCACATATGAATAGTGTAATTATGATGATACAATTAATAGAAGTGCATAATTTTATAACAAGCCAACTTAATTTTAAGTATATAACATTAAGAGTCCTAAATACCCCTAACTAGTATAAATCAAAGGAAAAATTCAAATCATGTAGTAGGAAATTAAACCACAACCATGCTTATTAAATCAAATATTTATAAATAATTATATCCATTGCACCTATGTAATCAAGAGGGTCCAAGACATCACTATCATCTATCAAGAGTCACTCTAATTCTCACATTATAATTATTATTAACCCAATATTTAATAGTAATATAAATTATTTTAACCTTTAATGTTAAATTCATAATAACTCAACTTTATTAATAATCACTAAACAATCAATTCATACTCATATATATTTCAAGCCTTTCATATAATGATATAAATTAAATGAATACTAAAAAAACATATAACCAAATTAATTATTTGAATACTAATAAATATAACCTATGCCATTATAAAGACATGCAATCTCCATATTTTATTCATTATCATAATCTTTTTCATATTATCCTCAAGTAATTAATGCAATTGTAATAACTTTCATTTCAAAATGAATCTCAAAGATATTTTTTGATTCAATCAATTAAGAACTAGGTTGAAGGGGCCCATTTCCTTTAAAAATAAATCAAAGGATAGACATGACAAAGTAACAGGAGAAAAAAGGAACACAAGATGAACCTGGAAGCTAAAACCCTCTACCACCAAAATTATGCCTAGTATCATCCAAAAAACCTATGACCAAACAAAAAGAGGTAGAGAAAAATAGACTATTCCAATTCAAAATAAAATAGCAACTCCTTAGTTTCACTAACATCACCTTTATTATTTCTTCCTTTGGTATGGATTTTGATGAACTAGTCCTTATCTTCCTCCTATATTTTATGCTTGAGATTAGTACACTCGATCTCCACTTTTTGCTCCTTAATAACTTGGTCAACCTCCTACTCTCCACCACTTTGAATTGATTTCTTAACTTTGGAGTGTGATATAAATTATCCTTTCCCAGTTTAATGGCTACCAAATCTTGACTAAGGAGCCCTTTTAATTTTTCAAACTCATCTATGATTTTCACTACTTAGGAGGTTTTGGATAGAAATCTTTGTGTGAAACTTTTGGATAGAAATTGAAATTTTCACCTTATCATTAGAAACAAAAACCCATCTACCTCTTCTAGCTAATGTATGGACAAATATATGACTCCCCATATCTAGTTTTGGCTCTTCCTATGACAACTTAGTAGAATCCCCAACATTATACTCCTATTCATTCTTAGATTTTAACTCAATGGAGTAATATTCACCCTCTTCAGTGTTTTCCTTCTCACTTGGGATATCAATTGCCTTAGTGATAATCCTGGACCACTATAGCTCACCTTTCTTAATTAGTATCAATATCAATCCTTGATAAATTAAATCTATCAAAGGGTTCTTATTAAAGTTTAGCACTGAGGCTTCCAAGGATTGTAGTAGAAAAAATAGAATGATGATTATGTGGCCTTTTAAATTATTGATGAGGAAGTGATGGGAAAAAATCATAGCATGTTTTAATTCTAAATTAATATACCTCATAATTTAGAGGTAAAACTTTAGTCATTTCCTCAGTAATTCTAACCTCATGAAACCCTTCTAAGATGAAATCTTGGGTTTCATTTTTCCCTTTTCAAAGAAAATTACCAAAAGATCATCCTTTCTCTTCTTGTCCTTGAAATATTTGATGCTATTATAGTCTATCCCCATAGTCTCTCCAATGAGCTCCTCTATGATCAATATTCTCAAGCCATGCATTTAAACTTCAAGATCTTTCCAACCATGAGTTAAATTCGTAGAAAGCCTAGTGTCATGCCCAATAATCTATTTCATGAAGGGTGCCAAACTACCTTTGACCATTTTATGCCACATGTACTCATTTTCCTTGACATCAAAGTATGAAATAGGTTTGAACCATGGGTAGATAGAAGTAAAATTCCCAAACTATATAAATCACAAACTAGATTTCTTTTGATTTTCATTTCCAAAATAAGTCACATTCAAATAATCAACCACAAAATATAAGTACTCATCCATTTTTTACTTAATATATTTATCATATGCCACTTGTCAAATATTTAATTAGTTTTAATATTTTACATTCAGATGTATGCTTGAATGTCATATCTTAATATCTAAACTATATTTTATGTTTATATCATGTTAGGGTTGTAAACCAAACTAGGGTAAAATATTAGCCTATAATGTAAATTAATAGTTATATTACAAATATTATTCAACAAGAATTTTTTCATTCTACCTTCCACTTGACATAGATATGTGGGTTGATTATTGAATCAACAAGGGAAGTCATTTTTTATTTATCATTCAATAACAAGGAATGAAACATATATTTGTACAACATTATAGTAAAATATCTATAAATTTAATCATGAAGGGATCATCATGGTAATATAGGTACAACAAAAATAACCAAAGTTAGTTTCTAACAAAAAACAACACAAGAATTGATAATGTAAATTATATTGTAATGAGCCCCAATTCTTTTTAAAAAATGAGTAAATCTAAGTGTTATATCACACTAATTATTAATAAATAACACTAAGTATATAATTAAATTCATACCTTATCTTAATAATATACCACATTGAGGATTGAAAAATACAACTCCCTTAAGATTAGAGCCTCTTGATTGGACCTTATAAGAAATTTCTTCATTCCTTAAATAAAATTAAGCTTGGGATATATAAGTGTACTATCATACCCTTATAAATTCCAACTTGAATATTTCGACTAGATCATCTTTCTCATAAAACCAACTTAACAAGACTTAACCTTAAATGAGCTTCTATTTCATGGAAAATAATTTACAAGTCAAGGTAAAGATAATTTCTAAACTCCACTAGTCTTTCTTTTCTTAACCTCTAGACAATTTTTAACAAAAAAATCTAAACATTAATAAACATGCCTTTGTTCATATATAAATAGAATTATTATTAATAAAATCATAACAATTACTTATAAGGAACATTATCCAACTTTACTCAAAAGCACAACATTAATATCCATGTACTGGTAACCTTTATATTCAATGGTGTATAACTCTCATAGTAATTTAATTTCATACAATTCATTCCATAAGAATTAAATGAATCAACCATATCAATGCTACCAAGGTGAATTGAATTCACTTTAGTCTTAGGGTCACAACACCAATTAACATGCATCAAATTTTCCATTAAAATAATATAACCCTTTAAAAACATATTTTTAAAACTTCATATATTAACCATTCATGAATGTACATCCTATTTGGATATAATTCTATCTATGGAAATACTATTGACTTGCCTCTAGGAATAATCTATATATGAGTGTCAATTGAAACAATCTCATAAAAGAATTAAAGCTAATAAACCTATTTAATGTAGTTTAATCCCAATTAAGAGAGATAAATGAAAAATCCTTTAAGAATGAGATATAATCCAATAAAATATCTCATGTTTATTTGACCTTGAGTATGAATTAAATATTTGACCAAAATAAATGAAATTACTTAACTAACGTAAATCTCACATATGAATAGTGTAATTATGATGATACAATTAGTAGAAGTGTATAATTTTATAACAAGGTAACTTAATTTTAAATATAGTACATTAAGAGTCCTAAATACCCCTAACTAATATAAATCAAAGGAAAAATTCAAATCATGTAGTAGGAAATCAAACCACAACCATGCTTATTAAATCAAATATTTTTAAATCATTATATCCATTACACCAAAGCAATCAAGAGGGGCCAAGACATCACTATCATCTATAAAGAGTCACTCTAATTCCAACATTATAATTATTATTAACCCAAAATTTAATATTAATATAAATTATTTTAACCTTTAATGTTAAATTATTAATAATTCAACTTTATTAACAATCACTAAACAATCAATTCATACTCATATATATTCCAAGCCTTTCATATAATGATATAAGTTAAATGACTACCAAACAAACATATAAGCAAATGAGTTATTTGAGTTATAATAAATATAACCTATACCATTATAAAGACATTCAATCTCCATATTTTTTTCATTATCATAATCTTTTTCATATTGTCCTTAGGTAATTAATGCAATTGTAATAGCTTCCATATTCAAAATGAATCTAAAAGATTATTTTTTGATTCAATCTACTAAGAACTAGGTTAGAGGGGCCCATTCCCTTTATAGAAGAAATCTAGAAGACATACATGACAATGTAACAAGACAAAAAAAGAACAAAAGATGAACTTGGCAGCTAAAACCCTCTACCACCAAACTTATGCCAAGTATCAACCAAAAAACCTAAGACCAAAAAAAAAGAGGTAGAGAAATATAGACTATTTTGATTCAAAATAAAAGACCAACTTCTTGGTCTCAATACCATCACCTTTGTTATTCCTTCCCTTGGTATGGATTTTGATGAATTAGTCCTTTTCTTCTTCCTATCTTTTGCACTTGAGACTAGTACACTCGATCTCTACTTTTTCCTCCTTAAGAACCTGGTCAGCCTCCTCCTTTCCACCACTCTAAGTTAATTTATTACCTATGGAGTACGAACCAAATAATCCTTGTCTAGTTTATTGGCTACCAAATCTTAACTAAGGAGCCCTTTTAAATTCTCAAACTCATCTGTGAATTTACTACTCATGAGTTTTTGGATATAAATCTTCATGTGCAAATTTTGGAGAGAATATAAAATTTCCACCTTATCATTGGAAATAAAAACCCCTCTACTTCTGTTAGCTAATGGATGGACATAGATAAGACTCCCCATATCTAGTTTGGGCTCTTGCTATGCTAACTTATCAGAATCCCCAACAATTTATTCCCCTTATTCATTATTAAATTTTAACTTAGTGGAGTAATCTTTCCCCTCTTCAGTGTTTTCCTTCTCACTGGGTATATTGAATGCCTTAGTGATGATCTTGGACCACTACATCTCCCCTTGCTCAATTAGCAGTAATATCAAACATTGATAAATTAAATATATCAAAGGGTTTTGCTTAAACTTTAGGATCAAGGCTTTCAAGGATTGTAGTATAAAAAATAGAATGTTGATTATGTGGCCTTTTAAATGATTGAGAAGGAGGAAGTGATGGGAAAAAATCACAATATGTTTTACTTCTAAATTAATATACATCATAATTTAGAGGTAGACTTTAGGTCATTTCCTTAGTAGTTCAAACCTCATGAAACCCTTTTGAGTTGAAGTCTTGGGTTTCTTTTTTTCCTTCTCAATGAAAATGACCAGAAGCTCCTCGTTTCTCTTATTGCCTTAAAAGCTTTGATGCAATTACACCATCCTGATAGTCTCTCTAATGAGCTCCTTTATGATCAATATTCTCAAGCCATTCATTCAAACTTTAGGATCTTTTCAACCATAATAAAAGTCCTTGGAAGTCCAAGTGTCATGCCCAACAAGCTATTCTATGAAAGGTGCCAAACTACCTTTGACCATTTTATGCCACACTTATTCATTTTCTTTGACGTCAGAGTATCAAATAGGTTCAAACCATGGGTAGATAGAAGTACAATTCCTAAACTAGATAAATCACAAACTAGATTTATTTTGATTTTGATTTCCAAAACAAGTAACATTTGAAAAATCAAATAAAAAATCTAATTACTCATCCATTTTTTACTTAAAATATTTACCATATGCCAATTGTCAAATATTTTAATTAGTTTTAATATTTTACATTCAGATGTATACTTGACTGTCATATATTAATATCTAAACTATATTTCATGTTTATATCATGTTAGGGTTGTAAATCAAACTAAGGTAAAACATTAGTCTATAATATAAATTAATAGTTATATTACAAATATTATTCAACAAGAATTTTATCATTCTATCTTGCACTTGACATAGATATGTGGGTTTATTATTGAATCAAGAAGGGAATTAAATTTATATTTATCATAGAATAACTAGGAATAAAACATATAATTGTGCAACATTATAGTAAAATATTTATAATTTTAAGGATGGAGGGATCATCATGGTAATATAGGTACAACAAAAACAACCAAATTTAGTTTCCAAAAAAAAATTACAAGAATTGATAATGTAAATTATATTGTAATAAACCCCAATTATTTTTTTTTTAAAAAGAGTAAATCTAAATGTTATATCACACTAATTATTAATGAATGACACAATAAGTCTATAATTAAACTCATACTTGATCTTAATAATATACCACAGTGAGGATTGAAAAATACAACTCCCTTAAGATCAGGGCTTTTTGATTGGACCTTACAAGAAAGTTTTTCATTCCTTAAATAAAATTAAGCTTGTGATTTATAAGTGTACTATCATACCCTTACAAATTATGACTTGAATATTTCCATGGGGTCATCCTTCTCATAAAACCAACTTCACAAGACTTAACCTTAAATGAGCTTCCATTTTGTGGAAATTAATTTACAAGTCAAGGTAAAGAAAATTTCTAAACTCCACTAGTCTTTCTTTTCTTAACCTCTAGACAATTTTTAACAAAACAATATAAACATGAATAAACATGCCTTTGTTCATATATAGCTAGAATTATTATTGATACAACTATAACAATTACTTATAAGGAACATTATCCAACTTTACTCAAAAGCACAACATTAATATCCATGCACCAGAAACCTTTATAATAAATGGTGCATAACTCTCATAGTAATTTAATTTCATACAATTCATTCCATAAGAATGAAATGAATTAACCACATCAATGCTACCAAGGTTAATTAAATTTAATTTAGTCTTAGGCTCACAACACCAATCAACATGCATCAAATTTTTTATTAAAACAACATAACCCTTTAAAAACATCTTTTTAAAACTTCATATATTAACCATTCATCAATGTGCATCCTATTTTATAAAATTATATCTATGGAAATACTATTATTTTTCCTCTAAGAATAATCTATATACGAGTGTCAATTAAATCAAGCTCATAAAAAAAATAAAGATAATAAAACTAATTAATGTAGTGTAATCCCAACTAAGAGAGATAAATGAAGAATCTCTTAAGAATGAGATATAATCTAATAAAATATCTCATGTCTATTTGACCTTGAGTCTCAAGTAAATATTTAACCAAAATAAATAAAATTTCTGTATTAACCTAAATATCACATATGAATAGTGTAATTATGAAGATATAATTAATAGAAGTGTATAATTTTATAACAAGGCAACTTAATTTTAAGTATAGTACATTAAGAGTCTTAAATAACCCTAACTAAAATCAATCAAAGGAAAAATTCAAATCATGTAGTAGGAAATCAAACCACAACCATGCTTATTAAATCAAATATTTGTAAATAATTATATCAATCACACCAATGCAATCAAGAGGGGCCAAGACATCACTGTCATCTATTAAGAGTCACTCTAATTCCAACATTATAATTATTATTAACCCAAAATTTAATATTAATATAAATTATTTTATCCTTTAATGTTAAATTATTAATAACTCAACTTTATTCACAATCACTAAACAATTAATTCATACTCATATATATTCCAAGCCTTTCATATAATGATATAATTTAAATGACTACCAAACAAACATATAAGCACATGAATTATTTGAGTTATAATAAATATAACCTATGCCATTATAAAGACATTCAATCTTCATATTTTATTCATTATCATAACCTTTTTTATATTGTCCTTAGGTAATTAATGCAATTCTAATAACTTCCATTTTCAAAATGAATCTCAAAGATATTTTTGTATTCGATCGGTCAAGAACTAGGTTGAAGGGGCCCATTCCCTTTAATGAAGAAATCCAAAAAAAAGACATGATAAAGTAACAGGACAAAAAGGGAATAAAATATGAACCTAGTAGCTAAAACCTTTTACCACCAAACGTATGCCAAATATCAACCAAAAAGCATAAGACCAAACAAAAAGCAGTAGAGAAAAATGGACTATTTTGATTTAAAATAAAAGACCAACTTCTTAGTCTCACTACCATCACCTTTGTTGTTCCTTACTTTGGTACAACTTCTGATGAACTATTCCTTATCTTCTTCCTATCTTTTGTGTTTGAGATCTATACACTTTATCTCCACTTTTTCCTCCTCAAGAACTTGGTTGACCTCCTCCTATCCACCACTCTAAGTTGATTTGATACATGTTAAGTTTAAACCAAATGATCCTTGCCTAGTCTAATGGATACCAAATCTTGACTCAGGAGCCCTTTTAACTTCTCAAACTCATTCTTGATTTCACTACTCAGGTGTTTTTGGATATAAATCTTCATGTGTAACTTTTGGAGAGAATTTGTAATTTCCACCTTATCATTAGAAATAGAAACCCCTCTACCTCTACTAGCTAATGCATGGACATAGATAGGACTCCCCATATTTGGTCTGGGATCTTCCTATGCTATCTTAGTATAATCCCCAACAATATGTTCCTCCTATTCATTCTTAGATTCCAACTCAATGGATTAATCTTCCCCCTCTTTAGTGTTTTCCTTCTCACTAGGGATATCAATTGCCTCAGTGATGATCTTGGACCACTATAGCTCCTTTTTCTTAATCAATAGCAATATCAATCCTTGATGAATTAAATCTATCAAAGGGTTCTTAGTAAAGTTTAGCATTGACACTTCCAAAGATTGTAGTAGAAAAAATAGAATGCGAATTATGTGGCCTTTTATATGATTGAGAAGGAGGAAGTGATGGAAAAAATCATAGTATGTTTTACTTCTAAATTAATATACCTCATAATTTAGAGGTAGAATTTAGGTCATTTCCTCAGTAGTTCTAACCTCATGAAACTCTTTTGAGATGAAATCTTGGTTTTATTTTTTTTTCTTTTTTAATGAAAATGACCAAAAGCTCCTCCCTTTTCTTCTTTTCCTTTAAAGATTTGATACCATTATAGTCCATCCTAGTAGTCTCTCTAATGAGCTCCTATATGATCAATATTCTCAATCCATGTATTTGAACTTCAACATCCTTCTAGCCATGAGTGAAGTCCAAGGAAAGCTTGGTGTCATGCCCAACAAACTATTTTATGAAGGGTGTCAAACTAACTTTGACTATTTTATGCCACATGTATTCATTTTCCTTGACGTCAAAGCATGAAATAGGTTTGAACTAATCTCTATCCCCACCTATTTTATGAATTTGTAGAATTCTAAAAGCTTCATTATTCAAGTTCTTAGGGAAGGAGATGGGAATATTATAGAAAAAAGAATCAAATATGAACATGTGATGCAATCCCAAAATGACCCAAACATGAGAGACTATAGTGATAATTACCTTGTACATATTAAAATCAATGATTTTGACATGGATTTGTGTCATCATTAAAAAACCATCATAACCATGTGGGGTGTGTCTTTTTCTAGTTCAATAATTAGGATGACACCATCATGAAAATCACTCTCATGTCAACTAATGAAATCACTTCTTTGAACCCCAAAGTTGGCCATGAAATCAGCACACCTATTGCCCTCCCTATAAACATGCACTATAGAGACCCCTTTGAAAAGGGCCAATAAGTTTTTTTCATCATCAATGATTATATAAATATTCTAGTAAGAGTGAGAAAGGCCTTTAAGATAACTAATAATGTTGATTGAGTCACCTTAAAATTTGGAGGAATTTCATGCTAATGTTGACCACCAGTTTAATACCCCAAAGTGCCACTTTAGTTTTTGAGGCATGATTTGTTTGGATCCCTAATGGTTCTATATATGCTACTTTGATATTCTAGGAAGAATCCCTAATAACACCTTCTACTCCCATTGGGCCTGGGTTCCCTTTTGCTACCCCATCAAAATTTAGTTAAACCAAGAGGGAGGAGGATGTAACCATTTGAATTTTGACCTATCAACCCCCTTCACTTGAAATTTTCCAAGAATGATAAGATTGAGGTGTTTTAGAATTTGAGAGAAGATATGAGAGATATTTGTCAAAATAAGAAGAAAATAATGACCAATTTTCATGGGTAAAGGATAATATACTCTTGGAGGTGGAGGAAGGATTTAGCTTATAGTTCTTAAAAATACAAGAATTCCTATCTTTTCAAACACCCCAAAAAATATGCAGGGGAGCCAGATTCCACCATAATTTCAATAGTGAAAATTCCTAGGGTGGCTTCCATTGAGTAATTAGGTCGTTAATAGGGTAATCTAAGAAAATTTAGACCTATTGAATAAATGCTAAAACATGGAAGAAGCAAAGGAACATGAAAGGAATAAATGCTTGATATATTTAGCTTCCCATCTATAAAGAGTACACCTATTGGGAAAAGGAATACCCCTTTTCACCAAGTTATCCATAGTTAAAATCTTGTTCTAAGTCACTAACCAAAAAAACATTGATTTTGGGGATGGGGCTTTTTAACCAAAGATCATTCCAATTATCATCTACTTCCTCCTGATCCCAAAGGGAGACATATCTAGAATAGAGCAAGATATGAATTTAAATATAAACTCAATTAATTATTATTCTTTATAGTCATAATAATGACACCATCTAGTTTAAAATGTCAAATTTAAAAACAACATAAATATAAAGTATATATATGCAAACTATTTTGATACCAAATGTAGTGGTGTAAAATCTTTTTGAAATTACATTAAAACCCAAGCTGAATATTCAAGACTCAAATTTAAGCATAAAGAATTGTTAATCGATTGCCAAGACAAACCGAATTACACTATAATAATTAAGTCCTTTCTACCTTTGATAACATTTTTTTATCAATATCAAGGATTTTAGGTCCCTTTCCTAATAAAAAAATTACTCAAAGAACCAAATAGACCTAGATTAATGAAAAAACCATCAAGGCATCTGATCAACAAATAACATTCAAACCCAACTATCTAAAGTATTAAAAAATACTTCAAATTAACCAAAAAGAAAAAAATTAACTAAAATAATAAACTAAAATTACTATGTTTCACCCCTTTTTGCTTTTCTATGAGAGCAAAGAATCCTAGAGGTAGGATTAGGTATAAAACATCATCTTTTCTTATTTCTAACTATAGTCCATTCTTCTGAATTAATTAAATGTATTGAAGAGATATACTTATCCTTAGATGAACTTATACCAACCATTTTTTCGCTATCTAAATCCTTATTACTCTTTATAAGTGATCTAATAACCTCTATTAGTTGAGGTAATGGAACCAAATTAGTCAACCCTACTTCATATTCCTCTTTCATCAAGACTTTTGTAATAGTTTATGAGGTCAAAACAAGATCATTTACTAGAAAAACATGAAAAACTCTTCACTTTCCTCTTATCACCAAGAAGATGCCACGTTATGCTTGGAATTTAGACATGATTCAACTAGATGACTAATTTTGAAATAATTCCTACACCTGAAGAGAAGACCCTCATAATCAAAGGTTTGGGACCAATATCTATCCCTAACTCTCAAATCAATATTATCAAGCAAGGATTGGGAAATATCCAAATAAATAAGAACCATGGCAAAGGATGTTTTGGAAAAATTCAAAGAAGATGCAACAATTTCTAATAAATTCCTAGGGGAGTTTCCAATAACCATTAATCAAGATTCTAGCCAAAACTAGAGAGGAAGATATGGAAACCACACCCAAATAGGTCTAAAAGATATATTTTTAGATAAAGGGTTAAAATCTAGGGACCAATGTTTTAGAAGAAGAATATGATTATCAAAACTCTAAGATTTGGACTGTAAGATCTTATTATGATTAACAAGAGATTCAGAAACCACTATAAAGAATCCTCTAGCACAGGGATATAACTCTAGACTTTCTTCCAACATTGGCCATGATGAATCATAAATACACTAATGAAGGCTAGAAAGGGAAGGCTAAACCCTATCAAATTGACAAACTAAACCCCTTTCTAAAAATCTAGCCTCATTTTCAAAAACTTATTCTAGAGCTTCTTTCTCAAAAATGACAACTAGTGAGGTTTTTACAACACTTAGGGTTCTAATTTTCTTCCTCTAACAAACTTATTAGCTAAATGATTGACCAACTACTCACAATATTTCCTAAGAAGGAGTAGATGAATGCCCAAGAGGTCTTTCACTAACCACTATAGTCTCCATCCTTTTCTCCCTTCTTTCCCCATCATTGTACAATGATTCCCTCCCACTTAATGATGTTGCTAATCAATTTTATCTCTTTTCATAGTCTTCCTAATATTTTAACAAAAATAGTCATTTTTATAGAGGCCATAGAGTTCTTTTTCCCTCCTGGCCAATTGTAGAAGTTATTGGTAATAAATCCTTAGTGCCAATAGAATACACAATAGTCCACAAGATTGCTTCCTCCAAAAAAATATTATTACCTTCAATAACAATTAACACCAAATATAAAACATTACATTAAATAACCAAGATGCCACATGCCAAACTGACAAGCAAACATAACATAGTTAGTCCTTATAATAATGTTTCCTTATTAAATAAATAAACCTAATGATAATGATTAAATTCATCAACTCCCTATTTTTCCTTTTCAAAATTGGTTACAAACATCATTACTCCAATGCATATGAAAAATTTAGACTTTGAATGGAATAAAATTATATAAGGTACATAATCATGATTTAAACCAAAATAGGATACCAATAGTTATAATGTAATGCTCAATTAACAATTCCAATAATATACTAAGCCATGATTATTATTTCCATGTAGAACACATATTTTTAAACTCATAATAAGTCCACCATAACATTCAATAGATGCATGCACTCATAAACCTTATTTGAATAGCTATCAAATACTTATTTTAATGTATATGAAGCATAACTCAAAGTTGAAAAAAGATTATAAAAAAATAATAAATATATTACCTTTAAAAAATGATTGTTAAAGAACGAACATAATCTATGTAAACATTAAATATATATAAACCATTCCATACCCAGATTCATTGATTAATCCATGCATAAATAACATATGAAATCTTATGTAATCAGTTGTTTCAATGATTTAAAATTTAAAGTGTAAGTTTGAGGGTAATGACTCTAATTTTATAATATTTAAACACTTAATAAAAAAACTCTAACTTTACACGATAAAAATATAACACATAGATACATTTCAAAATAAATATATATCATATTTTTCAATATAAAAATATGAATGTAGAGAGTAAAGAAATAAATCCACATAGCTAAAAATGAGGCCTATAAGCTTGAATATTGTGATTCATTCCATCATTACTTTGAAACATGAATCATCATAACATCCATATAAATATTAATAAATAAATTTAGGATAATCAAAATCCTACCTAGTTAGCCAAATGAGTCCCATATTGGTGTCCCTAGCAACCCCAACCATTATCTTAATGGTGGACCCTAGATTTTAGGGTAACAACAATGATTTTTTAAGTTTAAAACCCACATAAAAACTCAACAAAAAAAAATCCAAGATACCAAGCATACCACAAAACTCTAAGTGTTTATTTCATGTAAGCAAAATCTCACAACCAATCATGAGCTTCTATGCCATGACCACTTAGTGTTCATTTAACAAGCATGATCTAAATACAATAATAAAAACTAAAAAAACCAAACAACATTTCCAATCACAACCTAATACAAATAATACAACGGAATTATCAAAAAAGTGCATGTTTTAACACATTACCTATAGAAATATTGATTCTAAAAGCACTCACCTTCCTTTCAATTCTATTTCATAGTAAATAATACAATAATAAACCCATTAAAAACTTACTTGTTAAAAGTATTCACATTCAGTTTCTTCTTGTATTTCCACACAAGATA
Organism: Torreya grandis; assembly: GCA_037957365.1. Taxonomy (NCBI): domain Eukaryota; kingdom Viridiplantae; phylum Streptophyta; class Pinopsida; order Cupressales; family Taxaceae; genus Torreya; species Torreya grandis. Next base: position 539,861 of record JARHVA010001785.1, read on the forward strand.
TTTTATCCACTTATTTTGTGTATTTTCTTCTAAAAAATGGGTCCCTTTTTTGTGTAAAAATGAGCTTTTTTACCCTCATCTAAGTCTACAACTTTAATGGAATAACTTATATCATGGTATAACAAAATGGAAACAATAACCCCTACTTTCCCCATATCCTTCATTTTTTCTAGTAGAACTGCAATCTTTTTCCTAACACACTCCACCTCAATAATAACTATCAAGCTATCAAAGCTCAAAAGACTACCAATGGTAAACAAAGTTTTACAAAGTTCATGGAAACACTTAGGGTTCGTAGCTATCTCACCTAGCTCTCCACCACTTTTAATAATAAAAAAATAAACTAGAATAACTTTGAAACAAAAAAAAACCCTAAGTCAATAATTCAAATCATTGTCATGCATTTGATGGCCATAGATCTAATAGTCCCCTTTTTTCAAATCCAAAACCAACTTGAATAAAAATACAATAATGCTAGATAATGGATTAAGGTCCATTCAATCAAGACTTATCAAGGTGAAAATTATCATCACATACTGATATAAGGACCCAACAATATTATGCTAGAATATTCAATCAAATACCATGAATACTTAAAAAAATGGCAATGATATAAAGGCCATATAATGTAAAGATAATTATAATGTTTTTTAAGACAAATGAGTTTAATATGCCTACATATAACATGAAGCAACACTTTTAAAAGTATAGGCTTGATATTATCATCTATAAAATAAGAAATCATTTAAATATAACTTCTAACATCAATGGTAACCCAATTACAATCAATCAAGATAATTTTAAAAAGGACAAGTCAACTTAATAATCAATCAAATAAAAAAACTAATCAAAAATTAAATCACATTAAACTCCTACACTCAAACCAAAGAATAATAATAAGTGTAGTCAAAGGTTAATAGTCAATAGATAATTAGTTAGAAATTGACTAACCAATTATGGTAATTTTGGAAACTCATATGTCTTAATACTCAATGTCAAAATGTAACCAACTTGACACCTGTATAAACCTACCAAATAGACTCCATCAATCAATCCTAGCTAATGGTAGTTATTTTAGCCATAAAATAATACTCAATCATTATCTAAACCAATATAACATATGTTGATAATTAATAAATAATCTAATAAGATAAAACATCATAAATATAGTCATTCTCTCAATAATGACATAACCATATTCTAATCAAAATATTTGAATCATGTCATGATATGATAATCATATAATCAAAATAACATATAATATGTCATACAAATATCCATAAAATAATCCACAAATTTTAATGGTTCCAAATGGGTCGTGACATCCTCTCCCAATTAAAAAGGATTCATCTTGATGAATACTTAAATATTTATGGTAATGTTTCATGAAAATACTTTCATCTTCCCATGTATAACTCCTTTCACTAAGTGGGTCCCACTAGAATAACACCTGTTGAATTGATACACCCTTTTTTTATGGCATGTGTTGGGATATGTCTAGCTAACTTGTGGCATACATACCTCTTTTATATTTTTATCACATGTATCTATGTTTTTATTAATTATTCCTATGGAATATCCATGGCTAAGTAGATTATACATAGGAGTTAGTAGTTAGTATTAGATGATCATATTACAAATTCCATTATTGTTGCATTATTGTAGAGGTGATACCCTCAAAGTGGCTCAATAATATTATTTAAGTATTCACTTTTTAACCAATTTTTGTTACAAATATGATTATTTTGTTCTTAATTAAGTGATATATTAATATATTAATGTGAATCATCTAATTAATTTCATTGCAAGTGGTATCATATATTTAACTTGGGAAAGTTATTATGGCATAGTTATTTTCAGGTTTGGCATCGTGAGCACTATGAAAAAACATAACGTATGATCTGGGAAGAATTGAATTTTTTCATCACCATAGTTTTGTTCATAGATTTTTTTTACAAATAATGGGAAAAATTGAAACAAATAAAATTAACCTTGTGAAAATTGGTTGTCATTAGATTCATCTCTATGAGATTATTATAATGGTATATTCTATTGTTACACTTTTTGGGCTTAAAAATTTCACCCTTGTGCACTTTATAAATTTTTTGACTAATCTTGGTAAGGAGATATTAATGGTATCATCTAATGATACATTTTTTTGAGACTATAACCCTCTTAGGGTTTGTACATGTTTGGATCTAACACTCATGGATGTGATAAAGGGGAATAAATTCCTACTACTCGTCACTAGGATAATAAGGACTCTAGAAATTTTAATCTAATTATTTCATTGGCGGTTGAGCACCTTAAACCATAGTTACATGGTATGGTGTGGAAACATGATCTCTATTTAATTCAATGGGAAGTTATGGGGATGAGAGGGAAGATGAATGGATTGAATGATCAACAGGTGAACCTTGTGGCTTAGCCTTTGCAAAATAACTCTCTAAGACTCCATTTTTGGTCTCCCAATCTAAATAATTCTAGCACCAATTTGGGGCTAAAACTAATGTTGCCAAAATTGGGATTACACATGTTTGTTTTTAAATAATTTTTCATGTATTACTTAAATTGAAATTTTATTTGATCTACATTAGATTCCTTATTCGTAAAAGGTGGTCACGTCCTTTTTGTATCTAGAACATGAGTAGTTCATTTAGTATCATTGGTTATGTTCTCAAAATAAAAATAAGGGTTTCTTAATTTCATGGTCGATATTTTTTGAGGATTTTTATCTCTACTATCATAATAATTTCTCCAAAAACTACATCAAATAACTAGCCAAGCTATACCAAACTGGGATTATAATGTATTACATTCATCACTTTTAGAATATCTCCTTGCATGTGATAAATATAACTAAGGAAAATGAAACTAGCCTATTTTTAGGTGGCCTCAAAGATAACCCAATGGGAGCTTAACATGTTTATTCTAGTAATGTATCTAAATTTGTTATCATACAAATTTGACAATAGAGAGGAGGTTAGAACAAGTATTAGTTTCACAAAACAAAAATGAAATCATCACACTAACAAGATAACATCTCTAATCTTAAGATCTTTGGGGGTGAATGGTGAAATAAATACATATGAAAGCACAACTAAAATGCAAAGAATGAAAAAAAATTTACCTCCCTTGATATCTCCAAGTGACTTTTTCATGGCTTACTCATCTTATTCTCAAAGAGTCTTTTGCAATAGAATTTGGCTATCTCCTTCTCTCCTTGGCACCATTATTGGCTTATGGCTTATGCTTGCTTAATTTCTTGGCATATGATTTTGGAATTATAACATTATTTCTTTCAATATTTCTATAAATCTCACGTTATAAATTTAATCTATCCAAGCTCTCCAAATGAAGAGGCAAATGCTTGTATTTATAGGTTTTAGGAACTAACCCCAACCCAAGGTAAGTTAAGGTGTAGTTTAAACATAGAATGGGTTCAAACATAACCTAAGTGTGTTAATTAACCCTATTAGAGTTAAAAGATGTCAAAACCTCATGATTTTAAATGAATAGGCATGGGTGAGATATTTTAGGATATTTTCAAAGGATTGATAACTCATAAAAAGTAATCATGAAAACCTAGGATATTTTTGATTTTTGAATTTCTTTTTTTAGAATTTTATTAATTTTTCATGGATAATTCAACTAGGCATTTAAATTAATTTATAATTTTAATTAATTATTATTAGGATTTTTATCATTTACAAGATTTGATTAATTTCATGTGTGCATTTGCCCCATTTAATAGGTCTATAGGCCAAATTACATGTTGTAATGTCATAGGATGTTTAGAGATTAATCTATGAGAGGTTTTTATTTTTTATGATAGGATACACCAATTAGGGATGTCTCAATAGGGTTTTTATCTTTGGAAATTTATACACAAGTAATTTTGGGACATTAAGTGATTCTTAGGATTAATTTGTAATGGTTGGTAAGAATCAATCTGAAGTTTGGTTGAAGCCATTGGTGGCTAATTTTAAGTGTCTACAATTTTTCCCTATTTGGAAAGGTATTGCAAGCTATAAGCATAGTAATGTCTTCTCAAAGAATGAAAATCCACTATATGCTTATGACATCAATGATAATGGATGAACTATAAGTTCCCCATCAAGTGAGCACTTTTTAAATTATTTAAAAATGGTCCCTCAAAAGAAGAAATGAGTGGACCAAACAAATGAAAATGGGGTAGAAGGGACTAATTTTCCCATAGGTAATTATAATTAGTGACATATGGAGCTACACTAGTTAGGGTAGATAAATAGGATGATTTCCCACATGCAGTCATAATCATTGGCATAGGTGGAATAAAAAAAGGTAATTATTTTCCCAAAGGTAGCTATAATGATTGAAAAAGGCTTAGTGTAACAAGAGACTAATTTGCCTAAAGGTGGTTATAATCATTTAAAGGGAAAACAATTATTTTCCCATAGGTGGTTGTAATCATTGGCAAGATAAAACAATGCCCCAATTGGGTGAATAGAGATAATGGTTTACTCAAAGAAGGTTATAAGCATTATCATAATGAAAACATGCCCTAGTTGGGTAGAAGAAAGATGATGATTTACCCAAAGGTGGTTATAATCTTCAACCCTCAAATGGATGAAAACATAATGCTTTGCCCAAAGGAGGTTATAATCATTAGTAATGCAAGTGGGATGTTGTATGATTATTTTCCCATTTTCATTTATAATCATGGTACCCTAATAGTGGCAAACATGATGTGGAATATGATGGTAAATTGTGTATAGAGGAGAAAGATGAATTTGGGAAACTAGCTAGTAAGGAGATGTTCATCTGAACTAATAAAGGTTAATTTTTTTTGTTTAATGACTCTATGTAAGATATGATTTGGATTAGATGAGAAATGTTTCTAGTGATAAGGAGATATATCGATGTTACATTACCATGTAGACTCCTCAAGCTATTTTTTTCTATAGCACGTAATGGTAGGCATCATGATAGAACACCATGATAACTTGGCCAAAATATGCACATGGATTGACACATGATCCAATACTCAATGGAAAATAATGCATCAACGATAAAAACCATGATGACAATGTTGATGAGCGAATATGGATGGATTCAAAAATAATGCACAAGGAATCACCCAATGAACACACATAGATTGAATCAAGGCACAATAATAAAGAAAACAAATAAAACACCAACAATAAAGAACAAACAAGACAAATAAAGAAAATGAAAATGAAACAAAAACAATGAATGATTAAGCACAATGTTCATATAAACAACATGACACAAATAAATGATAAATATTACCCCTAGATAAAAAAGACAATAAAACAAAAAAAAATGGTGGAAAAAAAGAAAATGAAGGAGGTGGTCAAGTTTTCCCTAGATGTACTAGGCAAGTGGACACTGCCTACATAGTTTCATAGATGTAAGATCTAATAAAAACTTCAAGCCAAATGTAGTTCTCTAAAGAAATAGGATAGAAGAAAATGATGAGAAGAAAAACATGATGGATGCTATATAATAATATGGAAATGAGATCTAAAAATAGAGATAACGTGAGATAAAATTCCAAAAAGGTTGGGGAAACTAAATGACAAGTGTTTTTTTATGACTTAGTGAGGGTTCCCATAATCCTTAAGGCAAATAAGTGGTCAATATTTTTGAATTTTATAAATCAATTTTATAAATGTTTTTGTAATTTTTGATGTATCTCAACTCAAATAGAGAATGATGAGACACTAAATGGTCCAAGCTTTCAAAATGGTGAGAGCATTCAAACTGAAATTGCTCATAAAATGGCAAGAGAGTGGCTTAGGTTACTCGTAAAATGGCTAGAGCATGGAAAAGAGTGACTAATCTAACCTCAATGTAAATCAAGAACTACCTATATAGTCCTAGGATGGGACCTCAAGTCACTATAGTCCACATTATAGTGGAGGAATATGACTAGTGTAGTATCCAATTCAAATAAAACAAGAAAATTTGGCAAATGGCATAGGCATGATAAGGTGGTATTTCAAGGAATGATAAACAAGTGTTACCCCTAGTTTTCCCATAGGTAGTTATAAATAGGGAACAATGGCATAAGTCAATTATAATAATTTTACCATAGGTGGTTATAATTAGTATCAAGATGGTGGGACACTAATTTTCCCAAAGGCAATTCTAATCAGGCACACTTGCTATAGAACATAACAAAAAATGAAGGATGCAACTACCAAATCACTATCATACTATTCTAAAATGTAGCTTCTTGTCTAGAATACTTGAAACAATAACTAAAACTTGGTATAAATCTTCATGCTGAAAGAAACCATAGAACCAATGGAATGGAACCAAGGTCAAACGAGTTGGTGAGGTAGGGGTAAAAATAATTTGGTCAATAGAAAAGGTATGGTCGAAAAGAATGATAATATAATGATATTATGATACAAAGAAAAAAGCGGTACAACATAAATGGTCCTCATAGATAATACACTAGGACATTCAAGTGAATTAATGCTTGAGGTGTATAATGTTCATTGGCTCATCAAGTTCATCCACATCTAGTGTAGTGAGCTTGTATGCTCCAATGCCATAGTTTCCAATAAGGATGAAAGGACCTCCCTTATATTTACTTTATATTTATTCTCAATCATGGTATTCTTTTAATTTTCTTTAAGTACAAGATCACCGAGCTTAAATTATCTATATTTCATGTGTTGATTATAGTGGCCACATAGTCAATTATGGTATGCTTGTAGATTGTCTACTATGACCAAATGTTTCTCATCAAGTAACTCCATCTCTTATAGGTGATCTAATTGATAGTGTTCATCATTTAGGACATGCTTAAAAGATATTAACAAAGAAGGTAACTTGGACTCAATGGGAAGAATAGCCTCAATTCTATAAACAAGTGAGTATGGAGTGGCTCCTATTGGAGTACAGTGATTGGTATAGTATTCCCAAAGGACATAAAATATTTGAAGGTGGTAATCATGACCTGCATTATTGAGAATATTTTTTAGGATGTTAAAAATCGTTTTATTAGATGCTTCAACTTGGATGTTACCTTATGGGTAATATTCCATGGAAAAATGTTGTTTAATCTTGTACTTAGCACACAACAATTTGACATCCTTGTTATTGAATTATCTATCATTAAAAAATATAATCTAAAAGGGGATACCATAGTAATAAATGATATGGTTAAAGATGAATTTATAAATTTGATTTCTAATCACATAAGTGAGGGGTATAATTTCAACCCACTTAGTGAAGTATTCTATGGTGGTAAGGATATGTTTATGGCCATCAGATGAAGTGGGGTTTATCTTCCTAATGAGATTGAGGCCCCATGTAGCAAATGGCTAGGGTTTGAGCATTAGTTTACGATTTTTTCTTAGGGCATGAATTATATTAGCATCGATTGACATTTATCATATCTTTTCACATATCATCTACATATGTGTCCATTATTTGCCAATAATACCTAGTATGCAACAGGTTTTTTTTAGGACTATCCCACTAGTGTGGGATCCACATACTCCATGAAATTCCCATAATGATAATGTAGATTCTATTAAATTTGAACAATAAATAAGAGTTACATCAAAACTAAAATGGTATAGGGTTAGTCTGCGTAAGATATAATGGTGGGCATGGTGGATAAAGGCCTTCGATTGTTTTTGGAATAGGTCTATTGGCATGATATGGTCATGGAGTTAGGCATATAGGTCTGAATACTAAGTAGAGTTAGGAATAATAATATCACATATCATTGTGATAGTTGAAGGTTCATGATCTGGTGCTAGTAGATTTTCAACAAAAAATTGATATTCTTTTATTGTATCTGTAAGTCAAATCAGAGATCTAGTGGTAGTCATGGAATCTATTATTCTATTATTTTCCCTTGGTATATGTTTAAACTGTACATCAAAAATCAATTTTTTGAGAGTGTTGACCATTTCTTTGTAGGGCACTAGCTTGTTATCCTTGGTCTAAAAATGGTTTATAACCTAATTGATGATTAACTAAGAATCAACATAAACCTCTGGATAATGTATGTTCCATTGCATCAACTATTAAATCCCTATGATGAGTGCTTCATATTCATCCCTGTTGTTAGTACAAGGGAAGATGATATTTAATGATTTAGGTACTAGATCCCCATATGGTGTAATAAACAAAAGGTCTTCCCTTGATCCATGTGTTATGAATTATCCATGAAAATATAGCTTATAGTGATACTCTACAAGAGGTGTTTCAATGATGGTCATAATGGATTCATTGAGAAATTGTAATGTTAACATATCTGTATCTTACATGGGTGTTTCAACAAGCTAATCTATAAGAATCTATCCCTTAATGGATTTTTGGTTGACATACTCTATCTCAAACTCATTGACAAGCACGATCCATTTGGCCATGTGGCCTTGTAAAGTTTTTTTGGATAGTAGATACTTGAGCGAATATACTTTTGAAATAACCATGGTCTTATTGTTTAACATGTAATGATGAAATTTTTGAGATTTAAATACCATAACTAAACATGATTTTTCAATGGGTGTATAATTGTGCTCATACACAACCAATGTATGGTTTAAATAGTACATGGCATGTTACTTTCCATTATTATCATGTTGAGCTAGAAGTGGCCCCAGGACTTTATCAATAGATTAAAAACATGGTAATAATGGATTTCATAGCATTATAGGCAATAAAATAAGTGGATTTTCTAGATAGTTCTTAAAATTTTGAAAAGCTTTCTAACATTCATCATCCCAATGAAATTCTACCCCTTTCTTCAAAAACTGTGTGAAGGGATGGCACTTATTGTCTAACTAAGATATGAAGCATCTAATAGATTATTATTTTCCTTGAAAACTATGGAGATGCTTTATAATGGTCAGTGGTAACATCTCTATAATGTCTTGTACTTTGGTTGGGTCAACTTTAATGCTTTAATGAGACACAATAAAGCCAAACAATTTTTATGAAGTAATTCCAAAAGCACACTTATTAGGGTTGAGCCTAAATTTATACTCACGTAGTCTCTCAAATATCCTCCTCAGTGTTGTTAGATGATCATCCCTAGTCTTTGATTTACTTAGTATGTCATCAACATAATCTTCAACAATGTCATCAATCATATCGTGAAATATGATGGTCATAGATTTTTGATAGGTGGCCAAAAAGATTATGAGGAAAAATGGCATCACTTGATAACATAATGTTCCCCATGGTGTGGTGAATGTTATTTTGTGTTAGTCTTCTGGTGTAATTTGGACCTAGCTATAGCTTGAGAATACATCCATTAGTGAAAGAATTTCATAACCCACTATAGAGTTAAAAATAATATCAATTTTTGGTATAGGAAAGTCATCTTTGGGGTAGGATTTATTAATGTCTCTGAAATTAGTGTAGATTTTAATTCTTTATGCCTTTTTGCTGATGGGTATAACATTGGAGATCCACTTTAAGTAGTCAATCGATTGAATACATCTCACTTCCAATAGCTTTTCCATCTCTTTATTCACTAAGACAACAATGTCATGATGCATCTTGTGTAATTTTTATTTCATAGGTTTGGCATCAAGATGTACCATAGAGTGGTGCACAACCAAGGTAGGGTCCAAAATCGGCATGTCAGAGTAGGCATAGGAAAATATATCAACAAATTCCCTCAAAAGAGTTATAAAGACTTCATGTTCATATTCAGTGAGAGACATGCCTAATTTGATCTATTTTGGGTCTTTTAAAGTCTTGATGTTAACTTATGTTATCTATTCCACTAAAAGTGTCAAATTATCTTCTAGAATATTTGACAAAGATTGAAACTAGCCTATAATAGTAGAGTCCTCTATTGGGACTGTATCTCTAAGTTCTTATAAGCATGATGACTCAGAATCCCCTAATGGTAGGGATGGACATATGATAAATATTGTTAATAAATCTTGGATGATTTGATAAAAATCATGTTCTTTAAGACTAAACTTGAACCCATAAGCAAGTTCATCATTGGTAGTCTCCTAAGTTATGTTTGAGGAAGGTTAAACACCCCCATCTAGTGGTGCCTAAAATAGGTTTTCACCACTAGATTAGCCTTTCTCTTTAATATTTCCTTGGTCAAAAAGTGCCTCAAAGATGTTTTCACTTTGGGACCTCAATGGTTTATTTATTTATTTTTTGGCTAGGGGTGTTCACTCATTCTCCAAAATAGGTTTTAGGTTCTAGTTTGATTTAGAACCCTTGTTTATGATTTCCCAATGGAACATTGTCTCTAAGGCCTAAAAAATTATAGAAGGATTCATATTTTTGAAACTTATCAACTAGAACTATTGATTCTTGCTGGTCCCAATATATCAATTAGGGATAGTATAATGCAAGTTTACTATGGAGAACAACTAGTCAAAGGGTAAAAATGACATTATTGTCAAATAAATTGGTATTGGATAGGTCATCAAAAGGGCTATGATTAGACTCTTCTTCACTATTGGCATCATTATCACTAGTTGTTGGCATTAGAACATGAATAAGTTATGTGGAATTAAACCTAGGTGGATTAATTCCAAGTCCATAGGTTTCTTTATATAGAGTGGTAGAAATTGACTCAAGCAAACCTTATTGATTTATCCCAATGCCTCCTCCCTCATAGGCATGATTTTAAATGATTCTATTTGAAATTGGATAGTTGGCATTTATATAATAGTTAGCCATTATATCATTATACAACCATGATTCATCATCTACAAGTGAGTCATATTCTTGGCCAAAGGTTGGTATGAAAATGACAAGTGTTGGACTATGTAGTTTGGCTTTGCCTTTTCTTTGCCATTCCATACAAGCTAGTTTGAATTTAGGTCTTCCATTGGAATTAGGGTTCTATGGAATCTTGGAAATATTAAAGGTATCATGGGTCAAGTATTCTCCTAGGCCATTAGCTAAGATAGTATAATGATTAGATATTTAAGGAGGTGGAATATAGGAAAAGGAATCAAGGGTGTTAGAGTCAATGCATTTGGCCTCTGATGAATCAAAAAGTATTTCCTTTCCCTTGTCCTTCTTGATAATTGGATTCAAGACAAAATGGTAGTTATAGCTTTGGTATTCAACCTCTAAATTCTTGAAATGCTCATATGGCTACAAATATTTGGGTATGATAACCTCCATACCTGAATGGGGGAACTTGATACACTAGTGTAATGTTGATGGGATTAAATGAATTTCGTGAAGCCAAGGTCTACCTAAAATCATATTATATGACATTTCAAGGTCTAACACATGACAGAGAGTATCATGGGTCAAGGTCCTAATGATAAATGGAAAGATAATGGTGTCTTATGATTCTTAGTCTTCAATATCATAGGCCCTGATCATGATCATTTCTAGTTGTAAATCAGTTGTGGTGTACTTGAGAATCTTTATGAGCTTTAGAGACACAATATTTAGGCCTAATCCATTATCTATGAGGACACATTTCACTTTGTGTTTCATTATGACAACCTCTATGTATAATAGATTATTATGTAGTAGGCCAAGGGATGACATATCACTTTGGTTGAAGTTTAATTATTGGCTTGGAGATAAATTTCCAACCAAAGCTTGAAATTTATCTGGGTATATATCATAAGTAACTTGGGATTGGCTAAGAAACTCTATTAAGATGTTCTTTTGGATGGTGTATGTATGAAAATAATCTAAAATGGAGATTTGTGTGGGCATCTTCTACCATTATTCCACAATATCAAACATATTTTTTAGATAGTAAGAAATGGCTTGTTCTTAGCCAAAATGGTTGGTTGGATGGGTGAAGTGGTAGATGGTTGTGGGCTTGGTATGGTAATCTTTGACTGACAAGTTATGATTATATAATTAGGATTAGATACAGGACCATTATTTCTAACAAATGATGGTAGAGGGGGAATAGATAGGATAAGTCTAAATTATTGGTATACTTGTACATGGTCATGGGATAATGTTGAGTTATCAATATAAGGTTCAAAAGTTGGAAAAACTACTTGTTGGTATTCTTGTATTTGGTCTCATGTCAAGGAAGGATCACCAACATGGTTTGGTGGATTGGGAATGATTAGCAATGGTCTTATTTGATTTGTACTTGGTTTCATATTGATGTAGATGGTGTTAATTCCACATCATTTACTATGGGTTACAACCTTATTGTAGTCATGTGTAATTGCATGGTAAATTTTTTGGTTGTTGGCATCATTATAGCTTTAGTTCCATATACTTATTTGTTGTTAGTTTTTCTACTAATTATGTTGGTTCTATTGGTTTTGACTTGGTTGTTGATGTTTTTATTGTTGTTATCCTGGCCACTATTGTTGTTATTATTGGTTTTTATGTTGAGGAAAGGGGTTCTAATATATTCATAGGTTTTGATTGGATGTGGAAGCTTCATGATCCAATTTGATCTCTCCATTTTCCAAAATATTTTTTATCAAATGTTTAATCTATACAAAAAGATGAAAATTATGATCATTAACCTAATGATACTCATATAAGTCATTTTTCTTGTACTAGAATGGACTGTCAATGCAATCAAGATAGTGTTTTAGAATAGGCTAGTTACTCAAATTATCTAATAAGAGCTTATGAAACACATATTCAATGGGTTCTACAAGGTCACTAAAGATGTGATGAGTAGACACAGTTTTCCTTGGAGGAGGTTTTTTTAGAGCCAATGGTTGCTATGCTTGTTGCACTAGTCTAGGCTATTATGTTTGTTGCATTTGCCAAATGGATTATTGGTGGGAAGTAATTTATATATGTGGAATTTGTTGAGTAGATAGTGTTTTCACAATTTGTAAATTTCATGACTCAGTTATCCCATTACAAAAAATATTTTTGTTTCAATTTAATAGCTTGGGTTTATCATAATTATTAACCTAGTTTTGTTGTGATGCTTGCATTTGGACTTGGTTATGGTTCTGGCCATTATTTTGATTTTGATTCTAGGTATAATTTAATGAGGTAATTTTAATGATCCCTTTGTTAATAAGGCATATTTCAATTATCAAACCTTTATCAATGATGTCATTAAAAGTGTGTGCATACTACAGATCTAGATGGTAAGATATCTTATTGTGTAGATTTTTGGTGAACACATCAGCTAGTTGCTTATCTAGTAGACATTGGGTGAATTGGCTTAAAAGGGATCTTGATCAATATAGATAGCTTGTGAAACATTCCCCAACCTTCTATTTTCCTTGTGTTAAATCTATCAATTAAATATCATGTTTGAGATTGTAGGAGAAGTGTTACACAAATTTATTAGAAAGGTCTTCAAAATTAAATACTAAATTCTTTGGTGATTTTAAAAACTACTTCAATGCTTTTTGTATTAGGCTCATTGGAAACAATAGTAAAATTTATGTCATATAGGCCACTAGTTGGCATGCAACAAAAAATTCTATCAACTGGACCTCAAGGTCACCTTTCCCCTTGTATTTGTCAAACTTTGGTGGTTTGTACCCTAGAGGAAATGGTATCTATAGATACTCCATGTTGAATGGGTAAGAAAATACATCATCTAACTTAAATTTTTTGGTTTATTTTCTATATTAAATGAGGGTAATGGAATCCTTCATTTATTTAAGTTCTTGGGTGAGGAAACCAGAGGGAACATTATCTTGAGGTGGAGGGTGGATAATCAAAATTGGATTAGTTTGACTGGGGTATAGTGGAAACATTTATTGGAGAAAATTATTTTGGTTGGGGAATGAGACATGAATATTCAAGTTTGGATTAGGGTGTTATGGTTGAAATTTCACATGCTACTATGAAATATTCTAATTAACATTGCATATATGGGCTTGGATTTAGTGAAATTGAGACTGAGATGAAGGGATATGGGTTTAAGGTGCCTATAGAGGTTGAATAAGGACATGATGCCAACTAGTCAATCCTTAACAATTAATGAGAACTTGTGAACTAAGGCCCTATCATTGGACTTATGACACATTTGTCATGAAAATAAATTATTTCCTAATTGATACTTATGGAACATTGGAACCTCTTGGTTACATGAATCCCTATTGGGAAGCAGATACACGTTGGAGATTTGGTATTTTTCACTAACCAATACTTATAATTTTTTCATTAGACATTATTTGTTTTTGCATTGGCACATTGGTTTATGATTGAAGAGGTACATTCATCACTACTTAGTAGGTTGGAACATTGGTTGCCCATATTTAGGTGGAAATATGTTTTACCTCTATTTGATGGGTAAATTAGATGGTTTTGGTTGTTTTGTAATGTTAGAATCACCTATTTTATTAGACTAACATTAGTGACATTATATTGAGGCATAACACTAGTCGTTACTTGATTATTTAACCCCTAATGTTGCATGATCGAATAAGCAATTGGAAAGGTAGTTGCTTGAGGTTGGGAGGTAGAAGTTATTACCCCTTAAATTTTTTAACCACTCATGGTGTTGATTAAAGGAAAGTTTGTTTTAACTATGTTTTTTCAAGTTTACACCACTTTGGTTTGGATTGGACATTGTTTGCATGTTGTCCATTAGGTTTGTCTCACTATTCTGCATGGAAGTAGAAGACACTTATTTGATACTTGGGTTATTGAACATGTTTTATACCAAAGTTATTTGTGAAAATGGGTCTATACCTAATTTTATTGACCTATCAATTCAATTAAAACTCATGTTAAAGGATCTAACTCAATAAGAGGAGCACCTGGCATGGTCATATTGTTAAAATTTCATGTTAGGTTGAGGTATGTTTGGTACTATATCTACATTTGAATGAAATGATCCTCTATAAAGCCATTTCCTATGATAATAATATTAGGGTCTAGATATGGCATTGGTACTATGGCATGAGGGTTTCTAGAAGATGCCTATTCATTGTCCTAATTATAAGACATGTTGTAAGGCCCTCTTATTAGACTTGACAAGTTTTCATGGGAAAATTCTACCAAAAAGTAATCCCCTACCTCTATGGATATAATTAATACTTCATCCTTGTTTGAAAACAAGTGAAGATCAAGAAAACATAGGTCATAATTTGATGGCATTGTAACATAATAGGGTTATTCTATAACCAAAGGTACACTAGCTAAATATTAAGTCATTTATTCTTGGTCTTGCTCTAAGTATGGAGGCATGTTAACCAAATAATGGTCAAAATTATCTTGATTCTATTCCCCTAATTGAGTGTAGTAAGGTAGATAAGGATCTACCTCATAAATAACATCATCTCCATAAGGGTATTGAACAAATTCCTCTTACATGATAACATTTCCATATCCTGGATTGTACATGACACCACTATGTGTATAGTGAGACATGGTCAAATCAATGGTGAGTGATTTTTAACAAATAATGACAAGATTTATACAAACTCTAAAAAATAATTTCCAAAAATATAAAAGGTTCAAACTAGGTCTAACTTAGTCAAAGGGATGGAGCTAACTCCAAAAAGGTTTGTGATAAAACTTGGTATAAAATAGTATAATGTCAAATGTGTAATGCTAAATATCTCACACAAATATGGAAAAGTGGATGAACTAAAAATAAATTCCAAACTCTAGTTTCAAAATGTTCCAAATAGGTCTAATCTAAGAAAAGAAAACTTGCTAGGTCTTTTATCCAAATACGGTGTCAAAAGCTAGACTCAAATAATTCATGTACTAGAACTTTTGGCCAAACACAGTGTCAAAACCTAGACTTGAAACAAAGGGTTATTTAATCTAAAATACTTAGAACACTTTGGCATAGAATAAAAACTTTATTATAGACATAAACTTGGTCAAATTGGCATGAGTAATGAAACAAAAGGCACTTGGGGATAGACTATTATCTCCCAAATAAAGGTTTAAACAAATAATTTTTTATTTTGGGTAAAGAATTAACTTAAATTATGCAACCCAAAAGAAAAAAGATTGGTATCTAAGACAATTACACAAGTTCTAAATAGAAATTAATAAATGTTTGGATCCAAACTTGTCAAGGTTAATTAAAAACTCAATTTAGGAAAACTAGGATTTTTTTATCACACAAGCTAGACAAAATTTAATGGCATAAAAACACCTGACAAAGACCACAAGGGCATACATGGTTCAAATGTGAAACTTGGACACAATATAAGATTAGTCTATGAAAAAAATTGATAAACATAATGGCATTATAACTCTCCAAAGATGTAAATAATGGTTGGTTTCAAAGACTCCAAGGCACAAACTTGAAATGATTTGGGCAGTGCAATGTTACCCATTTTAATCAAGTGATATACACAATGTTTTTGACACAAAAAGTCTAAGGTAAATCAAGGTGTCAAATGGATGGCATAATACCTCCTCAAATAATGGATTAGTATTGACACAAGACTCATTTTAATGTGGCATAAACAAACTAAAATGTTTTTAGATTCAAAAGACCAATCAATAAAGGAATAAATAACAAAACATCTAAATGTAATATCTTAAATCCTAAAAAGGTTGGTCAAATGGGGTTGGATAAAACTATAGTTTTCAAACATCTATATTTGTCCTAAGTATGATTAATACTAGGTGAGCATCACATTAATTGAGTTCATACTAATTAACTTACTATGTAAGGGTTTATTCCTTTGCATAGTGATTCCATTCATGGATTGTTTAGTGGAATCATTTGGTTAACTAAACCTAACTCGAGTCTTCATTATGAAAGTATAGGTTAACTACTCACCCACTTAGATCTTATAGTATGCATTCCCTGATTTGTATATCCTACCATGGAGTGGGGTTGAAACATTTCTAGGAGATGAAAACTTGGGTCAATGCTTTCGTAAAGAACTTGTGAAGAAGATATTAACTACCCTTCAAAAGACAAATTACATGAAAATAAATAAATAAGTGGAAATACTTTAGAGTTTTTTTTTAAATCACCTAAACCATATGGGTTTTGGGGAGAGCCTAGACAACATTCTTTCCATGCCTTGGACTAAGAACAAATTACAAGTGAAAAGGTGCTTTTGGTAACCCAAGTTCCTTATAGGGGAGAAGGGGAAAGCATACACCCACTCTTATTTTTTCACAAAAAAAACACACAAGTAATGAACACTTTAAATAATTTTCAATATAAATGAGTTTTAATTTGGTGCACCAAAGGAAATGTTTGATTAAGTTCTTTGGCCCCTTGGCTTAATTTTAAAACTAGTAAGAATTTGCATAAAATAACTTAAGAAAAAACACCTATGTTCATTTTAAGCACTAAAACCAAATATTCAATATTTAAAAAATTCATTTTAGGCACCAAAATGAAGTGTTCAAGACATCCATTCTAGGTTCTTTTTAGGCACTAACATCAAATGTTCAAGATTTAACCATTCCTTTTAGCACCAAAGTGAAGTGTGAAAGACTTAGCCATTCTATGTTCCTTTTAAGCACTAAAATCAAATGTTCAAGACTTATCCATTATTTTTAGCACCAAATTGAAGTGTTCAAGAGTTAGATAAATTTGTTTTAAACACCCAAAATTAAATTTTTATTAATCTAACTAGAAAATTCATGTTCTATTCCCACCTTAGACCTACAAGGGTTAGAGAATTTCCTCCTAATTTGAAGCACTTTCAATGATGAGATAACAATGTTTGGAAATATATCTCTTGGGTTTCCTATTTTTAAAACACAAAGATTGATATCAATCACCTATGACCAATATCAATTACTAGGGAATTGATGTTGGTTGGTAATAACTGATACTAATTGATAAGGACCAAGATCAGTTGCCTATGAACCTGAAGGAAAAACAAACATGAGATAAAACAAAATTAGTTATCTCAAAATTAGATAAAAACTTCTTAAAACCTAGAACACAATGATTAAACAAAGAGTATAAATGTCAATTAAAATAAGAAATAACAAATAGGAATGATAAAAAGAATCAAAATAAAAGTTTTTAAATCATGTTTTCACCTTGCATCTTGATCGATGATGGTCACCTAGAACTGAGCTTGGTTAGGTAGAACTGATGATGGTTTGGTAAAACCAATGTCAATTATTCTTGATTGATGTTGATCTCTATGTAGATCTGAGTTAGCATAAAAATTAAAAATATAGCAAATACAAAGTTAAAACTCCAATTTCAAAGATATTCAATCATTCATTTGAATATTTATGAGTTGCATCTTGGTCTCATTGGTATGTGGGGTGCTTATATTCCCATTCGGTGTGACATTTGTGATCATAAAAATTTGACAATAGAGAGGAGGTTAGAACAAGTGTTAGTTTCACGATACAAAAATGAAATCAACACACTAAGAAGCTATCATCTCTAATCATATATCTTAGGGGGAACATGGTGAACTAAATGCATATAACATCACAACTAAAATTCAAATAATGATAAATTCCTTACCTTCCTTGAGATCTCCAAGTGATTTGTTTGTGGCTTGCTTAGTTTGTGCTCAAAGAATATTTGGTAATGGAGTTTGGCTATCTAATTTTATCCTTGTAACCATTCAAGGCTTGTGACTTATGCTTGCTTGATGGCTTGGCTTATGATTTGGAATTATAACACTATTGATTTCAATCCTACCATAAAACCTACATTATAACTTTACTCTATCCAAGCTCTCTAAATGAAGAGGCAAATGCTTGTATTTATATGTTTTAGAAACTAACCCCAACCCAAGGCGAGTTAAAGTGTAGTTTAAACATGGAATGGGTTCAAACCTAACCTAAGTGAGTTAATTAATCCTAGTAGAGTTAAAAGGTATCAAAACCTCATGATTTTCAATGAATAGGCATGGGTGAGATATTTTAGGATATTTATAAAGGCTTGAAAACTCACAAAAGGTAATCATGAAAACCTAGGATATTATTGATTTTTGAATTTCCTTTTTTAGAATTTTATTAATTATTCATGGAGAATTCAACTAGGAATTTAATTAGATTTAGCATTTTAATTAACTTTGATTAGGATTTTTAGCATTTCCAAGATTTGATTTAATTTTATGTTTTCATTTTCCCCATTTAATAGGTCTATAGGCCAAATTGCATGTTGTGATGTTGTAGGATGATTAGAGATGAATCCATGAGAGTTTTTTGTTACTTGCAATAGGATACCCCAATTAGGGATGTTTCAATAGGATTATATGCTTTGATGAATGATGAAAAATAAAATTTGGAATGTTTAGTGATTCTTAGGCTTAATTTGTAATTATTGGTAAGAATCAATTTCAAGTCTATTTGAAGCCATTGGTGGCCAATTTTAGGTGTCTAAAAAATTCATACTAAGGGATGCATGGCTAAAGAAAAAGAGATGATCAGAAAAATACCTTTCATTAATGTCTATGATGGCACTTTCCTAGAAACATAATTTTTATAGCCTACCAGATTGACCCCTCTACAAACTAAATAAAAGAATGCAAAAGGTTTGTGTTTTGGTTGTGATATAAAATTGAGAAAATGGCATTGATGTGTTGAAAATAAACTATTTTACATAGAATGTTCCAATGAGGAGGAAGAATATGATGAGGCTTTAGGGGTAGGTTTGAAAGAACCTAAGGATGAATCTAAATATTCTCAATCTATTATTTCCTATCATGTACTTACATGCATTAGTAATCTTAAAAATATTAAGGTGATTAGTTTCCTAAAGAAATAAAAGGTGACTATGTTAATTAACCACAGGAGTACACATAAATTCATCAAGATTAAGTTGGCTACTCATTTGAATAGTTTTATTTACCCATCTCTAAAATTTCATTTCATGATTTTATATGGTGGTATAATCAACTATTATAGAAAATGCCATAACATTAAGTTTGTTATGGGAGACTAGTTGTTATATTCCCATATGTTTTCCATTCCCATGAGAGGAGATGGAATTATTTTGGGAGTACAGTGGCTAACCACTTTGGGAACTATTGAGATAAATTTCCAAGAACTATTTATGTGGTTCTATTTAGAAGGTATAAGTTGTAAGATATGTGGATTACAAGATAAATATCCACAACTAGTTAGTTCCCGTCAAAGGATAAAGACTCTTAAAAAAGGTGTTAAGGGATTTGTGGCACACTTATATTGCATTGAGGTTTAACCAACCAAAGAGTTTATACATCCTAATTTTCAAAGGGTTTTGGATGACCATTTTATTATTTTTTTTTGACATGCCAAAAGGGATTCCTCCAAGCCACATGTATGATATTTCAATTGAGCTCATTATGGGAAGTGCACCACCCAAAATCAAACCCTACAATTATCCCTATGCCCAGAAGAGTGAAATTGAAAACAAGGTATAGAATATGTTGGAAGAAAGAACTATCTAACGATCAAAGTGAATATTCCTCCCATATGTTCATGGTGTAGAAGAGGATGACACTTATAATATGTGCCTATAATAACAAGAACTAAAAAGTACACCATCAAAGATAAGTTTCCTATTCCATTAATTGATGATTTTCTAGATGAATTACATGTTTTTATTTATTTTACCAAGTTAGACCTTCACTCTAGGTATAATTATATTATAATTATTATTATTACATACCTAAAACCACTTTTAAAACTCATGAATACCTTTATTAATTTATGGTCATGCCTTTTGGCCTCATAAATGCACTGCATACATTTTAGAGTTTGGTGAATATTACTTTTAGGACAATTTTGAGAAAGTTTTTATTGGTGTTTTTTGATTATATCCTAATGTACATAAAAAATTAGGAAGACCATTTGAAGCATGTGAAATATGTACTTTCAATTCTAGAACAACATCAAATTTATGCCAAACTTTCCAAATGTGTTTTTGGTGTCCAAGAGGTGGAGTAATTAATTCATATTATTTCACATGGAGTGAAATTTGATCCTAAAAAAATCTAAGTGATGATGTAATGGTATATTCCCTCTAACCTTAATAACCTCTGAAGATTTATGGGACTAACTAGTTAATATCATAGGTTTGTCAAAAATTATTGTAGGATTATATCCCCACTTGCCTCTTTATAGAGTAAAGACTCCTTATAGTGGACTGATTCAACTACCAAGGTGTTTGAATAGTTGAAAAATGATATGTGCACTACTCTAGTTTTGGCAACTCTATATTTTTTGAAAACTTTTGTTGTGGAGTGTGACACATCATGATATGGCATGGGGGTTGTACTCATGCAAAAAGATAAACCACTATCATTTGAAAGTTGTCAACTGAAGTGAAAACCAAACTCAAACTAATATATGAGAAATATAGGATGACTATTCTACATGGAATCAAGTAATGGAGACCTTATATGATGGGTCATCACTTCTAGGTAAAGATTGATTATGATAGCCTCAATTTGTTTTTTGAACATCAATTTTAATATGAAGAACAACATAAATGGGTGACTAAAATGTTAGGATATTATTTTGAAATAGTGTATAAAAAAGTAAAAGAGAATGTGTTGGAATATGCCCTCTCCTGATATGATGAATTAGTTGAGGCATTATCTTGCACCATGACCATGTGGTAGGTAGATTGGCTAGAGAAAGCAAGATCAGAATCAAAGAATTACAGTGTTACCAAGGATTTGATTTATAATATTCAGTAGGGTTTCAATGGATCTAATTAAAACACACAGAATGGGAATTCATTATGGTTTAAATATAGATTATACCTATGTAATAATTCTCTCCTCAAACATGAAATTCTTCAAGAACTTCATGCCTCTCTACTCAAATCTCACTCCAAATTTTTGAAAACATATTATATAATAAAGAAATATTGATTTTGAAAAGGACTCAAGGGGATGTCCAAAAATATGTGTCAAAATGCATGATGTGTTAATATAAAAAGGGGATACCATTAAGACACCAAGTTTTTTACAACCTTTATCCATCCCCAACCAACATTTGGAGGAGTTTTTCATGGATTTCATTACTAGTTTACTATGGTATGAGGGTAAAAACATTATCATGGAATTTGTGGATCAACTCACCAAGTATGCTTATTTTTGGTCTTATAAAAACCTTTTATTTCTAGTACAGTAGCTTCTACTTTATTCAATACCATCTATAAATTATATGGTAATCTGAGGATCATTGAAAGTGATAGAGATCCCATATTTACTAGTTATTTTTGAAATAAATTATTTTCATGTTTGGTTACCTAATTGGCTCATATTTCATCCTATCATCCTCAATTGGATGGATAAATAAAGGTATCCAAAAATGTATAGAAACATATATATTTTGTTTTATTTAGGATAACAAATAAAAATGAGTTAATTGGTTTCCACTTGTTGAATGGTGGTATAATATGTATGTTCATTATTAATCCAAAATGTTTCACTTTATGGCCGTGTATGGATATCACCCCCCATACGTCAGTTCAAATTTGAATGTCCATCTAAAATTTTGAGTTGTTGAGGAATACATTAACCATCAATAGGAGGTCCTGATCAGTTTGTGATAAAATTTAGCCATGGATCATAATCACATGAAACACCAAGTACATCAATATTGTAGTGAGTGAAATTTTGACATAGGTGATTGGATATTTTTACAAGTATATCCATATAAAAACATGTCTTTGAAGTAGTATAAAATGGATAATAATTTGTACCTTAATTATTATGGCCCTTATAGGGTGGGGGCCCTAGCCTAGTTGGCTAAGTATTTCCGCTATGACTCTGTTGGTCTCAAGTTCTAGTCTCCCCCCGCCCCATGGTACTAGTATTAGGCATGTCTAGTCAGTGTTGCCAGTCACGTTAAAAAGTTTACCAGGCTTTTTAAAAAAAAGTATTATGGCCCTTATCATATCTTGAAAAAAATTGGTAGAGTGGCCTACAAGCTAGAATTCACCCATTCCATTCACATACATATAGTATTCCATGTATCTTTACTAAATAAGGTAGTTATCCATAGAGTTTATACTCAAACTAAGTTTCTTAAATTTGATGAATAAGGTTGGGTTATTCTGGATCCTGAAGTGATCCTTCAAACATGCACTAAATAACTATGGACTAGAATAATTCCGGAGTATTTGATCAAATGGAAGAATCTAAATTATGAATATGAAACATGGGAGGATGAAGCTTTCTTATATAAACAACTAGCATTAAGTAAAAATTAAGGACAACATTATTTTGAAGGTAAGGGGCATGTTATGCCCTTATCTTATGGCATGTATAGGTATATGTATGGCTTACATGTGGTATACATACCTCTTTTATATTCTTGTCACATTTATCTATTCTATTATTAGGTTAGCTTATGTAAAAACCATGGCTAAGTAGAATATGTATAAAATTTAGTAGTTAATCTTAGAGGATCGTATTGTGAATTCTATTCTTATTTCATTATTTTTGAGGTTGCCTCCTCAAAGTGGCTCAGTCATAATATTCAAGTATTTTGCTCTTTCACCAATTATTATTTTGAATCTACTTATTCCATTCTTAATTCTATTATATATTATTCTATTATTAAGAATCATATAAGTAATTTCATTACATGAATTTATTTATTTCATATCCTAAGGTTGTGATGGTCTAGGATACTAATTGGTTCCAATTACATCTTCTCCACTTTCATAACCTTAATATTTTCTAACCTAAAATATGATTGGGATCAAATATGTATTTTTCTTAACAAAGCAACATGGAATACATTAGGAATCCTAGATAGAGAAGGAGGAAGTTTTAACCAATAGGTAATAGGACTAATAGTTTCCATGATGTCAAAAGGTCCAATAAAACATAGACCTAATTTATATGACTACCCAAACTTAATGTAACTTTTATGAGGTCTAACATATAAAAAACCCTTATCACCCAAACTAGATTCAAGTGGTGTTATTTTTAATCTACATAAATATTTTTTTAATCATAACTAGTTTTCATATTTTAGTGAATAAGATCCATCCACTTATCCTATTCTTAAAGTAGATCAAATCCATAGATAACACTATTATTTAATTTATCCCATCTAATTGGGGTTTTACACATATGCCAATACATAGTTTAAAAGGGGGAAATTTTGACTATAGAATGATAAATGTTGTTATAATCAAACTCAAATAAATGGAGGAAATATTACCACTTAATCTGATGGTCCATGACATAAATTATTAGCATGTCCTCAACCACTTGATTCATCATTTTAATTTGACCATTAATGTCTAGGCAATTTGTAGAACTAAAATTCAAGTGTTTTACAAATGCTATAATAAAAAATTTCTAGAACCTTGATATGAAAATTTTATCTCTATCTGATATGATCACTTTTAGCATGAAATGTATTCAAACAACTTATTTTATAAATCTTTCCACAAACACAAAAGCATCATTAGTTAAATTTATAACAATATAATGACCAACCTTGGTCAACTTATCAATCACCACCAAAATGGCATCATTTTTAATATGATATTTAGGTAGCCTAGAAATAAATTAAAGTGACATTACAACCCACTTATTTTTTGGTACTTCCTAAGGATACAACAAACCTTTAAGGTGGTAATGATCAAATTTAACCATTAGCATTGTAAGAATTTTTTAACAAAAATGACAATTTCATTTTTAATTCCAAGCCAAAAGTAGTAAATTTTTAGCTCATATGTCATATTTGTGACACCTAGATGAACATAGTGAGGTGTTGTATGCACTTATTTAAAAACTTGACTTCTCAAGTACCCATATTCAAGTATAAAAAATATATTTTTATGTCTAATAACACCATCATTTTCAATAAAAAAAATAGTAAATAACTTTGAAACAAGCTCATTAGCCAAACCTGCTCTTAACTCATGGTAGTATTCATCACAAAGTTATTTTTTTAAAACATAAATTCTAAAATTAGACCTGATTACATATATTACAGCAAGTTACATGCATCAACTAAGTTCATTAAAAACATAATTTTCCTTACCTACAAATTTTAGCCATCTACATGAGTGTGCATTCAAGTCATCTTAGGAAAATAAGTGTTAAAACTTATGGTGATCATATTTTACCTTGAAGTGTTTTTCCAATAGAAAATGCCCCCATTACTTCAAAGCATGTATTATAGTAGCAAAGTCCAGATCATGCATAGGATAGTTATTTTCATGATCCTTGAGATTTTATGACTCGTAATCCACTAATTTTCCATATTGAGTCAAAATTCCATCAAACCCTTCCTTTAAATTATTTACCCAGACCTCAAAAGTGCCATTTGGATCAAGAATGACAAGTATATATGTTATAGTTAATAACTATTTAAGATTTTCAAATACCTCTTCACAAAGAATTATCTACACAAATGTATTTGCTTTACACTACAAGTAAGTGATGGGGCTGGATATTCTAGAAACATTTTCCATAAATATGTGGTGACAACTAGCCAAGCCCATAAAACTACACACCTCATGTATGTTAATGGGAGTAGGCCATTCTTGTATTGCCTTGATATTTATTATATCTACATCAATACCATATTTAAAGATGATATACCCTAATTAATTAATTTTAGACTCAAATAAATAACATTTGGAAAGTTTCCCATATAATTTATGTTCCCTTAATCTTTGACATACTAATCTCAAGTGTTGTTCATGTTCATATACATTTTTATAATAGATTAAAATATCATATAATAAAACCAACACAAAATTATCCAATAAATTCTTGAAAACATTGTTCATTAAATTCATAAATGTGTTTGGTGCATTAGTTATTCAAAATGTATAACATTATACTCATAATGACCATATCTAGTTTGGAAAGTAGTCTCATACATGTCTTCCTCCTTGATTATTTGTTGGTGATAGCTTGATCACAAATCAATCTTGGAGAAATAAATAATCCCTTCATTTGATAAAATAGATCATCTATCCTAGGAAAAGGATTATTGATTGTCACTTTATTGATCATTATATAGTCCACACAAACTCAAAATTGTGTCCTTATTCTTGATTAAGACAACCAAAGTACCCCAAGTAGATACACTTTGTCTAATGCTTCTATTTTCTAAAAGTTCTTGTATATGAACATTTAGTTCTTAAAAATATATCACATTCATCTTATAAAAATCCTTAGATGTAGGCAAAACCCTAATTATAATGTTAATATGGAAATTAAACTCCTATTTAGGTGGAAGTCCAAGCAAATTTTCAATAAATACATCCATAAATTCATTGAGGCAAGGGAAATCTATGTAAGATGGTTCCTTATCATTCAATAATTCCTACATTTGGATTGCATAGATTTTATAACCATTACACATAACCTTTTTTAGTTGTAAGACTAAAATATATTGTATGCCTTAGGATTTTTAATACCTTTCACTTCCACAATTCTACAAAAATCATGTGTATTGTAGCCTTTTTCCAAATAATTTAAGTGTTATTTGATGTAGTTGAAACTAGTCCATACCTAAAATGATATCATAGGACCCTAAGGGAGATAAAAACATATTCATTTTAGTCTTAAAAACACCCAAATTTATGTCAAATTATTTTAATCATTCACAAATAGGTACCCTTTTTCCTGTACTCAACTTGACCTCCTAGCCTTCTCTAACTTTAACAAGTTTTAAGTTATACATATTTGATATATTAAGTGAGATAAATATATATGTAATACTATATTTAATCAAAATAGGCAAATCAAGACTATTTATAATACCTATGATTTCAATTAGAGTAGCTTAGAAATAAGTATTCTAATTATCAACTATTGCATACACCCTATGGTTAGCTGATTGTCCAAGTTTTAGCTTGGGATAATATTTATTGTAGTGGTTATCATCACATTAATATCACTATATAAGTTTTGTGTTTAAATAGGAATAGTGTTGGCTCTTGTTACTAGTCCATGTTGATTATTTTGGGTCTAATTTATACTATTTGACCTTGTTTTAGCTAAATTATTGGCTTTAAAGTTCTTGTTTTACACTCAAAACTTAAAAAATGAACTACTAATCCTAGTAAACCTCAAGTTATAATCTGATTTATTTAAAAAAAGGAGAGGGGGAGATATTTTAAGTTTCTTCTATTGTTTAGTCATTTTAAAATCTTGTCTCACCTTATATCAAGACTTTTTCATCTCTTCTAACTTACGGGAAAACTCAATAGTAGACACCAAGGTTCTCATATTGGTCATATTAATGTCATGCATCAACATTTCATTTAGTCCAATTTTATAATTGGTCACTTTAGTCTCTTTATCATGTATATAATTTACGTGATTTAGTAGATTCAAAATTTTATTTTCATACTCAATGATAAACATGTTTTCTTGCTTTAGTAGCTGAAAATTAATAATTTAATGTTTCTTAAATTTGGCACTTAAGTACCTCTTTTGGAACTATATTTCAAAAATTTCCCATGTAAATGTCATAGGATTTTACCCCTCTAAGTCATAGAGATGATTCCATAGTAAGATAAACACCAACCAACTGATAGGTTGTCACGCTAACTTTCACATTAGAGAGCATATTATGTAGGTTAAAATAATATTGTAGGTGTAGAATCCAAACATAAATTACATCACCAAATTCTTAACTAAAAATTTAGGTGGAGGAATATTTTTAATCTCCTTAATGATTAGGTATTTTATGGTTAAGGGCATCTCTTTAAACACTTTCCCCTCCACTTGATCATGTTATAACCCATGTAAGTCTTCTTGTGGAAAAACCTCAAGGTTCCTGAACTTATATTCCTAAGTTTCAATTTTACCTTATATGCCATTCAATGTGGTAAATATATCATTCAAAATATTTTCTTATTTTTTAGTTGAGTTACCTCCAACTACATTAAAAATTAGGTTTTTCATTATTGATATTTTTATTATTAATGGGTGGTAGGTCAACCCTATTATTGATATTAGGAGCACAACACCATCCACATTTATTTCCACCTTTACCTCTTAAAGGTTGTTTCTACCTGGTTGGTATTGGCATTATAAATTTATCTTGATATTGTTCTAACCATCATGAGGAGTAAACATTTAAATATTAAGGTAGGGTACATATTTTAAATAGTTTTTCCCTAAAATTACATAGAGAAGTAATTATGCTATGATACCAATGTAATGAACCCCAAATTTTGTTAAAAATGAGTCAATAATATAGTTATATCACACTAATTCTTATTGAATGATAGGACATTTTTTTTACTAAACTCAGACTTGATCTTAGCAATAGACCACAACAAGGATTGCAAAATAAAACTCCATTAAGATTAGGTCTTCTTGAGTGGGCCCTATAAGAAAGTGGTTATTTAATAATATTAAGCTTGGGATGTATAAGCATCATATCATGCCCCTATACATTATGACTTTAATATTTATAGAGGATCATCTTACTCATAAAACCATCTTAACAATACTTAACCTTGAATGAGCTTCCGTTTTATGAAAAATAGTTTACAAGTCAAGTAAAGTAAAGTAAATTTCCAAACTCCATTATTATTTATTTTATTAACCTCTAAACATGTTTAACAAAATAATAAATACATGAATAAATATGCCTTTACTCATATATAACCATGAGTATTATTAATACAATTACAACAATTAATTGCAAGGAATATTATCCAACTTTACTCAAAAGCACAACATTAATATCCATGTACTAGTAACCTTTACAGTCAATGGTAATTACCTCTCATAGTAATTTAAGTTCATATAGTTCATGCCATAAGAATAAAATGAATCAATCACATCGATGCTACCAAGCTAAATTAAAATCACTTTGGTCTAGTGTCACAACACTAATTAACATACATCAAATTTTCCATTATAATGACATAACCCTTTTAAAACATCTTTTTCAAACATTGTATATTAACCCTTCATTAATACACATCTAATTTGGATACAATTCTATCTAGGGAAATATTATTTATTCTCCTTTGAAAATAATCCATATACAAGTGTCAATTAAATCAAGCTCATAAAAATAAGTAAAAGTAATATAAGTAATAAATTTAGTTTAATCCCAAATAAAAAATATAAATGAAGACTCTCATACGAACATGACATAATATAATTAAACATTTCATGTCTTTTAATCCTTGAGTCTAAATTCAATCTTTAACCAAAATAAATAAAACCATTTATTTAAACTAATTCTCAAATATGAATAGTGTAATTATGATTATACAATTTATATAAGTACATAATTTAATAGTAAGGAAACTTAATTTTAAGTATAGTACATTAAGATTCCTAATTTCCCCTAACTGATGACAGTCAAAGGAGAAATTTAAATCATGAAGTAGGAAATCAAACAACAACCATGATTATGAAATTAAATATTTAGAAAGCATTAAACTAATTACACTGATGCAGTCAAGAGTTTTTAAAACATCACTACCATTTGTCAATAGTCAATCTAATGCCAACATTATAATTAATATTATCCCAATGGTTAATAATAATATAATTCCTAATAACCTTTAAAGTTAAATCCACTAATAACTCCACTTTATTAACAAGCATTAAATATTCAATGCATAATCATCTATATTCCAAGACTTTTATATAATAATATATGTTAAATTACTAATAAATAAATGTATAAACAACTAAATTGTTTTACCCCTAATCGATGTAACCTATACCATTCTAAAGACAAGGTGAAGTCTCCATATTTATTCATTATAATAACATTTTCTTTAATGTCTTCATGAAATTGATGTAATCGTAATAACTTCCATTTACAAAATAAATCTCAAAAAGATGAATTTAAATACAAACTTAGTTAATAGATATTTTACCTAGTCATAATAATGAAAACATCAAGTTTAAGAACTCATTTTTAAGAATAACATAAATACTAAGTATAACACATGAAAATGAATTCAATACCAAATGTAGTAATTTAAAATCTTTCTAAAATGTCAATAAAAACTAATCTAAATATTCAAGACTTGAATTTAAGCATAAGTAATTCATAATCAATCACCAAGATAATCTAAATTTCACTATGCAATCAACAAGTCATTTATACTTGTGATAACAATTAAGACCAAATATAAAGACTCAAATTAAGAAACCAAGTTACCACATACCAAACTTATTAGGACACACAAAATAGTCATTCCTTATACTATTTTTTCCTTCCTTAATAAATAAACCCAATGATAATGATTGAATGCATTGTCTCCCTACTTTTCCTTTCAAAAATTGGTTGAAAACATCATTGATCCAATGCATATGAAATATTCAAACTTTGAATGGAATAAAACTCTACAAGGTACATGTTCATGATTAAAAGAAACATAGAATATTCATAGTTATAATGTAATGCTCAATCAACACTTCCAAGAAGAGACTAAGCCATGATCATCATTTCCATGCAGAACAAACATTTATCAAATCATATTAATTCTACCATAACATTAAATATATTCATGCACTCCAAAATCTTATTTGAATAACCACCAAATATTTACTAAATGTATATGAAGAATAATTCAAAGCTGAACATGATTCAAACCAAAAAATAATTGCATTACCTTTCCAAAATGAATATAAACTATGTAAACATTATATATATATATATAAACACACATGTACCCCATGTCATAATTATATTCCTTGATTAATAGATGCACAAATAACATACGAAAACTTACACAATCAATTGTTATAAGATTTAAATAGTTAAGTTTAGGTTCAAGGGTATTTAATTAAATCATATAATAGTTAAACACTTAATATCAAATATATAACTCTACATTATAAAAATATAGCACAAAAATACATTATAATATAAATATATATTATTATTTTTATTATGACAATATGAATGCAGAGACTAAAGTAATAGATACACATATTTAAGCACAATACCTATAATCTCAACTCATATGAATCATTCCATCATAAATTATAAAATGGTAAGCATCAAAACATGCACGAGTGAAAAAATAAATTATAGATAAGTAAAATCCCACCCATCTAGCCTAATGATCCCCTCATTGGTGGAACTAGCCACCCCAACCATCAGTTTGATACTGGATCTTAGTTTTCAAGGTGATGTCCATGAGTTTCTAATTTTTTAAACCATATAACAAACTCAACAAAAACAAAACACAACACACCAAGCATTCCAAAAAACCCTAAGTGTTTATGACATGGAAATAAACTCTCATAACCAATTGTGAGCTTTTATGCCATGAATGCTTAGTGTTCATTAAAAAAGCATGGTTTGAATACAATAATAAAACCTAAGAAATTTATTAAAAAAAAAAAAAAAACCAACAACATTTCTAATCAAAACCCAATGCAAACAATAAAATGACATTTCTAAAAATTTGCATGTTTCAAGACATTACCAATAGATCTTTTGATTCTAAAAGCATTCACCTTTCTTTCAATGTCATTTCTTAGAAAGTAAGACAATAATAAAACAATTAGAAACTTACTTTATATAATTATTCACCATCACTTTTTCTTATCTTTCAACATAAGAGAGTTCCTACACTTATTTTTTGCATTTTTTTTATTAAAAAAATGTCCCTATCTTATGTGGAAAAATAATATTTTTTTAGCCCCTTTTAAGTCTATAGCTTCAATGGAATATCTTGGGTCATGGTACTATAGAATGGAGATAATAACTCCCTCTTCTCGCATGTCCCCCATTTCTTCCTATAGATATATAGTATTATTCTTAGCACACTCCACCTCAATAATCCTCATAAATTTATCAAATATCCAAAGACTACTAATGGTACACAAACTTCCAAGAGTTCATGGTAGTATTTAGGGTTCCTTTTGATTTTGCCTAGCTTTATACCACTTCCAACAATCAGAATAATAAACTAGAACCACTTCAAAACAAAACCAAACCCTAAGTCAATCATGCACATCATTTCCATGCATACGATGGTCATGGGTACAAGAGTCCCATTTTTTTAATCCAAAATAAATTTGAATAATAAGCCAATAATGTTAGTCAATGGATTAAAGTCCAATCAATAAAAACTTAGCAAGTCAACAATTGTCACTAGGCCAACATAAGGACCCAAAAATATCATGCCAAAACATTCAATCAAATGTCACTAAGACTTAACAAAAAATTGCATTGATATCAAATCCACATGATGTAAAGATAATGATAACATTTCTAAGGATAAATGAGTATAATATGCACGTGTATCACATGAAGTGACACTTTTATAAGTATAATCCCTATCATATCATTTCTAAAATATTAAATTAGTTAAAGACAGTTCTAATAGTAATGGTAACCCAACTATAATCAATCGACATGATGTTATAAATGACAACAAGCCAACTTAATAATCAATCAAACCAATTAACTAATTAAAATTTTAAATAACATTAGACTCCTACACTCAAACCAAATACCAACAAATAAGTGTAGTAAAAGGTCAATAGTTAATAGATAATCAGTGAATAATATGGTAACCAACTATCTTGTTTATAAACTCATATCTTAATACTCATTATTATAATGTAATTGACTTACCACCTGCATAACTCTACCAATTATAATCCATAGATCAATCCTAATTCATGATAATTCTTAGAGTCATAAAATAATACATCAATATTATTTGAACCAATATAGCATCTAGTGATCATAACTAAATAATCAACTGAGATAAAACATCATAAATTTAGTCATTCTCCTAATGATGATGTAACCATTATAAAATCAAAGCATCAAAATCATATCATATCAATGATAATCATATAATCAAAATATCATATAATATGGCATACAAATATCTAAAATATAATATTTTTAAATGGTTCCAATTTAGTCATAACATGTATGATCCTCCATGGATGTACCCATTAACTATTAATGAATAGATTAAAGGTGATTATTGGCAATAAGTTTAACTTGGTGAAGAAGAGAAGGTAAATAAATGTAGCATTTCATTTTTACAACAATAGGGTCACATGATAGATGAATTTCAACACAATATACATTAATATGATTAAAAGGTCATACTGCATTACTGATTACTTGTGGACCAAAGGTTATGGATACATTGATATTTGTGATGCACACTAGAGATTAATTGTGCACTAAACTTGGAAAACATTGGTTAAAATAGATGCAAACTACATTTAATACTATAAATAACTATATTACATTCATGTTTGAAGATAATACAAATATAATTAACCATGATGGAAACCATGAGAACAAAAGCATCAAAGATTCAAGGGCAAGTGACGTGTCATTATTTTATAAGATGGCATGTGAGCCCTCATATATCATTTAATAAAATGCAATAATCATACTTGTGGACCAAAGGCTATGGATAAATTGATATTTGTGATGCACATTAGAGATTAATTGTGCACTACACTTGGAAAACTTTGGTTAAAATAGATGCAAATTACATTTAATACTCTAAATAATTATATTACATTCATGTTTCAATATAATACAAATATAATTAACCATGATGGAAACCATGAGCACCAAAGCATAAAATATTCAAGGGCAAGTGAAGTGGAATTATTTTATAAGATGGCATGTGAGCCCTCATATATCATTGAATAAAATGCAATAAGAACATGTAATATATATGAAATAACAAAGGGAAATAAAAATATGATACGTAAACTAAAATATGATGAATATAATGATGATGACATGTGGGCATTTAATATGATTCTATATCTAAAGATGATCATTGTATCACTAAATTATCTATTTTAATTTAGGTATCCCTTGGATGTCATCTTAAGATTTTAAAATTCACATGATTTGATTTCAAAAAAATCAAATATTCAAAAAAATAAAAATAATTAAACTATTTAAAAAAATAAAAATAAGGACCTCTACATGACATGCTTTTCTAGTTACATGAATTATTGATGTTACTTATCATATACATGGTAAATTACAATTTATTTTGTACACATATTATTCATGTTACATTTGTGGGATGTAGGACACAAAAGTTACATATGATACATGGGCATATAAACGCGATATATTCCTTACACCTAGGTTATACCTTTATACATTGGGGGCATCTTTACACAATTATTAGGTTGTATATTTCTATATTGATCCATTAATCATAGTATATTGTACATGATGAGATATTGTATATACTTTTTAGAATGTTTTTTCCTATGAATATTATACTTTTCTATACTAGATGATGATATTGATCAATTATGTAAACTAAAATTATTTTATTTGTATTTATTTGATGATGTTGATAATTACATTATGCTATGATTGATGTGTATTACATTGCAAGTGATATGAGTGCAATGATTGTGTCTTGTTACTCTATGTGCATCAGTCATGTTGAGGATCCTCTATTCCATGTCATGGCATGGTGTGTTCATGTTGGGTCAGATTCAAGTCATGTCTTAAATTTTGTTTTTCATGATCATCATATTGTGTGATTATGTGTGTGGATACATGTATGATTATTTCTAAACATGGTGTCATGATAGCTATCACACATTATTTCTATTGTGTGTGATGTCATGATTTATATCATTCATCTTCTATGATGTTAATATTGTAATGTTTATTATTTTGTGTTTAATGTCCATATCTACTTTACATGAATCTTGTATGCCCATTGCCTTAGATTACATATATCATGTGTACTTGAGTGATCAAATGTTCACTTCATGACACATATTATTATGTTATTATGCATGTATTACATGACTACATATTTATATATAACATGTGGTGGGAATGAATCTTTATTTTGAGATGAGTGACTCACAAGCTTCATCCCTTACCTCAAAAGGGGGCCATACAACATGTTTGTCTTATAGATTCAATCCTTGAAAAGCATATAGACTAGATTTTTTTAAATTGGGTCAGGTTGAGTAATTGAGGCATATGTAATACATACATGGGGAATTATGCATGATTATGAATTAATATGATAGATTATATGGTTTAGATTAATAAAACTTATCAGATTAAATGGATTGGCAAACAAATTATGGAATTTTATATCCTTTTAGGTATAGATAGATAAAATTTGGGGCATGAATGTGATTCATGTAAACAATTTTCTATTTATATGATGAGGATGAGTGGTATTAAATAATCACTTTGGCTCTAAAATCCATTTTCAGTAGTTGATTTATTGTTTAATTTACATACGAACATGTTTTGGGGTTCTAAATTTTACATATGAACTCATTTATAGGTTCTAATAAAAGAGTTATGATTATATTTTGAGTAGTGTGGTTGAGGTTTTATGCCACTCAAATTCAAAAACTTATCCATCTCTAATGAGAGTTAAGGCATTTGTACTTTTCATCTCATGTTTTAAATAGTTTCATCTTTTTGGGCATAATCACCTAATGGCATTCTCAAAATGAGTTCAAATGGTTATTTAGTTTGCATACTCTTAGGTGTATTTGTAGACACCAAAAATATGCACACCTATGCTTCCAAATGCCAAAAATCCCTTGGATCTAGTTAGGACTCTCTTGGGACCAACTTACACAAATTTGGCCTAACCAAGCCCACCCATAGTAAGATTCACTAGCTGATTCAACTTGGCCTTAAGGACCTCTTTCCTTTAGAACCTGACCATCGATGGTTAGGGTGAATATCCATGGTCACCATGGAAAATCATGACCATCGATGGTCAGGGTCCACCTCCTTAACAAGGTGCATGCAAACCACCTACATTGATTTTCTAAATATAGCTTGTCTAAATCTTGTTGTAATCCTTTACATGGATAATTTATAATTAGATGGCCTAGTTACACCTTCACTTCTACCTCTTGCTTGTGCCAATAAGAGAGAGAGAGGCTTCAGAATTCAAATCCATTTGTAATAATTATCAAGAACTTAGGGATTTAGGAGTTTTCTTTTATAGGTTAATCAACATCATTAGTGTTATCAAGAATCATCAATAATCTCATTGAGATCCAAATTATCTTAGCCTCTCAACTAAGTTCTTGAGTACCATTACTATGCTAGAATCAAGATACATTCCACCAATAGGCTAACTACTTCAACCACTCACCCAATCGACTTCTAGTAAAAAAATTAATTTTTTTTCAATATTCACATACTTTATTTCCATTTCACAATTAGTCTAGCCCTTGCCCATCTCCCAAAATCCATCTTTTGGATCTCATTATTCAAAAATTTAACAACCCATAACTCACATAGTAAATATTGATGGTTAACTCAATTGTTGATGGTTTGCACAATCATTGATAGTCATCTTGACTATCGATTGTTACCTTAACCACTTATGATCTCCCTAACTACTGATGGTCATTGTGGCAGCAAAAACCAACAAGCTAATTTTTCCTACTTACCTTAAACTAAACCATATTTTCTATGTTTTTAATCACTCACAAACCTCTTTCAAATTTTTTGAAGCATATCCTAACCCCTTATCACTACTATTAACTAGTTGATCACTAATTTGATCATTTTTAGTCTATTTTCCAAGCAAGCAATCTTGTGTTTAATTTTAGTACCTTTTGGTTATTGATGCAAGTACCATATTTCTAGTTTTGTGAACTTATTTTTTTTTTTAAATGTGGATTGACAACCCTTAAGGAAGCTCTTGCTTCTAGGATCTAGTTATCACTACGAAATCCACACAACTATCTATCTAACAAACAAGTTTTCTTTAGTAATTTCTTATCTATATGGCTTCCTCCTAAGGAAAAGAAGAGATCTTCACAATATTATGATTCAACATGCACATAATTAAATAGGTTTTTCAACCATAACTGTATTGATTTTCTTTTCTCTCTTTCTTATAACTTAAGGTTAAATTTTACATCAAACATTCTAGCATGCCTGGTGGGACCTAGAGTCTTTACTCACATTTTTCTTTATATTTGTATGCTCTTCTCTCTATCTATGTTTAGAATTGAAACTAAAATTTATTTTGGGCTTAAAATAAACTACATCCATTTCTTGATTTTAACATTAGTTCACTTTGAATTAAAGTAGAGTAATATTATTGTAGCACCACTTTTTATATACACACTAGCCAAACCACTTTCATCAATCAAACATCAAAACAATTTGAGAAAGGAATCAACTAGGATTTCATCACCTAAAAATCACCTTACCCTTTCCTAGCAATACTACTTAGATGTCATTACCAAGGGCAGAACTAACTCACCTCTCTAGTTGAGTATAAAATCTAGATATCAATATATATTGGCTAAGAATTAGACACCCTTATCACTGTAGTGTTTGAAGTGAAGGGGTAGGCCCTAATACCAAGCCACATATTAATTAAAATATATATTCTTTTGAGAACCTAAACAACCTAAAACCAACCATAGACTACTTCTATAGTAGCTACTCTACAAGCCAACTTCTATCACACATTCTCATAAACTAAGGCATAAGCCAAAAGTGAGACTAAAACTAACCTCTAGGATTAATGTTCTTTATAGTGTGTGTGTTGATTCCCTTGATTATTTTCTTGTATTTATCCTATTTTAGTGGTGAGTTTATTATTGTTATCTTTCCCCCTTTCTTGTATGGTTCTCACTCACTGGTATCAAAGACACCTAGTAGAATAGAACTCATCACGTAGATTAACCCCTTATACCTCTTCATCTATGGAGTATGTCTTTGAGGTAGAAGACTCATCTTGTCCATTAGGAAACCCTACCTTCCTTTGGGTATTTTCTTGAGGAGACATGGACTTTACCACTTTTTTAGACAATAATCTAGTTTCCCTCCATCACTATCTTAACACCTCCCCTCACAATGTCTCAATTCTAACTCCACCTCAGGATCCTCCTTATGGCATGCCATCCCACTTTATGAGGGGTATCCCTATTTACATGGTAATCACCCAACCTTTAACTACCCAAGCATCTTCATCTATTAACCCCTTTGATACCATAGCTGAAACCTAACCTATCTAATGAACCACTACCCTTACACCTTCTGCCCCTACCAATGACTTTACCACCTTAGGAATAACCCTACCATTAACCCATCATGCTGCACTTATTGCTAGAGAACCTACCACTAGCACTACAAACCTTCCCTCTCTTAACCCCAACCCATTGGTCAATACCCATTTACCAAGCTTAGGGGTATCTATCCATTCTACTTCACCACCTACTAGCAAAAAGATCACTACCTCTCCTTTCATTACCAACCCAACTACTATTCATTCCCAATCCATAGGGACTCCTCAATAGGTACCCATTATACCCAATCTAGGATACATCCCTAACCCACAAGGGTATGTACCCACTACTCTACCACCATCATCCACCTATCCTTACATACCACCTACCCAAAATTTAGCATCCACATTCTAAAATGTGATAGCCTCTTAACCACCAAAAAATTACCAATATTTTACCCAATCTCAACAATAATATCCACCTTATAATCCCTTTAATCCACCACCTCAAACTGACCTAATGAAGATGTTCATGGACAAGATGACAAACTTTGAGTCATCCATTTAAAGGGCTCACGACATCCTATCATATGATCATATTTGTAACAAACCTATTCATCCCTCTTTCCCTATCAGACCTTACCCTCCTCAATGGGAGAATCGAAAATTTACCAAATTTTAGAGCAAGGAGGACCCCCAACAACACCTTAGGGATTTTAGGCATTCATGTTACATGATTGATTATGATGATGCCCTTCTTCTCCAAACCTTCCCCATGTCTTTATCTAGCCTGACATTGATTGGTATAGTGCCCTTACTAGGCCTTCAATCTTTTCTTTCACCCAACTAGCTCAGGTCTTCTTAGATCACTTTTCCATTAAAATTTCCAAGAAGATATCTATCACCAACCTCTATTCTATTAGGCAATTCAATGATGAGTCCATTATCGATTTCGTCACCTCTTGGAAAATTTTGATTAATCATCTTTGATTTTTTTCCTCAACTTGAAATTATAGAGATTTTTTCTTGAGCCTACACCAAACATATATCTTCTACACTATGTGTCCAAAGATTCAAAACTTTTGATGAAGATATTAACATGGTGTATAAGCTAGAAAACTTAGCCATAGATGAGGGAAAATTGAAGTTATGAGACAATAACTCTACCTTCAATACCAATGAAACCTCCTCCTCCAAACTAAGAAACCAAGCCAATACCAAAACCAAAAGCAAGGGAACTACAAATGTCACTGTCCTTAAAATTAACCCTCCACCCAATGTCAATCAACAAAGTTTTCCCATTACCTTCAAAAAAAATACAAAGAACCCAAACCAAAGCAACCAAAAATAGTTCACTCCACTTGTTGAATATTATGCCTTAATTCTAGAGAATCTACTAAAAGCTAACTTCATATAGCTTCCCCCCATCATATCTCCTCAATAGTTTGATTCTTCTCATCTAGCACCTACTTAGTACAATGAGAATGACCTTTGTGATTTTCATCAGGTAATTAAATATGAAGTCAATAGATGCAATACTTTCAAAAATGTTGTTCAAATCCTTATTAACAAGGGGGAACTCATGTTGGATAATCCCAATGCCCCTCAAAATCAAGCTCTTGATATCTTCAAGAAGCCCTTTCCCAACCATGCCCCTACTAAAACCAATGACACACAAGTTGAATGTTATCATGATGCCCACATAGTAAATATGGTCCTTGATACACTTATCAATGGGGAACTTACCATCTAACCTACCTACTTTCCCCCACTTCACCCACTAAGGTGGTGGAGTCGCTTTCCCTTCCTTTAGAGGCCCAAATTAAGGATGTTCCTTTTTCCTTAGATTCACTCATAGAGGCTTTAGAGTCATCAAACACCCATTTGAATAACCTATCCAAACAAACAACCACTCTTAATCTACCATCTCCCCTAACTATAGGATAAACCACAACTATGGACATCATGCCTAGGGGAGCAAATTGTTTCTATGCAAAATTGCTTTCTACATTCAAAGAAGAAATAAGAAACTAAAATAAAAGGTTAAGGCTAGAAGTACCTGATAAAGTTGAGCGCACCGAAATCAGACGTTGGAAGATTCTCCTCTTTGGCTGTGGAGGAATGACACCTGCGAAAAAGAGACTAAAACACGGAAAGATGTTAGTCAAAGATATGGTGGGTTGTCAGGCGAACGCTCGATCCCAGAAGTATGAAGACTCCCTAAAAGGATATCAACCCACTGATAAAAAAGCATAATATTGGATGAAAGTAGATAATAAAAGATGAAATGACAGAAATAAATGACAGAAAATAAAAGTGTGTACCTGATAAGTGGCACTGTTCTGCACAGTCACTGGCGTCGGTCTCTGTGGTGCCGGCGTCAGTCTGGGAAGGTGCCGACGTCGGTTAAGGTGCCGTCATCGGTCGGGGTAGTGACCGGCGTCGGTCGGGGCAGGTTCTGAACAGAGGTCTAGGAAAGTTTGCAGAAGGTCTTGACAGGGTCGGGACAAGATTTTAGACAGAGTCGGGACGGGGTTTTTGGTCGAGTCTGGGGGTTTGAAGCTTCGAGATGGCAGAAATAGCGCAGAAAGAATAATCAAGAAGAAAATGAAAGTAAACACAGAAAATACTTACCTGTCAGAAGCCATGATGAAAGCCATAGTCGAAGTTGCTTGTGCAGTGCCGGAAGAATGAACGCTGGAGTTGATGGATGCTGGAGTTGATGGATGCTGGAGTTCGAATGCTGGAGAGCCTGTAGATGTCAGAAATGGGAGTCTGATTATTGATCGGGGAGGGGAGATTGAATGAAGGCCTCGGGACGGTTTCGAGAGACGGTTCGATAACCATTTCGGGAAACCAATCGGGAACCGAATGGTAACGGATAATGGATAACGGGATGGTGACCGACGTCGATAGGATTGCTGACGTCGGCCGATAAGAGACCGATGTCGGCGACATCGGTCAGGTAAAGACCGTCGTCGGCAGATGCGCAATGAGGACAGAGTCTAGCTTTTAGTTCTCTGCTTATTGTTACATGCTGCCAGGGTCAAGGTTGGTAGAACAAGTGATCATCAAGGGTTAAATAGGCGAAGAAGAATAAGACAGGGAGTGACCAGGGGAGTCGACACGATTTTAGTGTCTACATTTGCCCCTTTTTGTCTTGTTGGTTGTTCTGACAAACTGCAAGACAAAAATAGGAGTGAGTGCCCCAGGTGAGGGATAAGGTTGATTTCATCTTGTTGGTTGTTCGAATGAACTGCAAGACAAAAATAGGAAGCGGATAGGTTGCCCTAATTAAGGATAAGGTATTCCCCCTCAAAGCAGGAGTCGAGGGAAGGGAACCGAGAATCGGGTGCTGATTTGACAAAGAGTGGATGAAAAAAAGGAGTGAGGGTGAACGTTGCAAAAGTCGTGATTACGTGCATACCACTGCACGAGATGGTCAGGTCAAAGTGTCATAGGTCAAGGGTCGAGGAGTGCCAAAATCGAAGTAATCGGGCCCCAGCATTTAGTCGTCTGCTGATCGGGTCACTCAATCTAAGCTGAAGCTCTAAATGGTCATCGTGTTCTAGGTATCCCGGGCTCAGGAAGTGCTCCTAGAAACACGAAAAAGCCACAAGTAGTGCGGATTAACCGGTTTATGATCCTATACTTATGAGGGTCCAAAAAAGGTCTGCGCACAATTCTGCTAACCAGTCATGAGGTAGCATACATGCAAAAACAACCAAGGCAACAATGTCTTGGAAGTAGTCGAGGTCAGCGGAGATAGGCATGATCTCCAATAGTTGGTGGTCGAGGGGAAGAATGGATGAAAGGATGTGGCCGAGCTAACCCCAGAAGACCCCATGTCAACTGAGCGCTGCCTACATAGCCCTGGTGATAGGGCCTCAGGCCAATGTAGTTCTCCCTAAAAGGGAGGGAGGGTCAGAGGGATTGAATGGGTCATGGTCAAGGATAGGATTATGGTTAAAAGAAGGAAAGAAGGTTTGTCCATCAGAGAGACGAACAAATGAGAATGGTCGAGCTAACCCCAGAAGATAGTCGTGTCATTTGAGTGCTGCCTACATAGCCCCTGTGATAGGGCCTCAGACCAATGTAGTTCAGACCAAGCGTCCGAGTGGTAGACAGGTGGTTAAAATGGTTGATAGATTGGTCGATGATTGGATGAAATGATGAGGAAAAAAAGATGTTGCAGCCTTTTCCAAATGGTGTATTCTGCAACATTGGTTGAGGGGTTTTTCATCCCTAGCAATATTCCATATTCGTGATGGATGTATGCTAAAAATGAATTGAGGTCTATTTATGCTTCAGCAAGTATTGGTTTATGCTGAACATAAATTGTGGCGGGTCGATAGTTTCCATGTGTATTAGTGTCCATAGAAACTAGGGTGAATAGGCTAGGTCAGGTTGATGGTTTGAAAAGAGAGTTGAGTTAAGTCGATTGACAAGTGATGAAGGTGAATGTGACCAAAGTGTAGAAGAAGTGAAAAGCATATTTCTCTTTCATTGACAAGGACCAAAAAGATAGCATAGATAGGGGTTATGAGAACCAAGAGCCCCATTCATGCGTGACGTCGTTGACTGTGGTTATGTTAGAGCGGTAATCGAATCACTTAGACATTAAAGTGAGCTCGAAGTCCCTTGAGC
The DNA here is from genome assembly GCA_037957365.1 of Torreya grandis. NCBI lineage: Eukaryota > Viridiplantae > Streptophyta > Pinopsida > Cupressales > Taxaceae > Torreya > Torreya grandis. Next base: position 582,288 of record JARHVA010001785.1, read on the forward strand.
GGGTGATAGGAGGAGGAAGAAGGGTAACCCATTTTAAGAGCAAAGATAACTTTGCCCCTTTTTATAGGAGACCCTGAGACAACTATAAGTCAAGTCCATGACTCGTTCAATTTTTTTTTTTTTTTTTTTGCACAGACTGATCAATGCGGGAAGCCTGCATAGAGATGTCGTTTGTTTGGTGGTCAGGTTGTGAAGCTGATCAATGCGGGAAGCTTCTAAAATAATGTTGTTTATTACCAGATTAGTCATAGCCATCCTTCGAGGGAGTGGTCTAGATTTTTGTTTAATAAAAGGGTTTTTGAATAGCTGTCCTTCGAGGGAGCAGTCTATTTATTATATCAATGATAGTACAGCTGTCCTTCGAGGGAGCAGTCTGTTTTTTTGATTTTGATATTGATATAGTGACCATGGATATGTTTTGACATCTTGATTTGTTTTTATAGAGATGTGAGTCATGGACAAGATTATAGAAGGTCAAGGACTCCCTTTTATGAGGACAAAGCATCCATACCGCATAAAAGGGTTATAGGAATTGTTAAGAGGAATAGGGTTGAAAGGAGGTAGGATTAAGAGGATGGGGATTGCTCAAGGGACGAGCTCAAGTTAAGTGTCAAGTGGACGAGTACTCGACTAGCAATAGAACGGTCGCAGATGCAACGCATTAAGAGGCTCAGGTTCTGGGTGTCCATCAAGAGAAGACAGACGGTAAGTCCCTGATCCATACTTGTGCATGATAATAAAAGGTCTGAGCTAATTAGGAGCAAACTTGCCTTGTTTACTTCACTCCATATTGGTCACATGTTGATTGATGAGTGGACGTGAAGTTGACTGATATGGTCGTTGATTGATCGAGACTGGTTGAATGTGTGGATAAAAAGATTGGTCAATGTTTGGTTGAGATTTGGTCATTTGATAGTTGGTCAATGGTTGGTCAAGGGTTGATTGGTTGGTATTTGGTCTTTGGTTGGGTCGAATGTTTGGTTGAAGTTGGGTTAAATGTTTGGTTGCTAGTCTGGTTAAGGCTAAGTTGAAAGAGTGATTGATATGTGGTCGAGATTGTGTTGAAAAATTGGTCGAAGTTTGGATGAAGGTTGAATTCCCCCAGCGGCTAGGGAGAATGTTTGACGGATTGGTTAAGGTCAGTTGAGGTTTAGTGGTCAGATGGACTATGTTAATGTCAAATAAGGGGGTTAAAGGCAACAAAGGAACCAGAACCTGGCGTGGAGATCCCAGTTTAGGTGATGAGGTTGGAGAGGTATGAGTTGGTGTTGATGATTTGTGGGAGGGAAGGTCTAGAGGATCCTTGATGAGAAGGGAATCCTTTCTCCATTGGTGATGAATGACAGCTTTAAGAGCGCAACAACGCTCAGTGTCATGTCTCGGAGTATGATGATAGTGACAGTATTTAGAGTTGTCGAACCAAGAGGGTCTTGATCCGAGATTTGATGAGAGGGGCGGTGTTGAAGGCTTGATAACGTGGTCAAGAAGAGAGGTGTCATTCCCCAGACATTGGCGAATGGTGACCTTGAGGGCACAACAATGCTCCGTGTCGTGTCCAGGTGTGCGATGATACGCACAAATACGAGTGTCATCGAACCAAGGTGGTTTAGGTCCGAGAGAATGATATGGTTTGAGAGGCGGAAGGTTGAGGCGAGATGACTGCAACAAGTGCCGTAACAGCAAGGTATAAGAACCTGCTAACGGGTCTGGATATTTTATTGCAGTGAGGGTTGATGATGTTGGTTTGAGAGGCATAAGAGACATTGGTCGATGATTTGAGGGAGATATATGTTTGATGGGTTGATAGAGTAATGGAGGTGACGTGCCTCTGTGAAGGATGGGAGTAGGCAGTACTCTTATTAAAGTGGATGGATGTGGGCCTAGGATTGAAGGTAATGATGAAGGTGGGGGAGGAGTCCTCCGATGTGGTCTAATGGTCTTCGTGGGTTTGAGTCGAGGGCCACTATTGTGCGAGGCAAGGTTAGATATGGGTTTGGGTTTAGATGTGGACGGAGGTGAGTGAGATATAACAATCTCAGGCAAAGGGCAAGAGGAAACTGTGACTGGGTCTTCCTCAATCGAAATGGGTGAAGAGATAGGGTCTTCTCTTGGCGGAGAAGAAATAGGAGAGGGTGGCTCCTCAAGTGGGTAGAGGGCAGGGATGATCATGCCTTCTACTTGTGCTTGAGGAGTAGGCAAGGTATGGTCATTGGATGAAGGTAGGGCTAATGGTGTAGGTGTTGTCAAGGCGTCCTCCAATATAGGAGAAATAGATGGAGGACTAATAGGAAAAGAGGGTCTTTCATCTTGTGAAGAGGGTTGGTCAGGGACAAGAGGTAAGATAGTGTTAACGGTGTGTATATGGTCTTGAGGGTCATTGATCATGGTTTGGATGTTGTCTTGAGTAGGCGGGTGATTAGGAAAAGGTTGTTTGAAGATGTCGAGGTTTTGGTTGGGCGGTGCGTTCGGGTTATCCAAGATAAGATCACCCTTGTCTAACATGTCTTAGACGAGGTTTTTAAAAGTTTGACAGTGATCCGTATCATGGCCTTTGACACGGTGATAGTTACAAAAGTGATTCTCCCTGTACCATGCAGGGATAGGTGTTGAGGAGTCGAATTGATGTGGCCAGATTGAAGGGAGATTGAGGACCCCCTGCTTGACGAGTTTATCCAAGACAGAGGCATATGACTCTCTAATTGGAGTGAATTGACGCTGTATGGATTGACGTTGAAAATGTTTATTGATGTAGTCTAATGTTGAAGATGCTGGTCGGTTGGTTATTGTTGAAGATGATGGTCTAAAGATGACAGTGTTTGCCGACCCCTTAGATTGAGAGTGGGCAGAAGAAGGTCTGGAAGAAGAATGGTCATTGGTTCTTGTGTTAGTGTTACACAATTTGACCTTATCTTCTTCAATAGTGTGGAGTTCAAGCTTTCGGGCCATGGTGAAGGCCTCGTCAAAAGTGTGGAATGTTTGAACCCACAAGGTGGACGAGATGTGACTGACACATGCTCGGGAAAAGAGCTCAATGAGCTCGGGTTGAGGTAAGGAGAAAGAGAGCTGGTTGATCAAGTCTCTCCAACGGGCGACAAAATCAACTACTGATTCGTCGTCAAATTGCCTAATGGAGTAAAGGTCTGTGATTGAGACTTGTTTAGTGATATTGATTGAGAAATGGTCAACGAATAATTGAGCGAGTTGAATGAAGGAAAAGATAGAATGTCTGGCAAGGGAGCTATACCAGTCCAGAAAGAGACATAGGAAACGTGCGTAATAATAACGCATCGTCGTGGGCAATAAGATAGCAGGCATGTCTGAATGCCCGTAGATGTTGTTGTGGGTCTTCCTTACTCTGAAAGCGAGTAAATTTAGGAAGCTCCCAATGGTTGGGGTATGGTCGGATAGGGACAGAAGGATGAATGGGCTCGTTGTAAATCTGGTCATATGAAGAGATATTATTTGAACTGGAGATAGAAGCTTCGAGACTGGACATTTTATCCATCAGCATCTTGATGATGTCTGCTGACGGATTGGTGGACGGAGCGCCCCCAAGGTTGTAAGGTGCTTGAAAGAGGCTAGAGGAGGTATACGACGTAGTCGGTTGTACCAGTAAGGGTGCAATGTACGGATGACTAGTCGCAGGGGTAGAAGTAGAGGTTAAGGGTGGTTGCGTCATGAAGGTCGAAGGTATAAGTTGACTAGGCACCACCAAAGGTGGTTGAATAGCGGAACTGGTAGAAGAATAGGTTGGCACTCCTACATTTGTGGGTGCAAGAGTGAAAGGGGTCGAGGCAATCAAGTTCTGATACGATGTAGAACTTGGTTGATTTGTAGATGATTGAGGGGGTAACAAAATCCCAATGGAGGTCAGTCTAAAAATAGATGAAGAGGCCAAACTTTCCGTATTGGCCATGGTTGAGTTAACGGTTGGGACGAAAGGCTGAGTCAAAAAAGGTTGGGTGGCGAATGGTGTGGATGTCGTCGCCACATCACCAGAAAGGTCTCGCGTTGGGTTTCTCGCGAGATAGTTATGGAGGGCTGCGGTATTGAGGTCCAAGAATTTTTTGAAATCCTGGTCCCCTTCAGGGATGATGGGAAGTTGAGTCGGGGTCAGGGTCGGTCTTGTAGGAGTTCTTTCAGTCTCCGAGTGGAACTCCATGATAGGACGGGTTAGAGATGGGGTAGACGAAAGTAGTTGATGGCCAGAGTGGTCAAAAAGGGCCTTGGTTTGACTGTGTGTCAAAACCATAAAAGGCAAGAGAGAACATCCTTACACGCTCAAACAAGCAGATAAGAACTAAAAAGATGAAGACACAAGCAGATCCTAAAATTCTAGAAGTAAAATTTTTAGGATTATAGTGGCTTATGCCTTAGAATGTGTGTTTGGGGAGGTTGGCTTTGTGAGTTGGGTCCTAGAAGAAGTCTATGGATGGTTTCGGGTTTTGTTATGGTGCTCAAGAAGTCTGTGTTAGGGTCTGGTACGTGGCCTGGTGCTAAGGAGCAAGCTCCCCTCACTTCACGATTCCAGTGGTTAGCTGGTTTCGCTTAGCCAAAATATACCTCGCCTAGAGATTATACTCCGCCAGAGAACGGAGTGGGCTTCCCCCTTGGTGATGAAATCCAAGTAGGGTCACCGGGACGGGTAAGGTATCCGCTGGGGGATGAAATCCCAGTCGGGCCTTGTCTCAGGTAAGTTAAAATGTTTGTTTTGTGCAGGTGGTTTGGTCGTGTAACATGAAGTGATCTAGATTAATTCAATATGCGGTTTAATTACTATGTGTGGTCTAAAAGATGCAGGCAAACAGAAATGAATGCAAAGTGTTTTAATTTCCAAGTCAAAATGTTTGTTCATATGAAGACGAATGGAGAAAGAGTCGAAGAATATGAGTTTAGCTAGTCTAAAAGTGCAAGAAAGAAATGTTCGTTTTAGTTCTGCTTATGATGTCGTTTAAGAAGAGACGAAAGGAGGTGAAAAGGAAGGAACCTAATGCACCTAAATGAACAAAAGAAAGAAAGAACCCAAGGAGGACCTAGGGTCCCACCAGGCGTGCCAGAATGTTTCTATGCAAAATTGCTTTCTACATTCAAAGAAGAAATAAGAAACTAAAATAAAAGGTTAAGGCTAAAAGTACCTGATAAAGTCAAGCGCACTGAAATCAGACGTTGGAAGATTCTCCTCTTTGGCTGTGGAGTAATGACACCTGCGAAAAAGAGACTAAAACACGGAAAGATGTTAATCAAAGATATGGTGGGTTGTCAGGCAAACGCCCGATCCCAGAAGTACGAAGACTCCCTAAAAGGATATCAACCCACTGATAAAAAAGTGTAATATTGGACGAAAGTAGATAATAAAAGATGAAATGACAAAAATAAATGACAGAAAATAAAAGTGCGTACCTGATAAGCGGCATTATTCTGCACAGTCACCGACGTCGGTCTTTGTGGTGCCAGCGTCGGTCTGGGAAGGTGCCGACATCGGTTAAGGTGCCGTCGTCGGTCGGGGTAGTGATCGGCATCAGTCGGGGCAGGTTCTGAACAGAGGTCTGGGAAAGTTTGCAGAAGGTCTTGACAGGGTCGGGACAAGATTTTAGACAGAGTCGGGACGGGGTTTTTGGTCGAGTCTGGGGGTTTGAAGCTTCGGGATGGCAGAAATAGTGCACAAAGAATAATCAAGAAGAAAATGAAAGTAAACACAAAAAATACTTACCTGTCAGAAGCCGTGATGAAAGCCATAGTCGAAGTTGCCTGTGCAGTGCCGGAAGAACGAACGCTGGAGTTGATGGATGCTGGAGTTCGAATGCTGGAGAGCCTGTAGATGTCAGAAATGGGAGTCTGATTATTGATCGGGGAGGGGAGATTGAATGAAGGCCCCGGGACGGTTTCAAGAGACGGTTCGATAACCGTTTCGGGAAACCGATCGGGAACCGAATGGTAATGGATAACGGATAACGGGATGGTGACCGACGTCAGCAGGATTGTCGACATCGGCCGATAAGAGACCGATGTCGGCGACATCGGTCAGGTAAAGATCGTCGTCGGCAGATGCGCAATGAGGATAGAGTCTAGCTTTTAGTTCTCTGCTTATTGTTACATGCTGCCAGGGTTAAGGTTGGTAGAACAAGTGATCGTTAAGGGTTAAATAGGCGAAGAAGAATAAGACGGGGAGTGACCAGGGGAGTCGACATGATTTCGGTGTCTACACAAATTTTTCACAAACACCCCTCACAGATTATCCACCTAGTCTAAACTTATATCCCTTTCCTGATGAAATAGATGAGGATACCAATCCTCCTCCTTATCCCATAGGTGTATCCTTGACACCCACTAATTGGGAGGCTAGACTAGTATATAAACCTTTTTCCAAACTCATTCAAAAGTTAGGTATGGTCATAAAGCCAAACATGGATCAATCCACTTTATGGAAATAGTTATGGATTCCTTACATAAAAAAACCTAAACCTTTTGGCATGCCCTTAACCAACCAACCCATCATTTTTACACCATCTCTTAAACTGATCAAAACTTTTACCAACACCTTACCTTCTCTGTCAACCAAAATAGCCACCTCTCCAATGATTGAACTACTAACTAAAGCTTCCAAAACTCTTGGTGCCTTCCCTACATGAAGCTTAGTTCACCCATCCTTCAAATTGGAATTTACCTCATCCAAGCCTATACCCAAACCTCAAATTGAACCAACCAAGGGGATATAACCATTAAAGAGACACATGGCTAGGATTCTACCTCCCTCTACCTTGCCTTCTATCTTGGGACTCCATCCCTCAAATTTTCTTTAAAGTCATGTTACATTTAACATATATCGCCCACCAACTATTTGATGTGTTGGTCCTTCCCAAATTACCAATAGCTAGACTATTAACCTCAAACACCCCAATAATTAACATACCCAAACCAAAATTATTGACCAAAAACACCACCTTACCTGAACCCTCTCTCACCAAACCCATTGCTACCAACATCCCCATATTCCCAATCAACACCACAACCTATAGACATTCCCCACCTCTAGCTAAATCATATACAACCATTTTCTAAAGGTTACTACAAGCCTCTTACCTCACTTTACCCCCTTTTAGGCCCTTTAACTCATCTTGGTTTGAAACCAACTTGGTATAGCCACCATCAAATCTATTCCTATTATAGGACACCTGAGTATGAAACAAAAAAATTTAAATCTCTACAAGCCATTATCCACCAGCTCTATGATGAGTATGATCTTTTATTAGATGAAATTTACATGACTCCTCTACTAATGCACTGAATATCCTTTTGCCAATGCATCCCTAATCCTCCACTCTCACCTCAGAGTGACAAAGAATCAACCCAACCTCCTATCACACCTTTCCCCTCTATCCATACTATTAATGTGGTCACATGATCACAAAAAAAGGATAAAGGGGAGGCTAAAGTGTTAATTGCATGGAAATACCCACCAATTCATCCTAAACCAAACTAGATCCAAACCTCTACATCTTCAACTAAGCCTAAAGTTACCATATCAAGAACCTTTGAGGCTAACCCCTATAAATAAATCAAGAGGGTCATTCTTAATAAACTTAACCAAAATATAACTAAGATGAGCCTCTATGAGCTCATCTCACCATCATCAGGCCATGACAGAGGCTATGTAAGCTATTGAAGTCAAATTAGGTGACTCCCCACCTATAGAGGCCTTCATAGGTGCTCTCTAACTCTCCACCCTTATTAATTTCAAGGACCTAAAGATACCCTCTATCCACCCTAATGATCTAGATAATCCTCTCTTCATTACTACCCACATCAACCAAACCTGCATCAAATGATTTATGATTGATGGTGTGACCAACATCAATATCATCTCTTCCCATGCCTATGACCATCTCAAATTATTAGATAATGTCATGTCCCAAAATTTAGCTATTCTTAGATCCTTTAATGATACCATGAACACTACCTTGGGAATTGTTATCTTCCACATTTAGCTTAGACCATGCACACTCCCTAAACTCTTCTATGTGGTGAAAGGTGAATTCTAGTATAATGTTCTGCTAGGGATACCTTAGATCTATGTTATGGGTTGTGTACTTTCTACCCTTCACCAATGTGTCAAATTCAAGCATGAGAGTTGGGTTATTATCATACAAGTTGACCCAATCCCTTTCATAGCATGAAACATGGACTACTAACCTAATGACATCCTCCTACCTTTGACAAAATCACCCCAAGCATCCATTGCCAAGCCCTAAATCACAAAAAATGAAGCCATTTCTTTTCCTTCCATAAAGGCATCTGCTAATTTGTATATTCCCATGGACTAAATACCCACCACTAATCCCTTATAATCTACCTTCTACCACCTTATCCTTAGAGAATACTTGAATCCTTACCCTTAATGCTTTCCCTACTCCCCAAGAGTTAGGAAACTCAACCACCAAGTAGGTTATCACCCCAAAATTATATCCATTACTCATTTGGGGCATTTGAGCTATCCAACCCATTTTATCTATGGGTTAATTGACAAGCCACTCAATGCTATCATCACCCCCTCTTCCCCAAAACTATCCACCTTTATATTATCTTACTTGGACAACCTAGACTTTGCCAAAATATACCTTCACAAGTATGCTTGCAAAATGTTTGGATTACGATGACATGAGAATGGAACACACACATTAATCTCAATTGAGACCCAAAATCATTATGAGAATCAAGGACTTGGATTCATTCTACCTAATAAGAAGAAAGACATGCAACCTACCACTACCATCCACAAACAAGAGATCTCTTCCTCATTAACACCCCCTCTACCTGAATATGAGGATGAGGACATTATCCAACCTAACTTTTTTTTCATCAACATGATTACCCTCTACCCCTTAACTTATCAAAAATAAGGGGCACCCATATCCAACCCTTTGAACCATCCTAAACTATTACAATAAGACTCTCCTACCATTAACACTTTCTAATGTTAGGATGATGATTCTATTCTCACCTACCTTAGTGTACCTGATTCCTCCATCCACAAATCCTTGCCTCTGGAGACCTCAACCATGTTAAATGAATCAACTACAGATATTGACATAGGCACTTTAGGTAACACTCATATTATAAAACTATGCCAATCTCTCACCCATGAAGAACTTCAAGACTTCTCTACCTTACTCCAAGACCATAGTATTGCATTCCCCTAGTCATATGCCAATATTCTTAGTATTGACTCAGCCATTACCACTCACAACATTATAACCAATAATGAAGCCAATTTTTTTACATAAAAACTTTGACAAATGCATCCTCACATAGCCCTTCTTGTCAAAGAAGATATTTAACACCTCCTCTCTATCAACTTCATTCAATGCATTGATTATCCCTAGTGAGTTTCAAACATAATGCCTATCACTAAAGCCATATGTGACTATACATCTATGTGGAATTTCATGACCTCAACCTCACCTACCTAATGGATGAATTTCCTCTACCTAGCATAGACCAACTTATTTATCTGATAGTAGGCCATGAGATGTTGTCTTTCATGGATGGATTCTTGATTTATAATCAAATTTTGATTACCCTAAATATCGACACAAAAATTAATTTATCACACACCATGGGGGGCTTTCTATTATAGGTTCATGCCCTTCAAACATTGGTATAACCTACCAATGTGCTATGACCTACATCTTCCATGATCTTATCCACATAATCATTGAAGACTACATGGATGACCTCCTTGGCATATCCAAACTTTATAAGGACCACTTATCCATTTTCAAGATTATCTTTGAGAGATTTATCCATTACCATGTCTGTCTCAATCCTAAGAAATGTATTTTTGGGGTCTTATTAGGCAAACTCTTTGGCTTCATAATTTCCCTTCAAGGAATTGAGATTGATCTAGCCAAGATCAAAGCCATCCTCAAGCTGATACCTTTAACTAATCTTAATAAAATCCATAGTTTGCAAGGGAAGTTCCAATCCATTTGCTAATTCATTTTTTATCTCTCAAATCAATGTTAACCCTTTCATCACCTCTTGAAAAAGGACATATATTTTAAGTGGAATGACAATAGTCAAAAGCCCTTTGATGTACTCAAAGAGTACCTTATATCTCCACCTATCCTCATACCTTCTAAGGATTACCAAAATTTCTACCTTTATACCTCTACCACTGACCATTTCCTAAGGGCAATGCTTGCCCATCAGGATGAAAAATATAAAGCACAAGCCATATATTACATAAGCCACACCCTTGTAGACTATGAAACTTTTCTACTCACACTGAGAGACTATGTTTGGACTTACTCTTTTTGGCCACCAAAATTCACCATTACCTTCTTTAACCACAAAAATTTTGTCATAACCAATATCGACCTACTCAAGTACATGCACTGTAAGCCATACCAAAAATAGTGTATGTCCACGTGGCTAATGCATTTAGCCAAGTTTGACCTTCAATTACTCTAGTATAATTCCATTAGGGTAAATTTGTTGATAACCAATTGGTTGACATACCCCTACCAAGCAACCAACCTCCTCCTCTTGAGTTTCTAGATAGGTCCATCTCAAGCCTATCCCAAGCAGATTTCATCAATCACATAACTATGTTATTCTATGGTTCCAAATGTCAATATGGTTGGGGAGATAATATCATCCATATCCCCCTTATTGATAAACCACTCCCTTTATCTTTTAAACTCAATTTTAAATGTACCAACAATGTGGTCGAATATGAATCCATAGTAATAGGTCTCCAAATTGCATTAGCCTTGGGAATCAAAACAATCAACATCTTTGGTGACTCCCAACTTGTGGTTAATCAAGCTAATAGCATCTACCAATGTAAGAATGAGATTTTTCATCTACATAGATAGTTATTCATATAAATCTTGACATCATTTGAGCACTACCATATTCAAACCACCCCATGATCTACCAATAAGTTTGTTGACACCATGGCTTCTCTTGCTTCCCAAATCCCATTAACACCATCAGAATATAAGCTATCAGTCATTTTCTATCACTTCATTGAACCTTCCTACATCAAGTCAGACACTCTAACCATCTTTAATGTGGAAGAGATCTAGCTTAACCTTTGGTATCAACACACCTTCAACTACCTAAACCTTGGCATAGTTCTATCTGGCCTCTCTGGGAATGCCCATCAAGCATTTATTTAGAGGACCTCTTATTATACCATTATGGGAGGCATCCTCTATAAATTCAATTTGTATGGCCTCTCATTCTATTGCCTCCATGTTCTAGAAGCTTCTCATGCTATCAAGGAAATGCATGATGGTATATGTGGGTGTCACTTTAGTGGACTTGTTGTGGCTAAACACATCCTTTACCTAGTATATTATTAGCCTACCCTTAGCCAAGACTATTATTATTATGTGAAAAAGTGTGTCAAGTGTTAACATGTTATTTTACATCATGTACTCAACCATAACCTCTAAGTTTCCACTGACTTTTGGCCTTTTTCACAATGGGGTCTAGACTTTGTTGGTGAAATTAACCTACACTCTTCATAGTGACATCACTTTATCATCACTACAATTGAATATTTCACCAAATTCATGGAGGCTATTCCTCTTATCTTGATAAAAACTAAAAATATTATCAAATTTAGCACCCATCATATCATCTACCGCTTTGGTGTTCCCCGTAAGATCATTGACAATGACAAATCCTTAAAAAATAAACAAGTTCAAGGATTTTATGATGTATTTGGTATAAAATTTAGATTTTAATCACCCTATCATCTATAAGTAAATATACAAGTAGAGGCCTCTAAAAAAACCCTTAACAACATGCTTACCAAAATGGTCAATGCCTCAAGTTGAGATTGGTACCTACACATACCTTTCACCTTATGGGCATATCATACCAACATCTGAACCCCTAAAAGTGCTACACCTTTTTCCCTCATGTTTGGATTTGAATTTGTGTTGCCTCTTGAGGTTTAAACACCCTTTATTTTCATATATTTACAAGAACTTATTTCAAAATATGATTACCATCAAGAATATTTATCCCAACTTGAGCTACTTTATGAGCATCATTTGGCTACTCTTTTCGATCTTCATGTCTATCAAGAATGAATCAAGCATGTTTCCAATAAACACATAAAAGTATGAGAGTTTAATATTGGATATCTTGTACTTAAGTAAAAGCAACATGTAACTAATATAGAGAAAATCAAAAGGGGAAAATTTGTTTTCAATTAGCTTAGACCCTATATCATAACCCATAAGTATGGATCAAGAGCTTATCATTTGTCCTCTCTCAAAGGCAAACTAGAATTTGGTCCTCTCAATGATTCACATCGACATCCTTTTTGTTGTTAAAAAAGGATCACAATCACCATTGGTCTAACTTAAGCTCATACCCTACAACCACATTCATTTCCCTCTTTTTAAGGAAAACTGACTATAGTTGAATCATGTGATTATATATCATAGTCACAGCCTAATCTTGAACTATGGGTGCCATGACTCTACCTATGACATTAATCTTATGGTACTTCCCATCTCCTTGAGATTGATTCCCATGTTCATTATCACCTACACTTATTTTCACCTACTAAACCTTCGTGTACCTCTAGTTTTTCCTTCATAAAGTTAAACCCTTGATCATGTATAAGTAAGTCTATGTCAAGTAAAATAAAATAAAAGAAAAATCAATATCAAAGTCACAACCAAATCATGGGTCATTCTCAACATTTATAGACTTCTCCCTTGAAGGACAACTATTGAAAACTCATCTAAAATTGCAAAATGTAAGATGGACTGCTACCTTGAAGGATATTTATCACAAGCATTTGAAATAAACACATAAACTTAGACCACTCCCTTGAAGGATGGACAAGTAAATCACTTGTCAAAATCTAGAAATTTCTTAGAATTTTCCTACATTGATCAGCTTCCCCAACCCCAAGCAAAACCAAAATAGGAAACAACAAATAAGTAAAATTAAAATCAATAAGAAGTACTGCAATCAACTCTCCTAAAAACAATATCTCAAATATCCAAAATTGGCTTTCCTAAGTAGACTTCCCACATTGATTAGTCTACACTTTATATATTGTCATAGACTTGTGTATACTATCCTCTTGGAAGCCTATAGAAGAGGCATGATAGTATCACAAAAGGTTCCAATTCTACCCACCCTCCCTCCATATATCATATGCATGGGATTATGATCTTATTTGATGCAATGTGATCAAGATACCTATTTACCAGCCAAAACATGCTAATATGAATCATTTGAATGGTTTATTATCACTAAGCTAATTTGACTCTGGTTTTCATTTTTGTACTTACTAATGAAGAGACATCATGTTTATTTTCTCATCTTTTATTAGTTCATATAGGCATACCTCTCATGATTCCTCTCACCATCCTAAACATTTATTTTTTTATCTACTTACTTTATGCATTTTCATCACATCTTCAACCATATCCACATTTCATCTCCATGATCATAAATAAAAAATATCAAATCTAAACCATAACATTATGAGCTATATCCATGAACCACATCATCTACCTATTTATGATCAAAACACCATGAAAGTGAATTATATCACATCATTCCATAAACATAATCCTATCCATATACCATAAAAACATCATGTCAATTTACTCTATATCTTAATTCATTCTCATGAGCATAAACAAAATCAATAATTAAAACATCATGAACAATGTCATATGTCATCTACCAATCTATCCATAACATTACCATAATACATCTCATGCAAACCACATCATCATAACTATAACCAATACATTAATGATTACATCATCATATACCATATATCCATCCATAACACACACTATCATATCTTTGAACAAAATTAGAGCATCATAACTATCTTTCAAACATCACATGCCTAAGCTACTGAGTCAACATATTATAATGCATATGTAGAAAACCATAGACCATCAACCATAAGCATAAACAAAAATGTCCACAATAACATGTAAACCATAAACATACATCATTTATAACATCATATATAACACTATACATCATATACATCATGTCATCATTAATAATACATGTAACAATGTATAACCTCTCTCTCAAAACATGTACATCTCACTGCATTAGCACGTAGGATGATATCAAAATAGTATACACCTATCAATACAAATATATATCAAACATGTCTAAAACATGATCATGGGGGGCACCACTACCACTGACCCCACCTACATCTACACCACTACTACTAGCTCCACTTATATATTCACCTGCACTCCCATCTAGGGGTAGCCCCCTAGTGTCCCTACATGGCCCACTATATAAGACCATTATCTTAGAGTAGTTATAAAGGGACCCCTTACCAATCTGGCTTGGTAATCACCATATCTCATCTCAAGAGGAAGCTATGCTAACACTATGGCCTCATAATACCTAAGCTCCTCCATAATGGCTCAATAACATACCCATGACACTATGTCTGGTGGTCCTCTCGATACTATTATAGATGCCCCTACCCTCTACCTTAATGAGTCTCTCTCCTATGTCACCAACCCAAGAAATATTCTTGCTTGATCTCACTCACCAGTTAGGGTCACCACCTATGCCTAAAATGTCACAATCTATCCCTATAGTGTGGCCACCTATCCCTATAATGTATGTACCTATGCCTAAGCTATAGCTAAATCCCTTACCTATCCATCATGACCAAATGGATCTATAAGCATCAGCCTCACACCTCCATCATTTCCACTAGCATTTATAGCTACATATATGGGATAATATCAAGCCATATATCCATTTGTATACCCAACATCATCTATTAGAGCCCTAATATGGAGCTCCTCATACCCACCATCTAAAATTATGGGAATAGGCTAGGGCACTAGCAATAAAACCTCTAAATCCTCCCTCTTATACCTAAGAAATGGGCCTAGGATACCCTATATCAAACCAAACTACCAATGCACCCTATCAAATAAGAGAAACTCCACTTCCCCCTCTTTCTTATTGATGATCCATATGTAGCTCTAAAGGGTGAGGGTCTACCTCTTATACCCTGGCCATATTGAAAATTGAATATATGGCCTCCAATTGATGTCTCCAACCACTAGTACACCTAGTGCACCCTTAAACCACTCAACATTGTGGGTACCACCTTATGTACCTAACACATCCATATCATCCCTCCATCACATGAATCTAATAGGGAACTCTATCTAAGTATAGCCAAACCATGATAATCCTACTAGTCTCAACACCCAAATATGCTCATAGTCCCAATAATGTAGAACCAGGCTAACACTGATACTATATCTCCTATAACACCTAAACCCCCATAACTCCATGTAGATCTACATGAGAAAAATAAGGACCTAACCAAATACCATCCTACCAATCAAATAAAATCAAAACCATATAGCTCCATATATCTTAGACTCATGAAAATTATACCTACACTCCTCCAATAAATGAGTAGTCACTAACTCAATAAAAACTCTCTCCACATACACCACAATCACTAGAGCCAAGTTAACACAACACAAAAGTTATAATTAGTAAAAGTATTTTTTGTTTTTACTTTTTACTTGGAAAATTTTTAGGGTTTCCCTTAACCATTGATAATTAGGGTGACCATCAATGGTCACCTTTTTAGGGTCCTAACCATCGACAATTAAGAAACCCTAATTTGAAACTTCTCAAATTAAACTACCATTTTAAGCATCATTAAACTAAGTTTTACCCACTTTTTGAGATTTCATTCTCCAACTAACCTAACCACCTCATCACCTCACCATTTCTCTATTTTGGCCCATCAAACATATAATTTGTGACACTTTTTTCCTATTCCTTTGATTGTAGTGACAACATTACCATGTTGACTCTTTTTGAATTTTGCACCACCTCACACATATTGACCCACTTGTGTCTCACTGAGAGCACTTCCTACCTCAAATACCCATGACACTTGACCCATTTGTGTTTTCCCTAGGAGCACTTCTTGCTTTAGATACCCACCATATACATATAAATTTCTTAGGGGACATATATTTACAAGTGTTCCCAGCGACCACACCTATACGCGGTCACATAGTTCACTTGTCACTTGTCTTTCTTATCACTAACCCTTATTTTTACCAAAATTAAAACCTAATATATGTGCAAGCTTAACTATCATATCTTTTGTCAAAAAAATTTACGTGAGTTTGCATCTCAATTTCCGATCATATCATTCACCCATTTCCATTAGTAGCTACCATTTATCAAACCTTGACCTTATTTTAGTTTCACCTCATTGACTCTTACTTTGAGGGGGACCACTTCCTCCTACTCTTAGGGAAACTATGCCTTTGACCTATACTTCATTTTTATTTTCAAGATCATTCATGCAAGCTACATAATAAAAAAGGGTAAATTGTAAAAATAAAAAATCTACACACTTACACTTTTGAATGTCAAAAATCCCCCTGGATCAGGCTATGACTCTCTTGGGACCAACCTAGGACACTCTTGGGACCAACCTACACTAATTTGGCCTAGCCAAGCTCACCTGTAGTTAGATTCACAAGTTGAATCAACTTGGCCTTTAGGACCTCTTTCTTTTAGAACCTAATCATCGATGGTCAGGGTTAGCATCAATGGTCACCATGAGAAACCTTGACCATCAACTGTCAAGGTCCACCTCCTTAAAAAAGCACATGAAAACCACCCACATTGCTTTTCTAAATATAGCTTGTCTAAATCTTGTTGTGAGCCTTTACATAGACAATTTATATTTAGATGGCCTAGTTACACCTTCACTTCCAAATCTTACTTATGATTATAAGAGAGATATGCCTGCGAGGTAAAATCCATTTTTAATAATTATCAAGAGCTCAGGGATTTAGGATTTTTCTTTGTAGATCAATCATCATCATTAGTGTTATCAAGCATCATCAGCAATCTCATTGACTACTAAATTTTTATTACTTCTCAACCAAGTTCTTGAGTACCATTACTTTGTTCGAATTAAACTAGATTCCACCAATAGGCTTACTTTAACCACTCACCCAATCAACTTCTGTAAGACAACTATTTGTTTTTCAATATTCATATACTTTATTTCCATTTTATAATGAATCTAACCCTTGACCATCTCCCAAAATTCATCTTTTGAATCATGTTATTCAATAATTGAATAACCTAAAACTCATAGTAACCATCAATAGTTGACTCAATTTTTGATGGTCTACACAACCACCGATGGTCGTCTTGACCACCAATAGTCACCTTAACTACTGATGCTCACCCTAATCAGTGATAGTCACTGTGGTAGTGAAAACTATCAAGATGATTTTGCCCACTTACCTTCAACTAAACCTGATTTCCTATGTTTCTAATCACTCATATACATCTTTTAGAGTTTCTAAAGCATACCCCAACCCCTTATCACTGGTATTAATTAGTCTATCAATAATTTAATCATTTCTAGTCTATTTTCCAAACAAAAATTCTTGTGTTCAATTTTAGTACCTTTTGGTTATTGATTCAAGTACCTTATTTCTAGTTTTATGAACTTAATTAATTAAAACATGTGGATTGACAACCCCTAAGAAATCTCTTGCTTTTAGGATCTAGCTATCACTAGGAAATCCACCAAATTATCTATCTAATAGATAAGTTTACTTTAGTAATTTCTTATCTGTAGGTCTTCCTCCTAATCCAAAGAGGAGCTCTTCATAATATTCTCATTCAACATATGCATAAATAAATAGGTTTTTCAACCATACTCATATTAAGTTTCTTTTCTCTCTTTTTTAGAACTTAAGATGAAAATTTATATGAAACAGTATTCATTCCTTAACTTTAAATAAATTTTTTATCAAGTGGACATTGATGTATAAATATTTCTTTACAAGTTTTGCATGGATCAAGTTAGAAATATAGGCATAACTAACAACATCACATGCAACTAAACATAGGTACCATCTTTATTTATTTTATCCTTTTCATCTATGATACTCAATACTAGACTAAATGGGGGTAGTTTTAGATAAATAAATTTGGTATTATAAATTTTACAACATCAATTTTGACTTATATTTGACATACATGACTTGTGCATACACATTTGAGACTTTTAAAAAATTTATTTTGTCCATTCGCCTACCTAATGACTTGTCTAACTTAATTTTTTATCATTCATATTCATATCATCCCTAATTTGTGATAGAACACTCTGTAATCCTAAGTAGGTTGTCACCATATTCCATCTTACTGATTTTTCATTTCTAAATAGTGTTGAAAATAGATAAATGTTGTTGGTTATATTAGGCATTCATATTTTCCAATAATGTCATAGCTTCATGGATATTTTTAAATTCAAAAATATCCCTTGAGTTAGTCTAAGCACGTTCTCTATGTAAATTATGGGGATATACCAAAGGGTCATTTATCAATACCAATTAAGCCTAAGGACATATCTATATATCACTCAACTTGTTAAATTATATAAAGATTGAGAAATACATTAGTACTCTCTTAAGACATTACCACAAAAGCATACACTTATAAATTCCCTTAAAAATGGAATCCCTAGATCCAAGTCTGGAGACTAAAACAAGATCAAAGTTGTATATTATTACAAAAGCATACACTTATAAATTCCCTTAAAAATGGAATCCCTAGATCCAAGTCTGGAGACTAAAACAAGATCAAAGTTGTATATTATTAAGTGTTGAAAGAAAAACCATTGAATTACATTATTGTGAATATAATTGAGCATACATACACCTAGGTGGGATAATTATATGTAATTTTATCCATCTTCAGAGTATTGTAATGTAGGTAATACCCAGGCACTCTACAAGGATTTGTTGAGGCTATTCAGCCCATCTTTATAGTCCCTTTTTCTAATTTAATATAGTGTCAAAAGTGAAACTAGGGTTTCTAATAAAGGAGAGATAAAATAAGGATTTGTTAATATGATTGAATATAATTGATAATATAAAAATCATCTATAAATACAATCATAATGATTTATGGTAGAAATACCAACATAGTCAACCTATACAAGCATGATAGACAGTGAAAAGTATCAATTTTTACAAGTGTATGAGTTTTTTTTATAGCATCCATAAATGTTTTGATACTTTATTTCATTATTTGATTATTTATTTATTTATTATAAAGTCATTTATATGGTTGTGACATAGAAAATGAGTAGTATAGATTAGAAAATTATCGAAGTTTCTTATTTCCTCTCTTTCTTTGGCCATTTCTATGTTTAGTAAGTTTTTAAAATATCTCTTTAGTATTCAAATATGCAAGCTTTATGTGTTATCGTGTATAGTGTGAATTTGAATAATTTTATGTTATTTATATCACATACATTTAAAAATAAGTAAAACAAAAACAAAGGTCATGATTTTTAGTGCAACTAATAAAAAAACACATTAAACTATTCTCATTTACAAATGAAGTTTTTTTTTAAAGTTGTTTTCTCTTATATTTTCCTTGGTATGCCTTTCAAAGGACTTCCATTAAATTTTTTCCTTAATCCATAAGATATAATATGTAATTATTATGATACACTTAGTAAACTTGACAAATAGTATTTCTAGTTTCAATTTCAGGATTTTAAATAAAATTATGCATCTTTTAAATTTTAGTGTCACCAATAATATTATATGATTATGATATTTGGAGACGTGGACTTTGTAGTACCAATTGTAGGTACCTATTTTTTTCATGATTACTTAACAATGTTAATTCTTAATTTATCTTAAACCACTTAACTTACACTCAAATACATGGTTCTTATTCACATTTTTCTATATGTGGGTGTATTGAAGAAAATATAGAAATGAAAATTAAACTAATAAATATTAATGTAAACTATCTTGAACTATGTTAGAGGTAAAACTAAAAGAAACAACACAAACTTATACCTTAATTTCAAAATATTCTTCCATTGTGATGTGTATTCAATTATCTCTTTGGATTGTGGTTGTTCATTATTCCAATGCTAAGGTAAAATGGGTAGTGTTTTGGTGTAAAAGGATATTTGATAGCTTTTATTTTCTTTGGATTCACTTTTTATTTTGATAAAACTTGATTATAATAAGTCAAGATAATAAAAGTGATGGCTTTATTCTTATTTATAGAATTTTGGAGGAAAGATCCAATGGTGGAGGATTATTTGTATATTTTAAATAATCCAAATAATATATGGTGGGTAATGAGTCCACATCCATGAGGATGATGACCATTTCAAATGGCTGAGAGAAATATGTAAATGGTTATTTAAGTCACCAAGAATGAGTTAAACTATTTGACAACTCAAGGTACGACTCAAAGGAGGTTGAGGAAGTTATGATATTGGCTGGGGTGAGTCAAAATGTGAGGGATATTGAGGTGGAAGATGTTAGGTGAGGTCTAAAATATATATTTAATAATTAAATATGGATTTAAAGTGTGAAAATTTGATTAAATTTGATTTATTCAATTATTTAATAAGAGGGAAATGTCATGAATTATAATTGGAATGTTAAAAAGAATAATTAAAAGGTTTTAGGTGAATTTAAATACTAAATGTAAATTAGGTGTCTATATTTTCCCCTCTTTGAAATAGTGTTGTGAAGCAATACTATTTCAAAGAATAGTAGAAGAATTAGAGCATTGATTATTAAGAAGAAAAATTTTGCCCTAGTTTTATGAGAATGAATGTGATGATTCCCCCTCGATATTTTGTGTGATAAAATTGACAAACACTCGAAATAAATGAAAAGATTGATAAAGCAATTTGGACTAGTGAGAAATAAAATTATTGGAATCGATCTAAAACTTAAAATATTTAAGTTTGTGTAAGTAGGTTACCCCTAGTTGATGAAAATTAGAGTATTCATCAGAAAAAGAATATTTGAACCATTCAAATATTGGACACATAGTTGTTACTCATGACACAGGGGTCAATAAAGTAGATGTGGGAATGATATATCCCAATGATAGTAAGCTATGGATATAAAAATAGAAAACTATAATTTTCCAAATTGTAAATAAAATTTTATGGGGTTGATAGTTTCAAGGTATTGAAATAAACTTGGAATACTTTTATTGAGTTTATCTTAAAATTTGGATGAAAATGGATATAATGGAGGGATGGGGAAAATTATTTGAATGAAATAGAATAGTTGGGGGTTTGAAATGGATTTATGCATTTTGGATTTAGAGAGATATTTGTGAGTAGAAGCACATTTAGAATATTTATTTTGAGAGTTTAACAAAAAATAGACCGTATTCCACACCACAAGCACTATGAAAAATGCATGAGGAGACATCAGAGACCTAAGAGAAGTGGTCCTCCAATAAGTGAAGTTTTATGATTTAGTTTTTTCAATTATGTGAATTTATTAAGGATTAAAGTAGGTGGGAACTAATTCACAATTGTGATATTTGTAAATTTGGCAATGAAAGCTATGAATTTGATATAAAAAATTAAAAAATTTATTAAACTTGACAAGGAATTCATAGGATAGGGGCATGAAATTGTTGAGGCATAGAAAGCATGTTAGGAATTATGACTTAACATTTTTTTAGTTGAAAAATAATCAAATTGATCTATGAAGTCATCAACATGGGTGGTAAAATAATTTTAGGCGAAATTTTGAATAGGTTAATGCAAAATTGAAGAACTATGGAGTGGAATTGAAGAATTGAGTGGTGAAATCATAAAACGGGTTGGTAAAAATTCAAAAGGATGCAAAATTTAGGAAATTAATCTTGATTTCATCAAAATATAATTTGAAAACATAAATTTAATAAGTGAAAATGTGATTTATTAGAGGAAAGGATGAAATTATTAAAGGATAAATAAATAGAATGATGATTTGCATAAAATTAATAAGATTGAAAATGGTGTTTTTATGTTGATTATGTTTTTTTGAATGTGTTAAAGTAGTGGGAAATGGATTATTATGATACTATATATAATTAACTAATGCATTTTATTTATAAGATGTATTACCAGTTCTTACTACATAGGAGTGGATGCATGTTATACTGAAATAGACTATTGGATTCACAAAGTATGAGTTTGGGGTTATAAAGGTAATAGGGTTATCATGCATTACTCATATTCTATCTATTTGAGTAGATAGAGCTCTATTGAGAGTGTTAGCTAAGAGATGGAATAGAGAAATTAGTAATTTTCATCTACTTATAGGAGAGATGATGGTGATATTAGAGGATGTATATCAGATTCTAGGTGTTCTGATATGAGGGAGATGAGTATACTAGGGGAAGGTTCCATAAGAGACTACACTCTAAAATTTTTGGAAATGGACTGATTTTGAATGTTAGTAGATGAGTAGACATTGATTATTTCACATGATTAAAGATGGAATCTTTGACTATAATACTTATAGTTGTTGTTAATGGCATTATTCTACCTAACAAGAGCTAGATACTTTATCTAATTGGTTTATTAGACATTATGGAAGGCATGATGGAGATGGGTGAGAGGTTTTCATGGGGTCTATGCATGCTAGTACATTTATATAGGGACTTCCACCATGTTTTTAATACTAATGGGAGGTAAATTAGTCCTTCCACATTATTAAAGGTATGGTATTGGGAACACATTATAGTGAAGAGGTACTTGGTCATATGAGAACTCATTCTATGGATGGAATATGATTATTGGTACATCCAAGATAGAATTAGGTGACCTAAAATTCTACAAGAGGGGTATAGATAACTTAGGTGATGATCAAATCACATGGAGACCATACAAAGAGATTATATTTTAGTGTCCTTAGGATGATTTTTATATGGATTATATGATGATCTAGTGTTATATGATTGGGATACATGATTACATTATATATATATATATATATATATATATATATATATATATATATATATATATATATATATATATCACCATGATAGGGTGATGAGTTAGTTTGGGATCAAAAAACACATTCCAATAGGTCCACATATATTTTCACAACCAGTTATGGAGAGAACATAGTATGGGATTACTATTGATCCAAAGATAGCCAATCATAGTTGATCATAATTGCAAATAGTGAAAAAGAGTGATGTTATTAATTTAAAATTAGTATATATTTATGAAAATTAGTGGGACTAATAGTGGTTGATGATATTGGCATTACCATATGCACCACCATGTATATAGAGATAGAGATTGGTTGTTAGTTTGGGAACCTGTATCAGTAGGGTAGTTATAAAATATAGGGGATGTACACATAGATGAGTTATAGGTCATGCTGTAGAGATGAACCAACTACATGATGTAAAGATTATTGAGGTTGAGGATGTGGATATTATGTAGGAATCATGTGTGGATATGGATGTGTATACTCCATTTATTTCCATTGATAATGAGGGTGATAGGGATGGAAAGGACATAGTGATGAGATTAGTACATGTCACACATGTAGAAAAAGGGGATATGGTTGTTCCTTTACACATAGCTAAATATCAAGAGGATCATACATTTATTGATAACCATTGTGAATATATCAAAGCTTTGATGGGGATATTTCATGGTTTCATAGGAAGGTATCTATATTGAAGAGGGATGTGGATATTAGAAGAGGTCAATTAGATAAGATCAAATGTTTACAAGTTGAGGTTGAAAATTTATAGGATATGGTAGATAGGTTGGAGAGAGATGGTATTTCTAATACAATGGGACTTGTGACACATGATGTATATACATAGACTCCATATTATAAAATACTAACACAAGTATATGCATGAGAGAGATATAACTAGGTTAGAGTTAAAATAGGCCAAGCTTTATTTGTAAGATAAGAGTATATAGCCATATTAGACAAGATTATAAGATCAAAGGAGTAGGCCATTTACTAAAAGATTTTATATGAGGAGGTCATTCCACACATGTATAAGGCACCATCCTTCAGGGAGTACTCAATTAGACATTATATGTTAAGAAGGTCATTGCATCTTATAGCATCAGAGAGATCGATGGGTAGGCTTCACATTGCATGATGGGTCCTCCATGAGGCACACCATGGTGTGAGGAGCCAAGTCTGAGACTAGACCCTCCATTAAAGAGGTAGGGTGATACTTGACATAGTGTTTTATTGATGGTTGCATTGATGTATACATATATTTGAGATGTATCTATTGTAAAAACACAATTTATTTTGATATATATATATATATATACCTAATTTTTATGATACTTTTACTATTTGTATGGACACTATGGAATTTATATGGACTTTGTTTTGTTTTTATATTCATTTATGCATGGTAGATGGATAGATAGATATGTAGAGTACTAGTTATACTTCCTATGTTTTTATTCATACAAGCATATATTAATTTTTCACAACATTTTATTATGTATTATGACATGTATGATTTTAATTATGGATGCATTGATTTATATTGATGTTAGAGAGATATGTTATTTTTTATTTGTTCCTCAGATCAGATTTCTAGAAATAATGAGTATTGAGTAACTAGATGTTTAATTTAGATTAAAACATATTACCACCAGTGATATTAAATAATCATGATAAATGTTGATGTTTTACATACGTACTAAAAATAATATATTGAGTAAAATGAAAGTACGTAATGATTTAGATAAATCATAACCATATTATGATGCAATTCATAAAATAATATTTACAAACACACAAAAATAAAAAAATGAAAGTAAGATATAAAAACATGATTACTCTAGAAGATGTAAAACACACAAAATGACAATGGAACAACATTGGTAAAATACACACAAATGATATATATAAACAAACAAAGATTTAATATTTGAAAGACAACAAAAATACACAATGATGTATAAATATTAAAAGAACTAAGGAAAAAACAAGATAAAGTTGAATAACCAATTATGGCTAAAGTAAGAGAATTCAAAATAACCAAGTGAATGGTTTGAAAATAGAAAAAGACAAGTAACCAAATCAATGGATAAGGTAAGAAAAGAGATAAATAACCAAATTAATGGTTAGGGATAAAAAAGGATAAATAATCAACTTAATGATTAGGGATTTAAAAAATGATAAATAACCAAGTAAATGGTTAAGGATAGTGATAAAGTAAAATAACTAATTTAATGGTTAGAAAACACAAACAATAAAACAACAAAACAAATAATGAAAACTATTAACAAGTAATCAATATCTAAAAAGTAAAACAAAATACTGCACATCCTAAGGGTTTGAGACAATTAGTAGACAAGAAGAAGGATAAGTACTAAATAATTGATGAGGAAGTATAAGGAAAAATAAATCCATTCTTAAGGAAATGGATGATGGAGAAGGTGGTGCCTACGCTAACCCTAGAGACCCCATCTCTCTAAGTATTACCTACATTATCCACCCTAGACAAAGCCCATATGGGGATATCAAGCCAAATGTAATTCTCCTAATATGATAAGTAATGAAAAGGTGGGTGATTTATGAAGTTTTGAGTGTCATATTAAAATATGCATGATTAACTCATGAAAGTAATGTGAGTGAATGATGTTGGAAGATAGGATGGTAAATGTTATTAGTGAGTGCTTTTGTGTAGCATTGGATTTTTTTTTTTCATTCTTGTTGATATTTTTTGTGTGTGTTCTTTTCAGTTTAAAATAGGCAATATAAAATTCATTCCTCTATTATGAGCAAGGATGTAGCTTCAAAATTATAAGTATCAAATCTTAAGCTAACATGTTATAGGACAAGTGACAAACAAGTGACAAAGGATAAAATGGAAATATATAGTGGACTACTGAAACATGATTCCCCTAAGAAGATAGGGTGAATATAGATAATGGTTTACACATGATACCATAGATTTAGTTTTCACCATGGCACTTGCCCAAAGTGCCAGTAAAATAGTTTTTACTTTAGACAATCTATGCATTTTTCTTTGTTTTGGTTTTTTAGTTTTTGTAGATTTTTATTTTTTTTAATTTTTTTGACTCTTAAGATATCAATAACAACATTTAGAAAAAATTTAGGCATAAAATCTCTTAAGGTGCATGATGTTCATAGGTTCATAAATCTCCTCTCCCTCTTTTATAGCTAATATGTAATCTCTTGGCCCATACTTAACAATGATGACATATGGACCAAACCAAATGGGATAGAGATTTCCTTTCTTTTCTCTTTCAACATTGGTATTGCATTTGTTTTCCTTAATAACAAGATCTCTGATTTCAAAATCCTTAGATTTTATCAACTTATTATAGCTATAATTAATATGATTATGGTAAACTTGAAAATGGTTTAAATCATTAAGTATTTTATTGTCTAAAAGGTTCAGTTCACTAAGGCATAAAGTATGATAGAATTGTTCATCAATGATTTATTGTAAGGATATATTCAAAGATGGAACCTTGAATTATATTGGTAGAATACACTCACTACCATGTACAATAGAATAAGAGGTTACCCCCATGGGTGTAAGGATGCTAGTGCAGTATACCCAGAGGGTGGGTGTAGACATCCAATTACTAAGACCATTGTGTTGAAATTATCGATCTTACTTAAAATTCTGCAAGAACACATGATTTGGACCAAAATAAATAAAAATGTGCTACATGGTTTAAGTTTGTCATATACAAGTGCTGATTTAGGCTAATGTATCCATGAATCGGGTTATGCATTTTATGTGATTATTAACTTTTCTCAAATCATTTTGAGTCAAAATGACAAAAACACAATTTTATGTTTAAAACCATTGAATTCTTCTAATTCAAAAACACACGACACATACATGTGTTATTTTGTTTTGACAATATCCTAAATGAGATATTGGTTTGTACACAATTAACACCTTATTTTAATTATACTCCAATCAAATTAAGACCCAATAACTTGACATGTTGAATAGTTTGATTAAGTGGACAACCAATTTACAAAGAATTGTATAAAATTTAGTTAATCTCACTTAAGCAAATTAAACAAAATTAAAGTCTTAAGTAGAAAATCCATGGAAAATATTGAAGATATATTAATTGAAATTCAATCCTAATATCTATATCATCTAGTGAATTAATTAGTGGGGTGGCATCCATAAGCCATAAATGAAACAAATATCTAGTTTAAACCCTCTAATACCTCATTAATGCCCCTTTATTCTAAATATTAATGAGGGTATTTATTATTTGAGACTCCAAAATTGAATTTTTCTATGACCACACATCTTTATCTCAATATGGGTGGTCATGGTTGATTCTGATCATTTCTAAAAATCTATAAATACAAGGGTCCTCACTCATCTTTGCAAGCTTCTTTAGAGTAAAATTATTATGCATAATTATCTTCACAAGTTCTATTTGTGTAGTGTTATTATGGTTAATTTTAAATAGGATAGGTTCACTATTATCATACATTTTATAAAAATCATGAGTCTAATTTCATTGGTGCATTGAGAGATGATGGTGAAACAATCCACTCATCATTAATAAAGACTTGGAACACCAAATCAGGGAACAATCACATTTTTTATCAAAACTTGGAGATGGGATGCTCTTGGTAAGGTTTGATGTTGGTATATTCCTTCTTTCAATATCTCTTAGTTTTCATTTGTAAAACCCCATGAAGGAGTTGGCTTAGTTAGTTATGTTCTTTATGCTTATTTTAGTTTTCTTGACTAATGCATGATCTAACTCACTTTGGATTCCATCTTTACATTTGGCACACCCAGTGGGACTACACATCCCATACAAGTAAGGAAACTAATTTAGTATTCTTATATATTTTTAAAAAATATTAAAAATATCTAAAAATCAAGTTATATTTTCATTTTTTTCATTTTTTTTTGTGTTTTCTAATGATACATAGTTTACATAGTGACTGGCATAGGTTTACTCTAACCAATTTTGGTATTATCCTAACTGACATTAGTCCATGTGTGTAAGGTATAAAATGACTAAAAATTTGGTTTTTGAGATTTTCTCAAAAGTTGTTGGTTGTTATTCTCTATTTTAGAACTTGCATAGTCTATAACTAATTATTTTTTTGCATAATCTAGAGACTTATTTTATTTTTGTGTTTGTTTTGAGTAACAATTTTTTTGTGAAATTGTTATATTATCCTACATTTTTACAGGTAACTATTATACATTCCAATCAACCATCATTGGCTTATTGTAACTAGCATTGTTTTTATTGTAATTGGCATTGGTCTCTATGGACCGACATCAGTCTCTGTGTTAAGTAACAAAGGAAAACCTGAGAGAAAGTTTTCAAATATTGTTTTCACATTGATATTTATGATTCACGGAAAACATAAGCCCTCTAAAAATTGTAGGACACAAGTTGTAAAAAGTGCCAAATTTGTAAATGGTTAAATCTTGAATACTTTCCTTTGGTTTTTAAAAGTAATTTAGATTGTTGATTATTAGCTTGTTCAAATCAAAATCATTCCTTGCCTTGTTCAAATCAGAATCATTCCTTGCCTTGTTCAAATCATCATTTGACACATTGTGTTTGTATTATCTAAACAACATTATTATGCTACCCATTTGAGTCTAGACCATTTTTAAAAATTCTCTAAGTCCTTCATTTTTAATTCAAATTTGGAATCTCACCTTTCTAAGTTCTAGGCCAAAGTGTTAACCAGTTTTCCATTTGCACTTAGTTTGAGTTAACTTGGGTATGATTTCTCATTTGAGTTAAAGGACATTATATATACTCATCATCATTTTTTTATCATTATGAACTTAGGTTATCTTGTGTTTTCTCATGCTCTAAGTTATAAGGCCATTATACTTCTTATTACCATGTGGTAGTGTTGTGATACCCATTTGGTTTTAGTTTTATACTTAGGAGTTCTTGTGTGTTTTCATATCTTGAGCTTCCTAGTTCACATTTTTATCTTCCTCATCAAAAAGACCATTTAATTTTCTATTCGTAGCTCACCAAAGTTGTACCTATATTTTATGGTATTGATGTATCTTTGACCTAAGTTTATTGTGCTATATTTCACTTTGGGTTTCAAATTTATCATACTCTCTTCTAATTTGATGATTTAGACTTACAAAGTTGAGTAAATTCATAACCATTTCTTATAATTGTGTGGTACTATGCCACTTTCTTTTATTATATTATTTTTTTACCTTGTCACTTATTTGAAGAAATAAAAACACACCTTGTTAATTTTTGCAAAACACATTTTAAATCTTATAAAACAAAGATAACA
The DNA here is from genome assembly GCA_037957365.1 of Torreya grandis. Lineage (NCBI taxonomy): Eukaryota > Viridiplantae > Streptophyta > Pinopsida > Cupressales > Taxaceae > Torreya > Torreya grandis. Next base: position 611,477 of record JARHVA010001785.1, read on the forward strand.
ACCTTTTAAACATGATGCAAAGGTATACTCATAATTGGTCTCTTATGGCCCTAGTTATGAGGAAGAGCATTTTTATGACAAACATAAGTAATCCATCATGTTTGAGGATATCATACTCTTTGGGCCTAATCTTTAAATACCAAATCAATCCATGCCAATTTTCATATGCCAACCCCATTCTCCTCCTTTGTCTTATGTTAGTAAGTAAGCTTCGTAGCACTCAAAGGTTACCATTCTAGTTATCCTCATTCAATTTACAGAGCAATCAAGATCAATAATGCTCAAAGGTTAACATTTTATGTTATTATCCTTTAGTTTGTAAGGGTGACCAAACTCCACAACACTCAAATATTACCATTTTAGGCCCTCTTCCTTTAGCTTGCACAAGTATCCAAGCTTCAAAATGCCCAGTCAGTACCCTTCTAGGCCCATGACCTATATTATTGAACCTATTTTTAAAAAATATCAACTTGAAAAATTAGTTTTTATTGATCCCTTATTCGATAGTCTAATTTATGGAGAGACCATTATTGAACCACAAACCATTTTTCACTTAGTGTCACCTATTCCCCACTTTATAAAATATATGTCAGTCTTTGAGCCTTAACAAAAATAATCTCTTCAAGAACCATCTTGTGAGGAAAAAAATGTGTTCAAAGTTGATATTTTAAAACCAATTATAAACCAAGGGCATGATATTTTTGTTGAACCACCCATTTATGATAAGTCAACCTATGATGAATCACCTGTTGATCCTTTACCTTTTGTCAAGAAGTCTTACTCTAACGAGGTAGTGTTTGTTGACTCACTTCTTAATGATTATAATTACCTTTGGGAAAATAACTATCTTGACCATTATCTTATTTTTAAAGAGATCCATCCCTTTGACAATCTAGTCTCTATAGAGTTATCTCTTGATATTTTCCCCCTCATTGAGGATTCTCACTTTAAAAAGCTAGAATCTATGGAGTCACCCTTCAAGTGATTCCCTCTTTTTGAGGGTATTTAATTAGATGAATCAGTCTATGTTGAACCCTTCCTAGATGAATCTATTTTTACAAAACCCATTATGCCATCACAAGCCATTACTTGTCTAATACCAAACATTCAACAAAACATCATTATAGAAGCATCCATATCAGATGAAGAATCAACATTAAAGTTAGGTAATATTATTGAACTAACATTAGATTTAACATTAGAAGAAAAATCACTATCAGTATCAACATTAGATTTAAAGTCCCTTGACTTGAACTTGACTTTAAAACCACAATACATTTGTGGTTGTTAACATTTGTTACACTTGCCTTAAAGATAAATTTGAATATATTTATGAGCCTTTTATAGTTTTTGAAGATGATTACTTCAACATCAATATAATTTATCCTACTATATTCTAAGAGGATTGTGATGCCTTTCATCATTCCATTATCTCCACCCAACCTAGTTATTTTATTGACATTCTACCTCCCATAAGTATCGATTGGGACTAATAGAATAAAACTTTGTTGAAATACATCTATGGTGACATATCAGTTGCAAAATATTAGAGGGAGAAAGACCATATTCATTAATAAGAAGAATAATCTCCTATTGAAACCTTTTTGTAGGTATTAGGGGAAGATCAAAGTTTAGACTCAGCATCTTTTAGTGAAACCTTTTCAAAGTCTTTAGAAGACAATAAAATTCAAATGTTAACATCCCTTAGGAAAACCTTCTAAAAGGCACTATGGGACAATCAAGACAAATTCATTGGTGAAAAATTATTTCAAGTGCCAATAGTTGAGCACAATAGTTCTTCACTGCTTGATGAAGATATTATCAAAGATGAAATCATTATAGCTTCCAGTATACAACATAATCAGATTGTAACTACTCTCAAGTTTAAAATAATAGAAAATCCTAGTTGTCCTATCGAGAGCATATTAATAAGTCTTCAGCACTGCCACAACCAAAATTATGTCAAATCTAGAATCATCAACATTATGTGTGCCTAAAAATCTTGATCTTCATTTGTTGCCCAACCATTATACATTCCATTATCATCCACATTTTCATTATCAAATTATATAATTTATCCTATGCCTAACATTATTTATCATCCTTGGATGTACTTTCATTTATAGAGGTTACAAATATATCTTGTCTCAAATTTTAAAGAAAATAAAATCAATGACCAATGAAGATCATAACAACATTATTAGAATCTAGATCTACAATAGGTTCTTGATAGAGCAGTTATTTATACAAGTTTTTGGTTAGCAATTTTTATGATTATCCTAGATGTCTCATATGTTGACTAGAATGTACATATCTATGTCAGTAAGAACAACTATTTTGAAAAGGTGTGAGCTAGTAATTTTTATAATTGATTATTTTGGCTATCTCATATGTTAACTAGGATATGCATATCCACATCAGGAAAAGCAAAAAATTCATTTACCATTGGGTCCCATTTACCAAACCTTTTAAACTACATTGACTTGAGGTCCTTTGGAACTATGTAGGTAGTTCTTAGTTTCTATTGATTTTAGCTTGGTTACCTTAGCCACACTCTTCATTTTATGAGTAGTCATCACTTAGGGGAAACCTTTTACCATTATATCCAAGTGTCAATGCCATGTCTATTACCATTTTATTATACCATGTCTTTACTATTGACCAAAGCTTATTCTTGGTCATCCTACCTATCCATTTTTTATCTTGGTTCCTTTGGTTCTTACCACTCCTTTTGCAAGGTGATTCCAATCTAATTTTAGTAGTTTTAGAATTTTGTGTTTAAATAATAGTCTATGTTTTAGAATTATGGAAGTAGTGTGCAAATTAGTGTTGTACATTATGTTATTGATTATAACCTCTTATGGGAAAATTAGTATCCATTTTGTGTTACTAATTATAACCACCTATAGGAAAATTAGTAGCATAAATTTATGTCATTGTTTCCTAATTATAACCACCTATGAGAAAATTAATAGCAATGCCTTTTTATCATGCATTATTGCATCACTTTTCTATTACTATTATAATTTGTCATGTTGTTTCTCTTTATTTTCCAAATTGTTGTGACCTTATCAAATTTCTACCACCTTTTATGTGGGAAAAACTACTATGACTTGAGTTCTTAATGGGACTATGTAGGCCATGCTTGATGCATGTTGAGGTCATCTCAGTCCCTCTTTTCCATCTACTCTTTCCATTTTGAAATCATTTTTTAATCTTCTTACTCTCATCAATTTATGAGCATGGGCTATTCAATCTGGATTTAGCTATTATTGTAACTTCTACTCTTGGATACATATCTCCTTTATTAGTTAGTTCCCTATGCCATTATTTATATTCATGATCCTTGTAGCTAGTTTAGCTATTGTTTGAACTCTTACCTATGGACATGCATCTCCTTAATTAGGTATTTCCTGAGGCCTTTTGTGAATAGTTCATTTCTATTGCTCATCCCAAAAATAGAAGAAAATAGAAAATGATCGACAAAATAAATAAAAGCATTATATTGCACTTTTTTTTATTCTTATCCCATGATTTTGTCATTTTTCAAGTACTCATTTGAACTCTCTCACCATTTTTCAAGCTAATTTTCATTATTTCCTCTATAACATCAATAATGTTTTCTTATCATCACTTTACTTCCATCCCATTTCTTAGGAGAACTACATTTGGCCTGAATTTCATGTTAGATCTTTCATCCATAGAACTATGTAGGCAATGTGCCCTTGTCTTATACATTTAGAGTTAGCTCAACCACCCCTTCCTTTTCTTTTTTCCCCCTAGTTTGTTTTGTGTTGTTTTCCTATCACTTGGGGGTAACTTTATCTCTTTTGTTCTTTATATATTTTGAAATTCTCATTATTTATTAGACTAGGGATCACCCTCTCATAGAGAGTAATGCCTTTATCACACTTACACAAACAATTATCTTTTGTTTCCACTAAAATTATGACTAACTCTTGTTTGTGTGTGTTTATTTTATTTTTATTATTATTTTGTTGTGCTTTCTTGTCTCTCCATTTATTTCATTTTGTTATTTATGTTCATTTTCATTCCTTTATTGTTTATTCTTGGTGTTCTGTTATTTTGGTCTTTTAAGTTACTATTTTATCTTGTCATGTTTTGTTTTGTTATTTTTGAGTTCAAATACATTATATAACCACTTTTAGTCTAGTTTTTAGTTAGGCTTGATTTTTTTGAGTTGTATTTGGCTTATTCTCTTGTTTTATTTTCCAAGTAAATCTTGTTAATACACATGGATCTTGATTATTCATATCTTGATTCCATGTTTATTAATTTAATCTTGTTTTACTTTTATATATTCTTATTCTTACGTAAATCATGATTGTTCATAACCTAATTTTAAGTTAGGTTACATTTATATATATATATATATATTGTTTTTATTTAAATGTAAATAGTTGTAACTTTGGTATTGTTAATTTTTATCATTATTCTTAGTTATAAATATTCCCAATTGAATCAGCTCATCGCAATCAAAATATAATGTCATTATAAGTTACTCATACTTATGATGCATAATTTCACTTTTGTTATAGTAGGCACCATGTGCTTTGGATTCCAAGTCCAAATGTCAATACATATCTAAATATAAGCTCTTAATGCACCAATGAACTAAACACTAATTAACTAAACCCAAGCCTCTATGCAAGACATGCATCTCTTGGCATACATTATGAGTCTAATCAAATATTGGTCCATATTTATTCATTCTTCATTCCTTTTCCTCCCACTTCCAGGCAAACTATTGAGGTCCATTTGAACTATATAGGTAGCACTTAGACACATGACATATATCGGGTCAGCTTAGCCACCTTTATTTTTCTATTCATCTATTTCATCACTTTGTGCATCCTTATATGCTTATTTTTTTGTGGATTTTTTAATCATTAAACCATCGCATATTTTTTTCACCCTCTCATATTTAATATATACATTAGGTTATATCCCTTAGCTATGCTTACAAAATTTCCCTCTTGGGGCACAATATTTTGACCCATCATTTATTAAATCATCCTTATTAGGGCACCATTACTTATCAATGATCAAAATCAGACCTACTAGGGTAAAATTAATTTATCAATTGATCAAATTTGCTCTACTAGGAAAACTTTATTTTTTCCTTTCTCTAGAATGACACCCTCCATTTTATTCTAATTCTAAGTTATGTGACTTTTTCCCTCATTTTGGTAGTTAATGTATGCAACTTGTCTTAGGATTGATTATTCCTTAAGTACACATCATTCACCCTAGCTTTGGGTGTGTTAAAAGTTTGTCACTTAAGTTCTAGGATTATATCCTTCCCCCTTCCCCTCACCTTGGGGCACATTCTATTCTATTGTATTTTGTTGATTGAGAAGCAATGCATGCAAGCACTATCTCAATATGGATTTAATCTCATCCATGGGTTAATTTCACTAAGTATATCTCTTTTCAATAGTCTATCCTTATATTTCATACTAGTATGTCCTCTTGAGGGTCCATCATGGGTCATTTCCCTCCAAATTCTTCTTGACCACTCTTTTATTTGAAAAGACATTACTTATTTGAATATCTCACTAAACATTTTCAAATAGGGGGAAAACATATAATCCAATTTCTAACATCATTATGTTGAAATTGTCAATCTTACTCAAAATTCTATAACACAAAATTTGGGCAAAAATCACTAAAGCTTGCTAAATGGTTCAAGCTCATCATATACAAGTGTTGATTTAGGCTAATGTATCCCTAAATGGGTAAATTCATTTTATGTGATTATTAAATTTTATCAAATCATTTTGAGTCAAAATGGGAAAAGTGTAATTTGATGCTATGAACCACTAAATGCTTCTCATTTAGAAGCACACGACATGTGCATGTGTTATTTTGTGTTGACAATGTCTTAAATGGGATATTTGTCCATCCACAGCTAAAACCTTCTTTTAATTATACTCCAATTAAATTAAAACCCATTAAATTGATGTTTTGACCAATTTGATTAAGTGGATAACTAATTTCCAAATAATTATAAAACATTTAATTAATATCACTTAAGCAAATCAAACCAAATTAAGGGCTTAAGAGGAAAATTCATGAAAAATACTGAATATCTATTAATTAAAAATTCATTCCTAGTATTTTCATCATCTAACATCATCAATGGGGTGGAAATATAAGCCAAAAATAGAACAAATATCTAGTTTAAGCCCTCCCATACCTCATTAATGCCCATTTCTTCCAAATATTAATAAGGGTATTAATGATTTGAGCCTCTAAAATTGAATTTATCCATGGCCACACATATTGATCTCAAGATGGATGGTCATGGTTGATTATGATCATTTCTAAAAATCTATAAATACAAGGGTCCTCACTCATCTTTTTAAGATTCTTTGGGGTAAATTATTATGCATAATTATCTTCACTATCTCTTTTTGTGTAGTGTTATTATGCTTAATTTTAAATAGTGTATCTTCACTATCGACATACATTTGTTAAAAATCATGAGCCTAGTTTTATTAGTGCATTGAGAGATGATAGAGGAGTAAGACAATCATCATTGATAAAGACTTGGAGCACCAAATAAGGGGAAAATCATGTTTTTGAGCCACACTTAGAGGTTGGATGCTCTTAGTAAGGTTTTATTTTGGTATATTCTATCTTTCAATATCTCTTAGTTTTCATTTATAAAACCCCATGAAGTGGTTGGCTTAGTTAGTTATGTTCTTTATGCTTATTTGAGCTTTCTTGACTAATGCATGATCTAACTCACTTTGGATTCCATCTCTATAGTGGGATATAATAATGTATTCTAGTCATGAAAAAATTTAATAACTCTTTTAAGGATGTGCAAAGTTTTTAATTGGTTGCCTTGAAAAAGAGATTTAATCTACTTGTTCTTGAATGATTTTCCATTATAAAAAATGATAGTGGATGGGATATTAAAGTGGTAAATAATGTGGTTTAAGATAAATTTGGAAATTTACTTTCTAGTTACATAAGGGGAATTACCTTGACCCATTTGTTAAAGTACTATATTTCCATTATAATATTATTATGACCATAAAAATAACTAGGATTTATTTTTCTGATGAGGTTTAACCCCCATGTGGAAATTAGACAATGTGTGGTGATATGTTGTAGATCTTGTGATGGTTTATGGATAAGGTCCTCATGTTTCTAACAAGGTATACATTTCTTAACATAGGCACATGAATCAGATTCCATTGTAGGTTAATAATAATCTAATCATAAAAGTTTATTGTAAGGACCATGACACTCAAATGTGACCCACATATTACCTCATGGACTCACCTAATTTCCAAAGTAAATTCTTTAAAATTAAAACAACATAAAAGAGTTCCATCATAGCCCTTGTAGTATAATTTTTTTCCAAGGATGGTGTAGTAAGAGGTTCATTGATTGAAGGACTTGAGTTGATTGTGGGAGAGGTTAGATGGTATGTTATTATTATGAAGATAAGTATATATTTTAGAGTACCATGGAGAAGTAGGACCAACCACTTCACAAACCATTTTTAAATTAGGTCTATCATAAACTAGTATCATTAAGTATTCAACTAGGAACTTGTTATGCTTTGTATTTAAATCAAGTAGAAAACCAATGGTAGCCATGGAATCTATGGCCTTGTTGTCGACTCTTGGCACTTGTTCAAATTTGATGAATTAAAAATGCAATTTAAAACTATCCACTATCTATTTTTAAGGGATCAAATTATCATTACGAGCTTGGTATTCATTAGCTAATTGATTAATGATAAGCTTAGAATCACCAAAAATAAGAAGATGTTGTATTCCCCATTTGATTTCCATTTTGAGACCTGATATAAGACCTCCATACTCTAAAATTTTATTTACGTATGCAACTCAATTTTTAAATCCTTGAAAATGCAATTACCATTTATTGTGACTAACAGGATACCTTCCCCTGATCCATGATTGGTAAAGGAACAAGACTCATTTATGGACATTATTGATTCATCTAAAAACTCTACAATAAGAGGTACTTTCTCATTGAGAGGTGGTTCAATGAATACATCTATTAATACTTGTCCCTTAATTACTTTTTAATTTCCATACTTTAAATCAAACTCAATAATAAGTATAACACACTTATCTATCCTAACAGTTAAATGTATTTTGAATAGAAAATATTTAAGAGGGTCTATCTTATCAACTATCTTAGTTTAATGGTTGATAATATAGCATAATAAAATTTGAGAGGCAAAAAAAAAACTACTAAACATGCATTCTCTATTTGATAGTAGTTGAGTTTATAAAATATCAAAGTCTTGCTTAAGTAATACACTGCTCTTTCTTTCCCACTATCATCATGTTATGCGAACAATACCCCCAATGTAAACTAAGTAGATGAGATGCATAGCAAAAAAGGTTTACCAGAAATAGGTGGAATTAGTACTTGTGGGTTGGAAATATATTGTTTAATATTATCAAATTTTTATTCACAATTCTCATTCCAAGTGAAAGGAGTGTCCTTATTTAGTAAAAATGTGAAAGGGTGAAAAATGTATACAAGTTGTGATATTAAACACCTAATCACTTTAATTTTCCTTTAGGATTATAAGTTGTTTAAGATTATTTGGTGGGGGAATATCCATGATAGATAAAACTTTAGAAGGATCAACTTTTATGTCACATTGTGAAACAATGAAACCTAATAACTTTCTTGATGTCATACTAAACACACATTTCTTAAGGTTCAATCTCATTTTGCACTCTCTCATGTGTTAAAATATATGGTGAAGCACTTGAGATTGTTCTTCTATGGATTTAGCCTTTTCAATAATTTCATCAACATAGTCTTCCATAATGTCATGAATCATTTCATGGAATATGACAGTGATTTCCCACTAATATGTAGCTCTAACATTTTTACATACCAAAAGGCATTACTCGGTAGTAAAATGTTCCCCATGGTGTTTTAAATGTTGGTTTTTGTTGGTATTTAATAAAATTTTGATTTAATTATAACCTAATAAACCATACATCAAAGATAACATTGCATGACCTATAGTTGAATCTAAGATTGTGTCTATATTAGGAAATGAAAAAATATATTTTAGACATTCCTTGTTGATGTCACATAAATATGTGAAAACTCTAATCCTTTCTACTTTTTTTGATATTGGTACTATTTTAGATATACAATATGAATAGTTAATAAGGCATATGAAACCAACATCTAGTTACTTCTTTAGTTCTTATTTGACTAGTAGTGCAATGTTACGATGCATCCTATGGATTTTCCACTTGATTGATTTGGCATCTATATGTACCACAAGGTGGTGCACTACTATTTTTAGATCAAGTCCTAGCATATCTACATAAGACCATGTATATACATTTGATAATTCATGGAAAAAGTGTAAATATGACCCTTTATTCTTGAGTAAGAGATATTGCAAGTTTGATAATTTTAGGATCCTCTTATGTATTAATGTTCATGGGAATAGTTTCTTCAACATGGAGAGCTGATTTGTCTTTATAATTTGGGGGTGGTGAAAGAAGATGAACATATTCCTCTAAGTCTATCTAAATTGATGTAGAATTTATATTGATAATATGATTTTTTTTGTTCCCAAAGATATGTTGAATTATCTAAATGAATTAAAAACCCTTTCTTATGATCACCTACTAGAATATGGTCCCTTGTTCTCAATAATTTTTAAATATCCTCATCATTCTAAAAATGATCAAGCAGAGGTGTTGCATGTTGGTCCCACTTTATAAGGGATGTATATGTGAGATATAATGTAAGAACATCATTCTCATGAAAAATGTTGGTGAGGTCAAGGTCTTTGAAGATGATAATTATGAAACCCACTTCACTATGTGAAGAATCATCTTTTGACTCACTAGAAGAGTCACTTTCAAAAAGTGTGAGATGTGTGGTGAGTAGATTAAATCTTATTCCATTTTTAGCTTTATTTGATTTTATTATTATGGGCTCAATGGATCCTTCTCCATGGATGTCAAGGCCTTTACCATTATAATTCATTATCTTACACATGATTGACTTAGCAATAAGATATTTTTTATTTGAAAATCAAGTAGCTAGTTCATCAAAATAAAGCCAAAAAGGATTGGAATCTTTGATATGTTAATGTAAAATAAAACCACCCTATAAATATCATATTACCAAACTTATTAACCACTCTATTATATTTTTGATAGTAGGACCTACCATAATTATGTGATTTTTTATAGATTATACTTTTGTATTTTAAATATTGGATTGTACACTCATCAATTCTTTTATCAATGATATTAAAATGGGATGAGATAGATTCGGATGCTCTAGAAGTAGGTGGTGGATTTGAATCTTGCTTAGTATATGGATGATTGGAAGCTTGATATATATATGGATGATTGAAATATTGATCTATAGGTGTTATATTATAGGCTTGTTCTATATATGATTGATTGGAAGCTTATTCAGATGGTTGGTTATATTCTTTGCTGGTGGAAGCTCTTTTAATGGAAATGGAGGTGATTGGCGTATTAATTCAACCACCAAGAGGAGGTGTTTGAAATAAATTTTCTTAATCGACATAATTTTCATGTGAAATATAAGCCTCAGTGGGAGTGAAGTTGTCACTAGTAATTGATAAATTAAAATATTTGATTTTTTGTATTTACCTTCTAATAACTTACAATATTTGAAGGGTTGAGGATCACCTTATATAGTAACTTCCATACTTTCATGTGAAAATTTACAACATTAGTGTAGGGTGGATGGGATGTAATTCATGGAAGGTATCCATGGACATCTAAGAAGTATGTCATATGGTATATCAAAATCAATTACATGGATGAGAGTTTCTTTAATAATAGATCCCACCATCAAAATAAGATAGATTGTGCCCATAGATTTTCATTCATTGTTGTCATATGCCTTTATAGTAATAATGTTTGTTTACAACACTATTATTATATGTCCTAGGTGTTTTATAAACCATAATGTACATATATTTAGTGCCAAACCATTGTCTATAAAAACCTTCTTCCCCTTGTGCCTAGATATGATAACTTTTATGTACAATGGGAAATTGTGATATGATCCTAAAGGAAAGACATCAGAATGATAAAAAATTAATTGATTATTAGTGGAAAAATAACCTATTAATGATTATTGATGTCTTGAGGGATGATTTACTCTTGGATAACTTTGTACAAGATATCTTTATACACAAGAGACATCTTGAGAAGATCTAATATAGAAATATTTGATAGTGTCTTCTTATGATGGTAGATAATGTTGTACTTGCATTTAACATTAGAAGATGATATGCTTAGATTAGTGAGATTTGAACACATTGTATTAATGATGTACTCTTGTGATGGAAAATTATTGACATTGACATGGTTATTCATAAAATTGACACTATTAACTATAAAATCGAAAGGATGACTTGCCTAATTAGCATTACTAGCTTCTAGTTATTCTTGTTTTTAATTTCTTTTTCCTTGCTCATGATTTTGGAATGGATCTTAGTATATTCCCAATTTTTTGTTGTTATAAATTTTGGATGTTTGATTTTCAATCACTATATATCCTCTACCATTGAGGTCTTGAACATAGTTTTTAAGGTACATACACCTATTAATAGAATATACTTTTATCTTATGGTATTTAAAATACTCATCTTATTTATAATAGTTAGGCTTAGGTAAATTCTCATCAAAGGGTTTGGTGTTAGGCCCTATGATCATGTTTACGTGAGTCAATTTTTGATAAACATTTTCATAAGTGTCACCCAATTGAGTGAATTTATGCATAGGTTTTCCTTGTCTAGGTTGTCCACTAGGAATAGTTATATTATTAATAGGTTGAGTGTAGGTTTTTGTTTGATTTATAGGGTGATGTATTTTTTTTACATTAGTCACACCATCTCCAATAAGTTTCTTATTCCTTGTCAATAATTTTGAAATTTATATTGGTTTAGAGGAATTAATATTATCTAGTTTAAATGTTTTGAGCACACCTCTATTAATTAAGGTTATCACTACTTGAATCCCTTTTTAATGATTTCATCAAAGGAACTTGGGAAAGGAGTAACAATTTATGACCCAAGTCTAAATTTAAATTGTTCATGAATATGTCCATAAGTTAATTTTTGGGAAATGACCATGTGAAATGATTTGCTATTGCATACCATCTTTATAGGAAGGAATCAAAGTTTTTGTCATTTCATTGTTTGGTATTGTGTAAATCCAAAGAGGTCAAATATTATTTAATGTTATGTTATAAGAGGAAAACAAACTTCCTAGATAAGTCCTCATAGGTAAAAAAAGATCCTTTTGGAAAGAACAAAAATCATTTAAGGGCTTAACCCTTGAGACTTCATGGGAATAAATGTAACATGTATTCATTACTATAAGCAACATCTACACATGCATGATATAAGTTGGTTAAGTGTTATTTGGGATATACTTTACCTTTGTATTTATAACTTTTTGGGATTTCAAATTATTTTAGAAAAGGTGTGCTCATTGTACTTAAATCATAAGTATATGAACAAAATTTCTCAAATTTGAACTATTTTTTCCTAGGATAAGCACCATATTATAAGCCTTTAACCCTATAATTTATTATTTGTAAATATTATATAAGATATGGGGATAAATGGTTCATTTGACTTGTTAGATTATATAAATTGGAAGGTTGACCAATGAATTAGTTTGTGTTTTTTGGGAATTCATTAGGTTGTTGATTAGAGTTGTTTGGAGGTTGGTTGTTAAAGTTAATATTTTGAGGACTTGAAAAATGATTGAAGTTAGGGTTATAACCAAGGTTCATTGGATTTGGATTAGCATTAAAACCAATCTTTGGTTTATTTGGATTAGTATTACAACTAGAGTTTGTTTGATTTATATTAGGATTGAAATCAAGGTTGGGATTATTTACAAAGTTTATGTTTGGATTTGGTTGACTTGAGTTTGTGTTAAATTTTGAGTTGGTTTGAGGATTAGTATTGAAGTTCATGGGGTTTGGGTTAGTATTGTAACCAAATTTATATTGGTTAAATAAGTTGGTATTGGATTATTGTGGATGTGTGTTATAGTTTGGGTTAAATTGCTTAGAACCTAAGTTTAAATTATATTTATCTTGGTTTGGTTGAAATGAATTTTGGTTTGGGTTGTATTGATTTTAACTAAGGCTAGGATTAGGATTTGTGTTTGAATTATTGAATTTAAAGTTGGTATTATTTGAATTAGTTGGTTTTTGGTTTAAATATGTGTTAGAATTATGGTTAGAATTAAATGAATGGTTTGGATTAGATTTAAAATGTGTTGGAGTTAGATTGGGAAAACAAAATTGATTTGGTAATCCATTATTTAAATTAAAATGATTAAGCATCTATGAATTAATGCCCAAACTAGGATTACATTATTGAATTGGCAAGATAGAGTGAGTATTCAAGATTTGATTGGTAATGATGGGTGAGCCTTGTAGACTCTGATTGGGGTTGACTTATGAGTTTAAATCAAGGTTCAAACTCATATTTATTTAACCATTACCATAAAAACTTGGATGTACATTCAAATTTGGTGTAGTCAAATTTGGATTGTTTAAACTTGAATTAGATTAGATGCCCATTTTTAAGTTTAGATTGACTTGTTATGTGATTAGTAAAATTGAATGAGGATTCATTTTTTTATTAGTTGGGTTGATGATTAGTGAGTTTGAATTCATGTTAAAACTTAGATTAGATGGATAAATATGTGAATGTAAACTAGGATTCACATTCACATTAGGGTTACCAAAAGGATTGGTTGGTTGATGAGATTGAAAGTGTATAATATCTTGGCTACCTTGGGTTGCATGAATTTTAATGGAGAATCCATGGCTTATTTGGGATGATTTTTCACATAAGATAACTTTCCCTTTTACTTGAGAGACTTGGGGATGGGGTTGTGAGGATGTTAAATGGGCATTTATACCATCTAAATAACCTTAATAGGCATATTGATTAATATTGGAGGATGAAGGTTCTTAATTTGTAATCAAGTATTATAATTTCTACACATTAAATTTAGGCAAGTATTTTCCTCCAAATCCCAAGCCTTGAAGCAATACTTCATTCTTGTTTGATATGATATATTGATAAAATAAGGGAGGAGGTTAGATAGCTTTGGAGATACCCTCATATTAATAATCCCCTCCTTCTTATTTGGTGATATCATGTATTTATACATGATGAACTTGAATGATAAATTGAAAGGGATTAATGCCAAATGGTTCAACCCTTGCATTTGGGTTGTTGAGAAATGCCATTTTCTTAGTGATAGGAGACATGACTAGGGATAATAAAAAATTAATAAATTAAATGGAAGATTTAAACTAAAAATACTAACCAAAGTAACTAAAAAGTTTTTATTTTAAACTAATTACTTTGAGTTTTTGGAAAAGTTTGATTTTAGAATGTTTTGATAGCTTTGAAAATAAAAATAACTTCATTTACAAATAAGGATATTAAAGCACATGGAAAACACAAGGAAACAATAAACAAAGCCCTAATTTAAAGAATCAGTCAGTTATATAAAAAGGTGAAAATTGGGATAAAGGTTGTGAAAAATGTTTGTTCCCTTTTGATGCCACTTACTCATTTGTGATCTTATCCATGGCATAATATTTCAAGGCACTAACCATGGAGGATAATGTCATTCCCATGGCCAACTAAGTATAGTTTCAAGGGTGTGTGGAAGGTAACTTCTAGTGTTAACCACTAATTGATGCACCAAATTTGAATGAAAAAGAAGTTTTCCCTATGATTAAGGTTTGAAAAAGCTTATTTAAGGGGAATCCTCTGATATACCTTTTGGTACATTGAGGATAGATTCTATGAAATATATAGATAGAGAGAATGCACACTATTAATTCTTGTCCCAAAGTTTCCAGCACAATTGTATAAGTTTAAGTGTGTTGAAAGTCATTAATGTCATATTTCAAGGCAACTATTAAAACCCTAAGTATTGGTACATGAAAACCCCTCACATCACAGTGTGCTTAAAACACACAACCACTTAGGCAATTTAAATAGTTTGGATCTCAATTTACATACCCTACTGGTATATGGGGTTTGGCCTACTTTGTGGTGGCAAAATTTATGGTCAATAGAGCCCCTAAAAAAATAAATAAAAATTTAGTGTCTATTTTTGATATCTAGTTATAGTCACCAATGTGACTCTAAGGCAAGAGCATACACAAACACAACTTGGGTAACACAAAATTTAAAAATTTGTTTTTGATTCCTGAGTATCATCACTAATGTGATTCTAAGGGAAGAAAATACATAATTTCATAGCACAAATAAAATTTTGAAAACATAATTAACTCTAATGAACCAAATGTGAGCTAATTAATATAAACTAAAAACAAAAGTTGAATTCAAACATTAGTATAAAAAAAACTATTTTTATTTTAGCCCTTTTGAAAAATTATTTTGATAAGCATTCTAAAAAAAATTTGGTAAGAGTATTTATTTGGGATTAGAGCCAAGGTAACCTAAAAATAGAGTAATATAAAACCATATAAACAACACAAAAACTATCCTCTGTTACAAATTCATAACTATATAGTAAAGCAAAAAAGTAAAATTGTCACTAGTTAGATGTAAAGTAATTATAACACTAGAAAACATAGAGAAAATGAATTCACTATTTCAAAACAATTTCACAATTAATCTTATCAAATTCACAGATATAGTTACCTAATTCATAGCCTAAAATGATGATTTCACAATTGATAATAATAATTTCCCATGTGAAAATATTGATAATACTGGTAAAAATGATGATTTCACTAGTGAAAATCATGATTTTGTTGTTTTAATACAATTTCATAGTTTGACTTGCATAAAATGGAAAACATAAAGAATAAGGAGGATGATTTCATTGTTATGAGATAAATTTGTAGCTAATGTCTATGAATTCATAGTTGATTTCCATGATTTCATAGTTATGAATAGCAATTTCATAAATATACTCACCAAATTCATTGTTTGCCTACAATAGAGAGTTATAAAAACAAAATTATAGATAGAAGCAAAAATCAAGTAGAAAGATGTTGGAAGAAATATAATTGGGAAAAATAATTGTAAAAATTTTGTTAAAATGATTTCACAATTTGGGGTTACAATTTCATAATTAATGTCTTAAAATTCATAGTTATGTAATCTTACAAGACCAAGATTATACCCATGTACAAAATAAAAATATAAAAATTCAAATGAAAAATTTAATCTTAATGCAATTATGATTAATAAGAGATGAAAAATATGAGGTAACTATCCCACTAAGTGTGCTAAAATGTATTGAATAAAATCTAGAAACTCAAATTAAACTAAAAAATCTTAATCTAAACTATCTCAAACTAATTTAGATTTACAAAAAAAAGAAACAACATAAAATTATACCTAAGTTACAAAAGATTATTCCATTGTGATGTGTATTTGATTAGCTCTCTTTGGATTATGGTTGCTCACTCTTCCAATGCAAGGATAAAATGGACAACATTTTGGTGAAAAAGGCTCTTTGATATATTTGATTCACTTTGGATTCACTTGTGATTTTGATAGCACTTCATTTGAATAATTTAGGATGATGAAAGTGATGGATTTCATCCTTATTTTTAGATTTTTTGAGAAAAAATCCAATGATGGAAGATTATTTGGATATTTTAAATAATCCAAATAATTTATGGTGGCTAATGAATCCTCATCCATGAGTATGATAACCATTTCAAATAGCTATGAGAAATATATAAATGGTTAATTGAGTCACAAAAAATGAGTCAAACTATTTAAAAACTTAAGGGATGACTCAAAGGAGGTTGAGGAATTCTTGGGATTGCTTGGGGTGAGTCAACATGTGAGGGAGATTAAGGTGGAAGATGTCAATTGAAGTGTAAAATATAAAATTAAAAATTAAATATGGATGTAAATTGTGCATAATTTATTAAATTTGATTTATTTAATTTTTTAAGAAGAGGAAACTATTATGAATTATAGTTTTAATGTTAGGAAGAATAATTAATAGGTTTTAGGTGCATTTTAACATTAAATGTAATCTAGCTATCTTTAGTGGGATTGAACCCTCTATCCACCATCACCACTACACATTAATTTCTAAGTAAATGCACAAACTACCTTATATCACTCTCAGATTGCTTCCAACTTTAGGACAATTGTCCCTATTTTATAGGATAGGTCTATGATAAGAAGACAAGTCTACTATTATAGTTATATCCACCTATCACAGACTTGTCCCTACATAATTTAATGATTGGTTTAAAAAATAAAAATATTCATTTGGGTTATCCCATACATTTCACAAATTTACTAAAGGAAAAAATTTAAAAGGTTCACTATAAATATAAATCAAAGTTTATTCATTAATGGATTGGATATATATGGTATTTATTTATTACACTATTTCACATTAATCAAATTTTCCCTATTCTTTCAAAATTAAATATCAATCACTAGGAGTAGTCTCATATGAATTATAAATCATTCCAAATTGAGTCAAGAGACAACATTATCAAATATCAAAGATAAATTTTTAGTACCATAGATACAGTCAAGGAACATAATTACACTATCACTCTAGATTGGATAACTATATGTGGCTTGATTCCCTCCTTAGATTATATAGATATTTAGGTAGTGTTAAATCATCAATGAGAGTGATTGGAGTGAGCTTATCCCATTACATTTCCCTTTCTTTTATGTAGGTTTCTAGATCTCAAAATAGCCCATAGGGTTTCTAAACCAAAGAGATGGAAAATTAAAAAAATAGAATAGTGATAACACAATCACAATATCACATCACTCTTATAATAAAAAAGTGTAGGTGACATATAAATCGCTATTTCTTCATATTTAAATCATACAAATATATATTCAATAGACAAGGCTATACTACACTATTATCCAAGAAATACAAACTTGTCTAGACATATCAATAAACCTTTCCTTTAGATATGAGTTTTCATAAGCATATCTTATTCTATTTCTCACTATAATAAACTTTTTATAATCAACCAACAACTATAAAATTCTAATTACCTTACTCTTTATTGTATTCACTAGTTTTAGTAGATGCCACTTGTCAATAAATTTCAATTATAAATTATGATTTAAATTTACATTTATGCTTAAATTTCATATATTTTAATCTGAATAATATTTAAAATTCTATACTTATTAAAAAATATTATAAAAAAATAGGGTAAAAATATTGGTGAGTTTGTTTCTTGAACATTGCCTTTTCAATTTTTGTTTTAGGGTTTTAGTGAAATTATGATTCCTATACACTAAAGAGAAATCTAACCATCCTTTGTAGGATTTTATTGATTTTTTCTCTATGATTTCCCTTTGACACAATGGTTTCATATTAAATTCCTAATTTACATGAATAAATATAATTTTTTTTTTTTGGCTTTCAATTTATTTTTCTTTCTTTCACCATTTTTATAGAACTATGTTCGATAAGTTGTAAAACTCATAAAAGTTTTCATTCTAGGAAAAAATGGTATTTATTTTTACTTGACATGGTGTGATTTTAATAATCTAATACTCAATACATTATACATTAATGTATGCAAATTTTAGTTTCCACATACATCACGATACATCAAAAATGTCTAAGTTTTGATTTCTAACCAATAAAAAGCCTTTCATTCATTTGGTCTTGTAGTGTACAAACAAGTGGTTAGCTTGAGAATTTACTATAAATTTACCTCAGACATAATTTATATATGTGATTTAGAGTAATGGGAATAATTCCTCATAAACATCACCATATGATGTTAAACTAATTGGTCACAATTTACTCCTTGGTTAGATCTTCAAAATTTTATCTTCATGTCAATCTCTTCCTTCCAAGTGTCAATTATTGAAATATGTTTAAATATTTATATATTATATATTATATGGTTTTTATTGATCAATTTACACCTAAAATAACCTCTTCCAACTATCCATTCATCCTTAAACACTTCTTTTCATGCATCATACTCTCCATAGTTTCTATGGGTTAGTAGCCTTTTTTTGAGACTTTTTATTTCCCTTAACCAAATTTTTTATTTTACTAAATATATAATAATATTTTAGTCACCATTTATCTCTATTTATCTCCTAAATAATTTTTTGGAACTCACTCATTCTCTGTCACCACTTTTTAGCCCTATTTGATCTCTAATTTAGCCCTTTTAGGCCTAATTAGGCATCTCTCACAATATAGTAGTCACATCCATATGGATATTATTTTTAAAATATTTAAAACAATTTAATATACATAATCATGGTCACATGTGTGAAAATACCAAAAAAAATTGGATTTTAATGGTTACAACACCTAAAAACCCCAAAACCCTAATATAGGGCTTTAGGTTTCTTGCACAGGGTTAGGAGCTCTTTAAATTCCATATCCTAGAATCCAAAATGATTCAGGGGACCAAATTAATTTTTATATGTATATTTAAATTTATTATTTCCTTTCCAATATTTATTAATCCTCCTTACAACCCTTTTACCCTCAAAACACCAAACCCTTAGTTCACTGTGTACTTCTTTATTGATTATGCATGGCAAAATGGAGTCCCAGATTCAAAGTATTTATTTATAGTGTTTATAAAAAATGTATATGAGATTTATTAGGTATTATTTACCAATATACATATTATTAAAACATATAAGTATCCTTCTTACCACCTATCTAAATTTATCCACCATAAACTTAAGATATTGAGTCCTCGTATAGGACTATGAACAATTTAGGAACTATTGTAATATAAAAATCATTGAAATATATCAAGAGATTTATTTTTAATATTATAAACCTATAAAAATTTAAATAAAATAAAAAATCCACTACCTTACCATAGGTATTAAATTCTTACTCAGTCCACTTAACTTCTCCATATAAAACATGGATCTTTCTCCTAAGACTGTGCATTATCATTTTATCAAACATTTAAACTTCATATATATATATATATATATATATATATATATATAAAAATTAAAACAAATGTATTTTATTTTATCACCACATTAACAAAAAATTATACCATCCTTCTCAATATACTTGACTTAAAACCTCAACCTATCATACTTAAGGGAATCTTGATCAAGAAATAGGGTCTCACAACTGTCAAGGTAGGGTCTGCCTATAATAACATAATTACTATGTTCTTGTAAATAGTGCATTTGAATCCTCACATTATTTTGGATTAAAAAACAATATTTTAATCAATTATTTAATTTTTTAATCATAGTCCTAACATATTCTTGGACTATGTCAAAGAAACCCAGATAATACCTTTTGTTGCTTGACTATGATAGATTCTACAAGAGTTATGAACAGAGTCAACTATTTGATTTAAGGATATTTATTTTAATTTGTTTACTCAATAGTTGTAAATTATCCATTTTCTAGATACCTTGCATAACCCAAGCTAAGATAATATTTTATTCTTAACATTTGACAAACAACTCAATACTCCTCTCAACTTGTGTCCTACAGTTCTTATTCAAACCTACAATTCAACACACATAGAAACCTATTCATGGACTTAATTTCATATTAATATATATATATATATATATATATATATATATATATATATATATATATAAATAATAATAAACCAATTTCATTTAAATTAAATGAATATATAGTGATTTTGTCTATCTTCATTCATTTTATACTTTGTTCATTACAAAACATAGTCCATGGTTGAAATGCATCATCTACAATGAGGAGTTTTGCATACATACATACTAAAATTATCCTCCTAATTCTTTGATAACTCTCTCCCCTTTTTATCTACTCTTATAATTTGTACCATTCTTTCTTTTCAACCAATTTCAAAGTTGGTTTCCAAAACATTTACAAAATGAGTTTTTTTCTTGAACCCAATGTACGGGTAAGGGTGACCATTCCAAAAACATGACTCTCACCTCATGACTTATACATACCTTACTTAAAACACCCTTTACAATATTTATTTATTCTTGTACACAATCATTCTTTCATCTAACCATCTTAGACTAGGTTTATTCTCTCTTAGGCCCTTACAAACATTTGAATTTTCAAATTCCCTATTTTGGAGGGAAAATACTTAGAGACCACATAAAACAAAACTATGACTCTAAATGTATTCCTAATACAAAAATGGACCTAATAATTTCCCTCAAACTCCTTGATACCAAAATTTGACCAGATTTGACCCCTTATCATAAACAACTCAAAAATAGTGCTTATTGGCTTGATGCTCTTGCATCACTATGGTATGGTGGGATACTCCATAGTTAGTACCCCTTTGGGATTTGTTTCCTATTTATGTATATTATTAGTATATATAATATCCTAAAAATAAAATACACCTTGTCTACTTACACCTCTAATCTCATTTATGAAGTCAAAGTTTCAAAATCAAATCATGGTTATAATAAATGAGTTTTTATTATATCTTTTGATATAACTCATAAGGTTTATTATCAAATTTTATGTTACTTTATAATTTGTTTTTGGAGTCAATAAATATCATCATGAATCAAAATCAAATAATATAAAAGGGATCAAATGAACAATGTACAAACTCAAGCCTTCCTCAATTCATATTATTGTAATATCTAATCTGAGTTACTACCTATCACCACTAGAAACCAAAGGGCATGTTTGAATCCTATTACTCATACTATATATGGGTTAAATAATGCATAATACAAACCATATTGATGCACTTATCATGACTATTGATATTAATAAAACAAAAAAATGGATGAAATTAATGATATATAATTCATTGAATAGCTTAAATCCAACCTATATAAAATTAATGCATTAATATAAATTTTGATAGATGAAAAAAATAAATCATCTTAATCTTATACATTAGGATAAAAATATGATCACTTCTAAAATATTAATCTAGTCAATACTTTTAGTTTAGGTGTTCTAGTTTCTAGTATTGCTTCTATTTATATATCAACACCTCTAATTCAATATGTGATAGCATGCCTAGATATGGGGGAATCATAGGGCTTACAACATATTAATATGATTATTTATACTTATGAATCATACACACCTCCTTTGATTAATATTCATGGTCTAACACCAATCTCATCTAATGCACATTCCCTTGATCAAACTATTATAGCCCTACATGCTAAGGTGTTACAATTAGAGTATGGTGTCTTTAGAGATAATTTTTCAATGTATTCCTATATTTTTATTCATAATAATTTAGAACCTAATATAAACTCTTACCCATTACCAAAAATATTTATATCTCCTAAGTTTCCACTCTATGAAGGTAAAGGTGATCTTGAATAGAATCTCTGATCATTTCATGTAACTAGATTGGCATATGTATATAATGACATGTTATTAGCCATGTTATTTCCATGAAGATTTACATGATACAATTTTTTTTTTTTCTATGATATTCCTCTCTAAAAAATTAAGGCAAAAACTATTTTATTTATAAATTTATAAACTTTAAGGGTCCAATGACCCACTCAATTAATATGTTCTTGAATACAAAATTATACTAGTTATAATGACCAATTTTATGATAGATAATGAGTTGTAATATATCTTCACATAATTTTTTCTAGTGCCACTTCATAATTATATCTTTTTATACAAATTTAAAACTTTGATGAGTTATGTCATACAATTAAATAATGATAATTCAAGCTCATAGATTTTAACAAACTCAAGTATGCACCAAATGCTCTATCTACTTCAAATACTAAGTTTCAAATCAAACCAAGATACAAGACCAAATCTAATAAAATAAATATTGAATAAAAATTAATAGTCAGTGTAATGTCATAACCAATGAATAATATTTAGTTGATAGATCAACCAAGGAGGAAATTTTCATACTTTTAATAACCTCCCCATATATTTTTACCAAAGTTATTTGAGTGCAATATCATATCTCTCCCTCCACCATTAGAGTTTGATATGACTAAGCCTCGCATAAGGGATTTTACAACAACGAAAATTTTGACTAGAACAGACATATTAGATATTATATAAATAAGTGTTACATGCTAAGGCATGAGATACAAGATATTACTGATGACAATGCTATTGAATTAATCACACCTTTAGGGGAGGCTAGAAAATAGCATAATGAAAATGCAAAGTTGAAAATATTCAATAATTTATTTCCAAACCATGGCATAGAATAAAATATAGATAATTTAGAAGTAAGACATGTGTATAATGCACATCCTCCTCATTAGATATATGTGCATACAATAGATGGTATTATTGGTATAATTACAAGTGCATCAGCACCATGTCCCATGATTACATTTGATGATAGTGAGATCGTTGATGATGATTCAAATAGACATTAAATTTTTATTTGAGATTATATTAAAAAACCCATACATGGTGTCATGATAAAAAATATGTCAATTTAAAATAAATGTAAAATGGAACTTCTTCACACTCTTGGGAAGATGAAGTAGAATCTACAAGATACATCAAAAGTAGCTATAGCATTCAGTAGACATACAATACATATTCTTAGGCATATATTTATACCTCTTAAGTTTAGTTTAACAACCATGGCTACTCTATTATTAGGATCATCAATCATAGGGATATTTGATATGTTATTAGGATGCCCTTGGATATAAAATCTCCACATAGTACCATCCATAGTATATCAATGTCTCAAATATATACATAGTAATCAAGTGGTCAAATTTTTAGGAATCTAATATGAGTAACCTCTATAGTTAGTGGTGTCTCTTCCTCCTCCCCCACCACCACCAAAGATAATTCAAGAGCATAGTGTAGAGAAAATTATTTCACCTATGTTGTATATTTTATATAATCAGTTCAAAGAGGAGTAGTATGCCCTCCTAAAAAATAAGCTTCACATCATATATATTTTTATATTTTAAAGAGATATTCATATTTTACAATTAATCCTAAGTTATTACCTCATATAGTTCAATGTGTTACACATTGAACATAGGAAACCAAACCTTGTCATATTATACATCATACTCCATCAAGTTAAGTGCCATCTAGAGTTTCACATGCTACATAGGGTTCTATGATCAATGATATGGATAGTTGCATTATATCAACATATTCATTTTTAAACTCCAATTCATCTACATGTATCACTTTTCATTCATGGAAAATTTCCCCACAATTTTATGATATAAACACACACTATGGTCCTCGCATTAATGGAATCATTATCTAGTTTATTTATGCACACTTTCAAATGTTTAAAAAAAACATAAATATTTAAAATATTTTAAAACATTAAAATATTTAAAAACATAAAAAATATTTAAAAAATACAAAAACATTTGAAATATTCTCAAAAATCAAAATAAAGACCTAAAGCATAACATGAGTTTCTAGTTTATTTATTTGCATGTGTTATTTATCATATGTTTTGTGGATAAAATATTCCTTTTAATATACACATAAATTTCATGTGTATATGAGTGTGATGAAAGAAATACATTTTAGACATGAATGTCAATATGTTGGACTCCCTTCTACCTAGTGGCCATACCTATGCTAGGGGCATATTATTCTATAGGTTACATTATCACTAGCTATATCTATTTATGACCCCTCTACCATATTAAGCTACATATATTACAAGTTTATTTATAGTTACTAATATCTTATATTATGCTACATAAATATGTTACTTTTTTATGATGTGACATTGATACATATTGGTGGTGTAGACTAGGTTTAACATGTTTTATGATCCTTTGATAATGTTACTTTATTACATGATAGGCTAGACATTATTTGCTAATTATTTGTACCCACTTGACCCTATGTGTGCAACATATTTATGTCCCTTGTTTTTGACATTTTTAATTTACTTTGCTTGTGTCCCTTGGAATTTTTTGTTGTGAAATATTCATTTCCTTTGTATGTATCACTTGGCCTTATGTGTGACATTATGTGTTGTGCTTGTTGGCTTGTTGATTGTGATTAGTGGTGCTATCATGTAATTTTACTATATAGTTTTATTATTAGATCATTAATTTATTTCATGTGTAATTGATATATACATCTATACATGAAATTTGTATGCCTCATATTCAATATGTTAGTATAGATTCTTAAATATGGATTTATATGTTAAAATAGTCTTGTTCACTTGACAAATATATTTCAAGGATATACCTTTTAATTTAACCTTCCTTGTATCTAAAATGGTCACACTCACCTCCTCATTGGGTCTAATTTCTTACTTATTATTCCAAGCCTAATTATTTTGACTATCTAGATCATTTATAACCATATAATTCCTAAACTTTGATATATATACTTTAATGTTAGTTAAATAACCTCAACAACTTCCCTCCATCCTATATATTTTCATTCAAGACAAGACACTAACGTAAATGCTATTGTCCTTGCTCTAATTCAAGTGTCCTTACCCTGAAAACACTCAAATTTTCAAATCTATTTAATGTGTGTAGGTTAGCCTAAGAATGTCATTGACTCATCTATAAGGATCATTTCAAAAGAGATAGTAAAAAAACAAGTCCAAGCCAATTCATTTATACATATAGTAATTATCAAGCAAGCACCTATTCAAGCTCAATAAATAAATTTCACAACCAATCTATTATACCCTATTCATTCCTTTTTTTATATCAATCATAAGAGTAGTCATACTATAGGTCTAAAACACTCAAAATATATCCCATGAGCTATACTTGTCAAGTTACAAGCTAGATCATTGTATGCATTTTAATATAGTATATTTCACCCTTGTGAACACACAATCCCACGCATAGGGGAAAATTACACAATTTTAAGGCCCTCCTTAGATTATTTCTCATGTAGGTAGTAATCATTGACATAGGGGTCTTTGAGTTCATCTCAACACTATGAAGCCACTAGGTCTCAAGATAGTTGTGTCATGATTAGACAGTAGCTTTGATGCAAATATTCATACATGACACAAGTGTCTAGGTAGCTAAGAAGAATATTTATAGAACCTAAAAACTATTTTCACACCTGTACATCTGATATATTTATGTGGATCATTGCATAAAATAAGTATTATTTCTTATTTATTATTATGCAATCAAAACATTATTTAACATTGTATTTTTATAATTCAGTACTAGAATTGAATATCACAAACTGAATTATTTAATTGGCCTACTTTAAGTAATAGGTTATATCACTCTTGAAAAACCTATTCCTCTTAACCCTTAATAATCCAAAAAAGGGTTAAACGTTTGATGAACCCAACATCTAAGTCTTCTTATCCAATCGTAGTGTATATTTGGGTTTTTCTAATTTTTTTCCTAATTTCTGAATTATTGAAATTTATTGAAAAAAATAGATTACTTTTAAATTTTAACAAAATAAATAATGTTTATAAAAATAAATATATTTTTTATTTTTTCCCTTGTCTAGTACATCATGATAATCATTAATTATTGTAATTCATACATGATGACATTAATGATAATTCTACTTAAATGGAATCAACAAATTCATACAAATAAAAAGATCAAGATATGCCAAGATACATATCTAACACTTATTTATAATGCATATTTAAATACCATTGAGCCTTTTAACTTTCTTAGGCACCCCATATTTGATAGGTATTTACATTATAAATCTATAATTGAATCTTTGAGATACTCATTGACACCTCCATGACCTAGCCATTTAACTACAACAAAACACCATGTTTCAAAATGGGTATCAAGAATCAGTACTACACTAAAGAAATTATAGATCATAAAATAGTGGATTCCATGAACTCCTACACCTTCTATTACTAATTCATGACCATAAAGTCTTATGAGACATACATAAAGCATCACATATTCTACACATTCAAATTTAACACATATACATGATCCTTGGTAACTTGAAAAAGTTATTATACCACATTCAGATTATATATCACTCTCTTTATTAAAAAATTCAAAACATACAAAGAAATTCCAATAATTTTTAAAATATTTAACATTTTACATGTTTATTAGCTTTTTAATATGTCATTTACTTTATTTTAGTAGATATCATATAATTTATATAGACACATATGTTTCATGGTTACTTTAGTGTGATATAGGAATATAAGGGATACACTACTTTGGGAGAATATTGCTTCTCTATAGTCATGACTAACACGTGTTTTATTATTTTATGATCTTTTTGCATTATCTTATATAGCTTATATATCTTACAAATGCCTATTCTCATTTTTTATCTTATATAGTGTATTTGATATTCTAATCTACATGAAATTTTGCTAACACATGTATGTGGGGAGTAGTATCACATGGTAATGCTAGTTATTTATATTTCATTGCTTCATCCATTTACATTAGCTTACTTGAGTATGTTTCTTATTTACTTCTTTGCCATACTCATGGAAAATTTAAACATGTGCCTTTGCTTATTAGACATATCTCCCTAAATGTTGCTTGTTTATTAGTGTGTGGAAATTTAAATGTATTACACTTAAGTGTGAGACATTTGAATATTCCCTTTATTTTTGTTTTCCTTAGACTCCTTTTTGTGTGACATTTGAGTACTCTTTCTTGTGTGTTTGATTATTTGTTGAGATTTTTATATTCTATACATTTTCATGATTCACATCATGCATCTTAAGTCTTATTATGTATGAATAATGTGACATTAGTTGATACATATACTTTGACTTGATACTACTTTTTTTTTGCTATATGATTCACACTGATACAACATAGTTGTGTTATTCATTTAGTGATAAGGTGATTAAAACTTTTTCAATCCCATCACCTCAAAAGGAGGGGAATGTCATTAGGGGGACATCATATAAGACATAATTCAACATATATATACTTGATATAATGAGTAGAATTTGATTTAGTTTACACAGTTTAAATGAATTAAATATACATTTCAGATAAAATTGTATGCATTAGACACATATTTATTATAGATATTTTTAGATTTGTGATATATATTATATAAATGTTACAAATTATAAGTTAAATTTTTATAAATACTTCATCTTGAAACATATTTAAGGTGTATATTCACTAAGTTATAGATACATTTATGCATTAACCTTACCAAAATACATTATTTAATTCTTTATCTGCCATAATGGTTAGCTCTTTTTTATTAGTATAATTGATGTTTTATGCCCTTTATGGACTTGGAAATATTATTCTATTATTTTGGTTTCAAATAGTTACACCACTTGACTAAAGTGAGATTGTATAAATTGGATAGATTAGCTAGATTTTCTACTTGAGTCATGTGATAGAGATTATGTGCTCTCAATGTGCTTTGCACAATTCATACTTATAATAAATTATGAGAATGATCACCCTCTAATTCCACTATTCACATATCCAAGGTTCAGTTGTGATCCTCTCTTCAATATTTCATCTAGGAAGCATCTTTACCAAGACAAACTACCAAGGGCAACATGATCGCATCAACACATACGTGTACTCCTTCCTTTCTCTCTTTCTTCAAAGTATTTTCAAATTATTAAATTTTAAATTATATTCATTAATTATACTTGTAACATTCTCTTGGTTATAGGTTATTCACATATATAAAATTCAAGTGGGATCAGTCAAATATAAGGTGTGTTCTATACACCATGGTACACTTTCTTTCCTCTAACCTAGTAATTTCATCCTTATGCATTAGTATATTAATTGGGGTACAAATGTATATGCTTAAATATATATTTATATGTTAAACTAGTATTTCAAAATTGATAAATATATCTCATGGCTCTACCATTTCATTTGACCTTCCTTGAAGTTAAAAGATTTTCTCTGACCACCTTATTGGGTATATTTACATACTTCTGAGTCCAAATCTAATTATTTTGATTATCTAGATAACCTATAACCACATAATGCCTATAATATAATATATGTATGTACGTATGTATGTATGTGTATGTGTGTGTGTGTGTGTGTGTGTGTGTGTGTGTGTGTGTGTGTGTCTATATATATATATATATATATATATATATATATATATATATATATATATATATATATATATATATATATATATCCTTCACTACCAATGAATGAACCTCAATAAATTTCCTCCATCCTGATAGTTGCATTCAAGGAAGGACAATAGCATTGACACTATTGTCCATGCTCCAATGCAAGTGTCCAAACCCTAAAAACACTCAAATTTTTAAAAATTTTAATATGTATGGGTTGGATTAAGAATGTCATTAACCCTTCCATGAGGATAATTTTAAAAGAGATAATATAAATATAATTCAAATCCATTTCATTTGGTCAAGTAATAACTATTCAATCTCAATCAAATAATTGCATAACTAAGTTATTTTTCACTATTCATTTTTATTTACATATCAATCATAGGAGCAATCATGCTACATGTTTGAATCACTCAAAATATAATCCATGTGTTATATTTTTCAAGTTACAAGATATATAATTATATGCATCTTCATATATTATATTTCACATTTCTACACCTACATTCACACATAGGGGAAAACTGAATAAGTCTGAATCCCTCCTTGGAGTATTGTTTAGAAGGTAAACTAATTGAAGGTGTAGAGATATGGTTTGAGATACAAATAGTGATAAATATCATTTGAATGAGATATAGATACATAAAAAAAATGTGAGATAGAACCCAAAAATACCCACTGATCACATCTTGATACAACAAACATTTTATATAGGAAAGTT
Organism: Torreya grandis; assembly: GCA_037957365.1. NCBI lineage: Eukaryota > Viridiplantae > Streptophyta > Pinopsida > Cupressales > Taxaceae > Torreya > Torreya grandis. The sequence goes on from JARHVA010001785.1 coordinate 641,274, forward strand.
GCATTGGGAATCATATATTAATGTTGATGCAAGTGTCCACAGGGTGACAAAAATTTCTAAGAAACCAAAAAGAATATTTATAGAATATGGTGACTATTTCCTAAACATCAAAAAACCTATTTAAACACTTGTACATCTCATATTTTTATATACATCATTGCATAATCTAAGTATTATTTATTATTCTTGATTGTTTAATCAAAACACTATTTGGATTTGGAATTGTAATTTATATATTTATTATTTTTCATAATTTAGCACTAAAATTAAATATCATAAAATAAATTATTTAATTATCCTTATTTATTAAATAGGTTCTCTCACTCTTAAATAGCCTATTCCTCCTAACCTTTAATAATCTCAAAAAGGGTTAAACAGTTACATACATGCTTCAATGACAATTACATTACTATGATAACATACTCTCCACATGTTTATATACTTACACATGATTATATTTTTTTTAATTATACAATTAAATTTTTTTTTAGATAAGTGACTTGTAGGATACATCCCTCATCTCAAAATGGGTTAATTATAGTGGGTTTGTCTTAGAGATTCATGCTCCCATGAACAGACAAATCATATTTTATGATAAAGTACAGGTTTTGAAGATTCAAATAAATTCATAAATTAGATACATGACAAATATTATCATAGTGATATAAATTATGGGGGAATATGACATACATATTCACTTAATATAAATATAATTGAATACATAATCATACACACTTGGATGTATATGCATAGGCATATGAAAAAAAATAGGAACATAAATTATAGGTTTCACATATAGCTACAATTGAGCATATAAATTAATGGCATTGTATATCATTTGGCATAAATTCAAAGGGCATGATATTGGTTCATTCACACATGTAAATTTTCAAAGTCAAAGGTATGATATTGGTTCATGCATATATGCATTAGAATATAGTAGACAAATTAAATGGTAAATGGTTATTAATTCAATTTAAATCAATTGATATTGTGATCATGATGGGGGAATGAATACTATTCATTATTTTTCAATTATGAAAATAAAATATAGATCCATATACAACTATAGTCATATAAAATGTGAAAATTAGTAACTTGAGTGTGGCTTGTGACACCCAACCCATAGGTCCTTATTCAATGCTCTCATGACCCTTCTAAACACCTTCTTACTTATTCCCAATCATCCATAGGCCTCCAAAACCTTATTAAAACTTAGCTAGGTTACTTTTCCCATGACAAATACATCCCCCTATGTCTCATACCCTGAGGACAATAGCACCCAACTTGGACTATAGCAGTGGACCCTAGGGTGTATGCGTTCAGTGCTCTTGTCTAATCACATTTTTAGCCCAAGGGATCATTTTCTCTTGATTCCTCTTCCTCATTGTGTTAGCCCAAAATGAATATATTTAACCCATGTATAATATATGTTTATAAAATCCCATTCAAAGTTCATTTAGAAGAGGTTGGAAAATATCATAAAGCAAGCAAGAATACACGCAAGACTACTCAAAAAAAATTCCTTATTCTTTGCATATACCCATCTAATATATCCATAAGCCTATCCTAACCCTTACATAAATCCCTATCCACATAAATCACACCTATTTTTATCATTTTTCATCTTCATACACACAATTTCATAAAGCACATCAAGTAAGATAATTACATATGGCTTGATCCCTCTTCAGAGTATTGGTATGTAGGCAGTGTACCCACATAAGGGGTGTAGATACATGTTCAGTGCATCTTACACACACTAACCCCACTTCTTTCTCAAAGTTTTTAAAAGCACAATGGAGTCTAGGGTTTGAAGGCTAAATCATCTCTTTAAGGATTTTCACAGACATCCAGCATCCAAAATGTCACAGGCAGGCTAACATAGAGATAACAGACAAAACCCAAAAAGATCAGGCCTCTAGGACAACAATGATAGAATATGACTATAGTGCCAAACCCTAGGGTGTTCTATTCTAGTGCTTATATCCTTTTATGAAACAAAGGATAGATCATTATTCATGACACTATCTTATTCATGTATAGTAAATTCCAAACCTTGTCTCAACTAGCTTAGTCTAATTTAAGCTAAGTTACATTTATCCTCACTTATTACTATTTTTAGAAAGGTTTAAATTACAATTAAATTATACAAATTATTAGCTTAATTATCCTAATATTATTTACTAATTTAATTAAATCAGACCATTAACTAATTTAGGAATAATATTCCAATATTCTCAAAACTATTAAATCATTTGGTGAGCGTGACTTAGTTCGTTTATGCATAAAAACCCTAGAAACCCTACGGTAAATTCCTTGCTGATTTTTATAGTATTTTTCTAATTTTTTACTTGCCTATATAAATCAAAAATTTAATTTAATTTTTAAAAATCCATAGTAATTTAAAAAATATATTTTTTTCTTCCAAACCCTAGTTGCACATATTAGGTCCCTCTAAATCAAGAATTTTACAATTTTTGTCTAATTTTTTACCTACATATTTAAATAAAAAATTCAAATTAAATTTTAAAATTATTTAATAATTTTTTTAAAATATCATTTTTCAAAATCCTTAGTTGAATATAGTAGGTCTCTTTGTTTTCTTGAGGTATCACCTTACATCTAAAATCAGATCTCACATAATAGCAAAAATGGATCTCACAATTTTACACATATTTATTGCATTTATGGAAAATAATATGGAGACCATACTTGGTCCTATCATGTACATCAATGATGAAGTTCACCATATTTTATTACAAAGCTTCAATCTTTTCATTTCATTCTTACTTTTCATAATATAGGATGATATTAAGAGAGTTATTTTTAAACATGTTAAGATACCTCTTGCCTCACCTCCCTTGGAGCCTTTATCCCATGATGAGTTATGTTGCATGGTCCATTTCATTCTTCCCTGGGTCACTACCTATCACTTGAGATCCCATTCAACACCCTTTGTCCCTCTACCCCCTTAAACTATTGATTATCCATGCTCTCCTCCCATAGCCACTACTAGTCCTATGTGGATAGTAGATAGTGTAGTTAGAGTTATTACTCAACATGCTAACATGCCTCTACTAGCTAGTCAGGAACCCCACTACACTCTTATTCCTTCCTATCCCAATCCCAACCCATCTACATAGGTATATCTACATAAGGCATATGATATTGTTGATTAGTTGAGAAACACACCAGCTAAGATTTCTATGTTAGAACTACTTCAAAAAGCTAATGTGTTCAAAGACATTCTTTATTAGGCACTCACTCAAAATTCTGTGCCCATTAATTCAAAGCCTTCTAATTTTACGTCAGTGGTCAAAACATTAGAAACTATAGAAGATGTTATTTATTTTTATCATGAGGACATGTCATCTAAGATAGTTATTGATCAAAATTTACCATTGTTCATACAAGCTCAGGTCAAAACTAGTGCAGTTAAAAGCATTCTATTTGATAGTGGTTATGGACTTAATATATGTAATATTAAATTCATAAAAACCATACATTTAGATACGGTATCCATACAAAAATCATATAATAATATTAGAGGGTTTGTTGATATACCATGATAGACATTGGGCACCATTGATTTAGACATCATGGTAGGGCCCAAAACCCTCTCTACATAGTTCTAGGTCATGCCAAGTCCTCTTCATTATAATATTTAATTTGGATGACCTTGGATACATGCTATGGGGGTATCTCCTTCTACTCTTCATTGATGTGTTGATTTTATCCATAAAGGATACCTATACACATGACCAATATATAACTAGCCATTTAGATATTATCAAATTATAGAGTCATATTCAACTATTTCACTAGATGGGACACCTCATGTTACATTTCAATCACAACCTCATCACATTTTTCTTGATTAGATACATGCATATGAGGTAGGAGAGACTAACACATCTCATACTCCTCCATTTAAAGTTGTGTCATCAGCTCTAGATACTCAACCAATCATAGTGGCTTCAACCATTCTAACCACTCCATCAGTCATGGTTCCTATACCTATTACAATTATACACTCACTAATAGTAGTTCTAGTAGTACTAGTTGATTCTATAAATACATCTCCTCCAACATTCATAGTTACTCTATCAATTATAGATACTTTCACAACACCACCATCTTCTACTACTATAGTTGATGAGACACCTGTATCATAGTTACCCCTTGTAGTAAATTTTGAGTTACCATATGTACATGATGTTGATACATATTCCTAGGCTACTTTAGATGATGATATGACAACCACACTCATAAATGACTATTTGTGTGGACTGAGATTTACACCAATTAGCCTAAGCGAGTACTGAGATGAATCTATAGCTCTCATTACACATCCTACATCACTCTTAGCATCTCACACTACACTCTTTGGATACACTCCACATTTGTGGCCACTAATAGATCACTTGGCATTTATAGTTCACATAGTTACCTCTATGGATATAGAGCTAGTCATTCATATTTAGATAGGCAACATACAATATCAACCATAAATTATACTACAGATGTTATTTGATCATGGATTAATCACACTACCTATAGTATGACATAGATCTATTAGTAGGTTATCATAATAATATGGTCTCTTATTTTGTCTTTTTCATAGGATCACAGGCCATGATACAAACTCATGTACAACTTTACAACAAAGATTGGATAAACTATACATTTAGGGTATTATTCAGATTACATCACCACTTCCACCAAAGCCATCTACTACTAGATCTAAACATCTAAGAGGAGAATCAACATCTTCACCACCAGAGCAACCTTCAGTTCATAATCAATAATATGACACCATTATGAGTGATAGATCTCTGACTACACAAAGAGCATATGTCTTACTAATAACCCAGGAGATAGCCACCATACATATATAATATTAGCATATGTTCATACATATTATGATGATCTTGAGGCATTTGATGATGGCCATGGTCCCTTCCTACATCTCCATCCCTATTGAGCTCCATATTTGGACCCTTTAGCCCATCCAGCCTAGTCTTTTATGTCATTGTGTACATATTGCTTTATTCATATGCTTGTACATAGATTCATTTCTACTTACTTTTACATAGTTTATTATTTTTACTTATACATATTCTCCTCATGATTGATTGTACATAACTTATATAAAAAATAATACAAAATATCAAAAACATTCAAATACTTTGAAATCCAAAAACATTAAAATATGTAAAAATACCAAAAAAAACAATACAAAATTTAAAAATATAAAAATAGTAAAATATATCAAAAACATAAAAAAATTTGTTTACATTTCTACTATCATGCTAAACATACATTTTCTATTCTATGTTATTGTTTTTCAATTTATCTACTTTACCATGCTTCACTTGATCTTCTTTGAGTGTATGTAGTGATTATATATATCCTTGATTTATTCACTCTACCCATTAAGAGGGCATCCTAATTCTACATTGAAAACACACATTGATATACCTACCCATTATGGGCATCTTCTACATGACTACAACATCTAGGTTATGTCACTCCTACACCATATACTCTAGTCATTATGTTGATGTACATTACTTACTAGCTTACATAGATTACTCTATCAACATTTACAGGTATATAGAACTTGTGTATTTATTAGCATATACCTAGTCTTGTACTCTATGGTTTGCATACTTTCACTTCTTTCTTTGGTTAGTTAGATGTGATTATATTTCTAGCATTTGTAGGCTTTCCTTTCTTTCTTTACATAGCTAGATGTGATTGCATTTCTTATTTTTTGTTTTGACTCTTGCATGTGCCTTAGGATATTTTATAATGTCCTTTTATTCTATTATTGTGTGTGCCTTAGGATATATGCCAATATCCTTTGCATGTGCTCTTCTTTGTGATTGTGGATTTCATGCCAACCTTGCTTGTTTCTAATTATATGTGTATGTGGAATTTGAACATGCCTTGTATGCTTACTTTCTAGTTTAAGTGACATGTTCCCATGTCCCTTGTTTTATTGGCCCCTTGGCCATCCTTGTATGCTTCTCAATTATTTCCTTGTGTGCTTGTTGCTTGATTACTTTTCAATTGTTTACAATGCCATGATCCACATCATGCATTATCTTGCTTTCTTGGATGTCATGATGGACATCATGTTCCATTCCTCCTAACAAATAACAACTAAAAACTAACATTTTTAGTTCTAGTTCATTATATTTCACATTATATTACATTTTTATATCTATCTAGGCATACCCCTTATTGATCTAACAAATCTCTCATACAAACCATGCTATATATTGAGATATCTTGTTGACTATCATTACTATATCACATATTCTCATAGCATTACACACTTGTAGGGCTCTTTATTCTAGGGATAGTCATTGTAGGGTCTTCATTCCTACCTTTAGAAGAGGGGAAAATAAATAGGGGTTTTTTTCATGGAGATCAAAGCTCCTACTAATCAAAAAATTAGCTTTCAGAACACCCAAAATAGTATCCAAACTTCAAACTAAGTAGAAAAAACCAAGTAGATAATGATAATTATAGAATAGTCTTCATAATTACCATAGGACAAGAGCACCAATATTGGACTACAATGATAGATAGTAGGGTGTCTAATTTTTTTGCTCCTATCTAAACAATAAAAAAACTAGAAAAGTACAATTCTAGTTTGTCAGCAATAATTTAGTTTAGAATCAATAATTTTAGTACAATTTTTCTCAAAAAAATCATATATAGGGGGCATCATACATGACATGATGGATCTCAATTCCAATTTTATATTAGGTAATTTATATAACTTCTAGATTAAAATCCATGTTTCCAACACCAATGATTGGGGGTAATGTGTGTAGCACATTTAGCTTCTTTTCTTACAAATTTTAGTATATTACCTAGGTATTATTAGTGGTTAAATACCTTATTCCATTTATATATGGTTGATATAATTTTTGAGTGGCTTCCACATAAGCATATTCCCCAATTTTGGAGTGGCTTTCATACAAGCCTAATCTCCACCTTTTTTGAGTGGGCAAGAGAGGCCTAGCTTCCAACACACATTTTGCTATCCACACCACATTGTTAGATTATAATACATTCATGGGATTCAAGATCCATCTCATATGACATACATTTTATATCAATATTAGTTAATAGCTTCACTTCATGGGGAAATGATGGAGCCAAAGGACTATTTAGCCTTTGTATTCTTTAGCCACATACTCAGAGGGATTGGACACATAGTCCAAACATTTCTTAGCACATGAATGATCACATAGCTCCACTTAGTGGTCAATGATGGAACAAAAGGGCTAGCATTTGCATTCTTGATCCACTCTAAGGGAATTGAGCACTCAGATCCATTCATAATATTGATATTGGTACAACACATGCCTAACATCACTCAACATCACAACAAGTTTTGTATTAGTCTGCATACCTAGTGAGGTGTATTCATTCCTTTAGCTTCCTCTCTATATTACCCATATTTGTATTTTATTTTTTTAGATATAACATATATAATAAGAATTTATTTACTATTTATTTTATTTTTCATATTTACACTTCATGATGTGCTCTCTCTATGCACACCCAGCATCACATAACTTCATGATTTTTACCCTTGCAAGTAAGTTCAAGTACACATTTTATTTTTCATTTATCTTATTATTTCACTTTGTTGCATTACTATAATAAAGGTGGGGGAATTTTAGTCATGTAAAATGTGAAAATTAGTAATTTGAGTGTGGTTTATCACACCCAACACATAGGTCCCTCATGCATGCCCTCATAACCCTTATAGACACCTTTTTGCTTATTCTTAGTCATGTTTAGGCCTTCAAAACTTGATTCCAACTTATCCAATATGATTTACACATGATAAATCCATCCCCCTAAGTACTATACCCTCAAGACAATAGTACTTAACTTAAACTATAGTTTTGCACCCTAGGGTGTCTGAGTTTGACACTCCTATCTAATCAAATTTTGAGCCCAAGTGACCATTTTATCCCAATTCCTATTCCTCATTATGTCAACCTAACATGAATAAATTCAACCCATGACCAATATATATCTATAAAATCCCATTCAAAGTTCATTTAGAAGGGGTTGGAAAATATCACAAAGTAAGCAAGACTACTCAGGCATATTTCCCTATTCTCTACATATAGCCATCCAATACAGCCACAAGCTTATTCAAACCCTTACATCAGTCTCTAGACACCTCAAAAATACCCAATTTTATCATTTTAAATATTCATACACATAGTTTCACAAAGCACATCAAGTGGGAGAACTACATATGGTTTGATCCCTCTACATAGTATTGTTATGTAGGAAGTGTGCCCACACAAGGGGTGTAGATACAAGTTCAATGCATCTTAAACACACTAACCCCCACTCTTTCTCAAATTTTATCAAATAATAATGGATTATAGGGTTTGAAGACTAAATTACCTCTATGTAGAGTTCTATAAACATATAGCATCTAAAATTTCATAGGCAAGCTCATACAAAAATAGTGGACAAAACCCAAAAAGCTCATGCCTCTAGGATAATAATGTTAGAAGAGGACTATATCACCAAACCCTAAGGTGTCCTATTTAATCACTCCTAGCCTTTCACAAAATGAAGGCTAGATCCTGATTCATGACACCATCCTAGTCCTGTATAAAAAATTCTAGACCCTATCTCAGCCATCCCAGTCTAATTTAAACTAAGTTACATTTCTTCTCACTTATTAATATGTTTAGAAAGGTTTAAATTATACAAATTATTATCTTAATTATTGAAATATGATTTACTAATTTAATTAACTCAAACCATTAACTAAATTAGTAATAAGACTATAATATTCCCAAAACTATTAAATCAACAATAATGTCATTCATTTTATTATGATTAATTTATATTTGAGTCTAGTGACACTCAATGTCCTTGTCATTACTTTATTGAACCCATTGTGTGGTTCTACATTCTATTATGTGTGATGTGCATTTAATTTTAGTGACACTAAATGGACTTGGAATTACTTTATTGAACCCATTGTGTGGTTCTACATTCTATTATGTGTGATGTGCATTTGATTTTAGTGGCACTCAATAGAATTGGCATCACTTATATTAAACTCATTGTGGTTCCACCTTATTTTGGGTTAGTGTATTGGGTACTTATCCTACTCATGATATTTGAATCATGTGAGATATTTTAAACTTAGGGGCTTGATTAATTGTTAAAAATTTAAGCCTTGATCACTCTCAATTCATAAATGGTTCAACATGAGGAACCATATATTTAAGTGATTTTATAAGGGGACACATTTATCCAATGCTTGATCATATGTTACATGTTAATATTTGACCTTAAAATATAGATTAAGGTGGAATATAGGGTTAAATTGGTAGATATAGCCTAGGTCACAAGTATGGTAAACTATCTATAAAGTAGATCAATTATTTACAAAATTTAAATGAACATATACTAAATTTATTATGTTGAGATGCTAAAGATAGAAAGTGTAGCTATGTTAGATATTATAATAAAAAGTAAAAACAAAATACTTAAATATTTATGATGTTAATGCAAATATATATATATATATATATATATATATATATATAATAGGAAGAAAATAGACTGGATCTAGATTATAGACCAGTTGCATGATTTTATAAATATGATATCTATAGCTGTAGATACTTGTGTCAACTTAGGATAGTTGTGTGAACACTACTATTTGACTTAGACATAGGTGCCCAGTATGGAATACCTATTTAAAATAGATGTGACCACTTAGATGATTTTAAGTTTTGTATCACCTTTGTTATAGTTCATTCAAATTTGGGTCATTTATTATCCTTATCAAATAATAAAACCCTAGATCTTCATCCTCATATTGGCTTTGGTAAAAATGGGTTAGTAGGCACATGGTGTTGAGATACCTCAAATACTCCTTGTCAATGAGCATTACCTTCATATCCAATAATTCAAAAAGGGCCTTGGACTTATGTAGTTCTCCTTTATGTGTTGAATTTTATGTGAATCGTGAAATGTATGATAAGCAAGTAAAATAGTGACCTAGCTTGTAACTTAGAAAATATAGCTCTTAGGATACTCCTTTAGAATCTAGACTTGTAAATGTGTTTTCCCTATGATTAATATGGAAATATGATAAAATAGGTAGAATTTTCTCATTTGAGTGCCTGATAGAATTTTTTTGATAGGCTTCTTTATGAGTCGGTAAGAATTTTCTAGGTCAGGAATGAATGGGGGTTGATCTTATAGTTATACCAATCCATTTGGAGAATATCTCATATTAAATTACTTAAGATAACCATAAGAATAATTTTCATTTATAAATTATATGACTTTAGGGCACTGTACACTTGTGTTAGGGTAGGACTCTTACATCAAAACAATCATCTAACTAAGACGTAAGTGTCTTGTTAGTTGGAAAATAGGTGCAGGTCTAGGACTTGTAGAGATGGAAGATAAACACGTTTATAGAATTATGTAAAAGATAAAAGGTATGAGTCATAAAAATACATTCGATGAAGTAATATATAAGTAATTATTCATAGAGAGATAATGTGTTCAAGCCTTTTGGTAGCAAAAAAGGTTTAGAATCTGAAGGTATATCAATGATAAGTATTTTCTAATTTTCAAAGACTTAGGTGATAAATAATTCATAAATAGTGTCTATAGCTATAGGTTGACATAGTTTCATCTCCCTAAAATTATAGTCATTTTATTTTCTTTCAATTTTAAAATTTTTAGAGTTTCATATTTTTGAAATTTTAAATATGAGTAGTGATTAATTCATGTGTCATTGGTTTGATAAAATGAGTGCCCTACACAAATGGAGTTTCATATCAAAAATAAAAAAGGCTTTTTACACACTCAAGTATATCTTACTCATTTACTCTAACAAGTTCATTATTAGAATAAATAGAGGGAAAATGTAAATACTTAAATCTAGTCAGGGGAACTTAACAATGTTAATTATTGATGTATCTTAAAATATTTACTTACATGCAAATAAATGACTATATTTTATCAAAATTTGGTTTAATATGTGAGTTGACTCTAGTTAGGATAAATTGAATGGAATAAACCAAAATGTTAAAAATGAACTTTTGACAAGAATAATGAAAATAGAAGATTGAATTCAATAAGGAGAAATCAATTAAAATAAGATTAACCATATAATAAAATTACAAAATTAGTTGTTTTGAATGTAGATCTAACTTATTGATTGATAGATGACTGAAACAATAAATCATGAATAGAGTATACAAGTGCCCATAAGTGGGAATTGAACTAAATAAGGAAAATATCAACCAACTCAAGACAGGAGAAATTACCTATTGTCCCAAAATAGGTGATCATGTATTTTGTTAAAAATTAAGTAATTAGGTCACAATAACTTATGACAAATAGTATTAGGTGTATCTACATAGATTTGACCTTCATAAGTGTGTATAAGACCTAAAAATAAATTATCCAAAGTTGAAACCCTAATACGGGTTTGAAATTATTTAAAACATATAAATAAAAAAGGGTGGAGCATAACTAAGATAAAATGACCCTAATCACCCCCACAATGACTAAACATTACTTATGTATCCAATACTTCAATAAGGGAATCAAGACTGTTCTCTCACTTAGAGTGTTTTGTACAATTGTGCTCTTTGGATTATATGAACGCATCTAGGGATGTCTTGAATACTTGATCATGTTTTACTTTGGGCTAGATAAAATAGGTTTTTGACTTGGCTAAGTATTGTTTCAAATAAATAATTATTAGGCACATGGAATTCTTCTCAACCTAGAATAGTGTATGTATGATTTTGTATTAAAATTTCTAAGTTCCTTAAATGAGTGACTTGAGTGTGTTTAGTTGATCCATATACCCTTTTCAAACCCTTTATATATTTATAATTGGTCCATTTTTTCCAATTAGGATGATTATCCACAATCTAATTTTAATAAATTTCATAATTATCCCATACCCAATTTTAATGAGATTTTAAATTATCCATTACATTTAAAATGAGGTGATATTTATCCCCCAATATTATATGGACTATGTTTATCCTACTTTACTAAGGTGGGATTTACAAATATTAATGGCTTTATTTTAACCTTTTCATGATTTACATGGCCTTTAATAAAACATTATTAAAAATCATAAAATTCTTTATGTTTTAATGCTCATGTTTTGTAAAAACCATATTAAAGTGTCTTTTCATTTGCCATGTAACTCTCCCACCATCAAAACTTCCATGTATTCATGGATATTAAATTTTTATAGCCTTATTAAGGATTTTGTTTTTTGGCATTGAAATATGACATGTAAAGTGGGCATGTAATATCCCATCTTTGTGAAGTTTAAATATTATAATGGGATTTTAATTAATCCCATGGTGACACATTGTAATCCTTCCCATGCTCTTTATTTACACATCATTATATTTCCATGTCATTTTATTTCCATGCCACTTTATCTCCATGTCATCATTTTTACCAAGTTTGACCATAATTTTGACTGGCCATAACTTTCACATATGGATTCTATTTTTTGAATCATAAAATGCATCAAATATATCTCGATAATCTCTACACCATGGAATTAGTTCAAAAATGTTCCAAGAACATACATTTTTCTAGTTTGACCAACTTTAACTACTTATTTACCAAACTTTGACCAATGATAACTAGAGCATACAATGTCCATTTTTCACATTTCAATAGTTTAAAAAAGGCTCTTGATGAGCTATTCAAAATGGAACAAGTTTAAAGATAATTTATAAAAATATCCTCCATATCACACCTCATCACTGAGAACTATTTTTGTCCACAAAAAGTTATTTTTCACCCATAAATATTGTTAATAGTCCTCCTACATTTCACAAACACACAAGATCCATAGAAATAACATTATGGGTTAAATTACTAAAAATTGTTGATTAGCTTAAACACAAAAAATTTATCAATAAAAATTAGAAAATTGTTCACCAAAATAGATAACTTCCCCCTGATACTTTGTGATGCTTCTAATCTCTACAAATAGTTGTGAACCCAATGATATATCATGGATAAATATAAATTAGACAACTTTAAATGTCAAACATAGGCAAGTTTCCATTGACCTTGTGAAACTACATAATTTTTGGAAGAAGAACAATGTCATTATCTTCCTCTAGAGTGATCACACTCCCAAAATGACTCCTTTGCTATTACATGACCTCAAATAACCTCTAGATAGAACTAAGAACTCAAAATGTGTGTCAGATGACCTCCTCTACTACATATCCTCAATGAGTATCTACACAAAATATTTGGAATTAGATTATAATGATGTCCTCTTATGCATGGCCTCAAACAACCTCTACACAAAAATGGAGGATTGAGAACCTCCATCAACATCCTCTTTTATTGCACGGACTTAAACCTCTACATATAATGACATGTGGAAAAATGCCTCCAAATGATGTCTATAAGCTCAAAAGGCTTATACAAATGATCACCAAAAATATCCCTAAAAAATATAGTGAAGGTAAACTATCTGCACAAATATCACATCCCTAATTAGTGAAACTACTAATAACTACAAAAGATCACCATGTGTAACTTGTAAACTAGTTTTTTAGTGTAATCATAATGCATTATAAATTAATTAATATATTAAGCATTGTGAGAATATTTACAAATATGGCCAAATTATGGGTCTTAAAAATACACCTAACATATACATTCTAAAAAAAAATGCATTCCCAAACAATAATTATTCTACAAACAAGTATGAAACTAAATATTATCAAATCCCATCAACCTATACAAACAGTTGTCAAATATCCAAAGCTCAAATATTAATTTTAATTCCATACCCAAATTATACTAGGAACTCAGAAGCTAAATAAGGAGATATAAATGGAGTATTTCCAATTTTTAATGTAAGAAAATTCATTGAGTATGGTAAACTTATCCCTCAAGTTTATCACAAATCTAAACTCCAAAAATTCATTTTCCCTTTTTAAATTCTTTATAAAATATGGTTTTAACTCCTTTATCACAATCAACTAGAATCCCAAAAATAACGGTAACCAAAATGAAATAAAGGAATGCTTATTCATCAATATTAGCAATGTTATATAAACCTATCCATGAAAATAAATGATTTTTCATTATCCATATCAAAATAAAATGGAATCATCTCTGGAAAATCTATGGATATAGATAAGGTTGTTTTATTCTTGACTGGTGGATTAAAAACTTCTTTTACCTTGTAAACCAACTTTTTCTTACCATTTTTTGGATGGCATGTTGGTTAAAGTTTCCAGCATTTCTCAACCATGTGTCCACTCACATTAAAACGAGTGCAATAGTTGTTTTTTTTTTTTTTTGAGATTAGGATACATGTCTTCCATTTCTCATGTAAGAGATATGAGATTGGTCTATATCAACTACCTTGTTCTTGATGAACAACATAAATTTCTTCATCAGTGTCCTTCTCTTTCAATAACTAGTAATAGAATGGTTATGTAATCCATATAAAGTACAAGGGAAAGCATTCCACATTTTTTGAATATCAAATCCAAATTTCTTAAATGGAAAGAGTGGATTAGAAGTCTTACAATTTATCTCTTGCTTATGATTATGATAAAAAAGTGAAGGTGGAATCTCATTACCTCTTCATTGTTTTCTCTTACCAAATTCATCCTGTAGTACTACTGGCATAGACTCTTTGTTGTTAAAAGGTTGTAGTCCTTCAAAAAAATTGGAACTTTTTCTAATATCCACTTTCTCACTAGTGTAACCCAATCTTGCATGATGAGGTTGATCCTCTACCTATATTAGGTTAATAGTACCTTGGCCATTCTTACCAAGGCTTCTTCCATCAAATCCCATTTTAAGTAAAAGTTTAGATCCTATGCCTTTAGTATTCTTTTCAAATTCACCAAAATAAATGTCTAAAACTATGGGAAAGGAAGTATTACATGGTGATCAAATTACATTGCATTCATCTATCATAGTTCCTACATCTAAAGTGGAAGGTAATTCCTTCTCCCATTTACCATTCTTCAATTGAACCAAGAGTTCATCCTTGGTCTATAATTCAATTTTCAAGTGCATAATCTCCTCTTCCAAGGAGTACAACTTATCTCTTAGGAAATAATTATCTTCCTAGATCTGGTGGTTATACACTTCAAACTCATCAAGCCTCTCTATTTTCAAGGCTTTGCCCATAGCTTCTTATTTCCTACAAACAACCTATACTTCCAATAATAGAAACTACAAATAGAAGGTCAAAACAAGTCCAAATGTCGACACAAATTGAATGAAACCAACTAAAACTAAAATAAAAATTTTACACAATAAAAAACTAATCTCTACAATCTAACTAATTTGATAACAAAATTTATTCATAAACCCCTTTTTAACCCTTTATATACTTGTTACAGGTCCACAATTTTTGATTAGGATGATTATCCATAATCTTACTTAAATAAATTTCACAATAATCCCATACCCAATTTTAATGGGATTTTAAATAATCTATTACATTTAATATGAGGTGATATTTATCCCCCAATATTTGATGGACTATGTTTATCCCCCTTTACTAAGGTGGGATTTACAAATACTAAAGGCTTTATTTTGGCCTTTTCATGATTTACATGGCCTTTAATAAAACATTATTAAAAAAAATTGAATGCTTTATGTTTTAATGATCATGTTTTTTAAAAACCATTTTAAAGTGGATTTTCATTTACCATGTAACTCTCCCACCATTGAAACTTCCATGTATTCATGGATATTAACTTTTCATAGCCTTATTAAGGTTTTTCCTTTTTGACATTGAAACATGCAATGTAAAGTGGGCATGTAATATCCCATCTTTGTGGGGTTTAAAGATTATAATGAGATTTTAATTAATCCCATGGTATAAAATTTTAATTCTTCCCATGGTTTTTATTACCACATCATTATATTGCCATGTCATCATTTTTATTGAGTTTGACCATAATTTTAACTTGCCATAACTTTCACATATAGATTTTGTTTTTTGAATCATTAAATGCGTTAGAAATATCTCAACAAGATCTAAACCATGGAACTAGTTTAGAAACGTTCCAAGACCACCAATGTTTCTATTTTGACCAGATTTAACCACTTGTTCACCAAACTTTGACCAATGATAATTGGAGCATACGATGTCCATTTTTTGCATTCTAATAGTTGATAGAAAGATCTTGATGAGCTCTACACAATGGACCAAGTTTAAAGATTCTTAAAAAAAATATACTCTAGATCATTAATAGCAATCCAAAATGGGAAAATTTCATGCTTCATGCCCTAAAATTATTTAAAAAATTGTAAGAGAGGCATTGAATTTAATAAATTGGCCACTTAAGGGGTAAAAGATAAGATCAACCCATAGGGATAGATCCTATTTCCACTATTATCCCTATTTATTGATTCTATATAAAATGGAAACACTATAAATTTGGGTCCTTGATTTATTTTATAGATGCTTAAGGGTTTTTTTTAGTAATAAGAACACTTTTATAGGCAACAAATAATAATTTAGAAAAAAGAATAGGTTCTAAAAAGGGCTTAGGATAGAATGAGGTAGAAATATAGGTACTAATTAAATTATCAAGTTAATTAAAGTAAACAGGGCCAAAATTGACATAATCAAGTATTTGTGATCATATTTATATCTTTATAATTTTTTTGTGTTAAAATTTATATTTGAATGACTTATTTTAACAACTTAAATTATAATTCATCAATTATCCCAAATTCATCCATATAATTGTTGTACATATCCTAAAACACATTGTTTTGGAGATTTTTCAATGATGTCATGGTGATGTCATGGAGGTATCCTAGTGAGTGGATGAAGTGCTTTGATATCTTAAGTAACAATGAGAAAGTGTGTAATGTGTTTGTCCTAGTTATCATAGTTTGGCTTGGTTGATCCTCAATTTTGGAATTATTAGAGATGTATATGGATGATTATGGTGATTTGAGCATGCAAAGGGGTCCTATATATAGTCAATGATGATTGGAGAGATTATGTGCATGAGTGGATTTCATTTGATAGTCCATAGTTTTCATCTAGATAGTTTGGGTTTAGTGATAGAAAATTTAAGTAGGTAATTTACTAACATCACCATTACCACGTGTGGATGAGTCAGTGGGAGTTTGTCATATGGTTGTGATCACATTAGTCCCTAGTTTATATGCACTAAATATCAAGTCATGCACCTAAGTTCAATCAAAGATATATGGGTGCAAATTTGGGTTCCCAAGTTTTTTGATAGTGTTTTCCCATAATTAGCCAAATTTATAATGTGGCAAGAAGAGCTAACTAAGCATTTTGATAATGGAATATATCACACATGTGGAAATTTAAGGAGAATATGATCATATGGGTTTTTTCAATTTTGAGCCTATCTTATTTATGATAATTATTAGGTCAAGCATTGAAGCATGACAAAAGATATGCATGTTCAAAGTTGGCCTTCCAGACAAGTTGTTTACATTGTTGGCTTTGTGATAGAAAAATTTGAGTGAGAATTTTTATGTCATTATATCCCACATGTGTGAGGGTTATAGGATCAATTCTTCACATGGTTGGATTTTCATATGTGAGGATATCATTTAGTCCAAATTTTAGATCATGCAAGTGAGTGAGGTAAAAGATATGATGTGCAAAGTTGGCCTTCTAGGTAGATAAGTAAGGTTCTCAGAGTAAAATATTCACAAGTTTATTTTGATCAAATCTCAAAGAGATTGATGATGCACATTTTCTCCAAGATGTCAAGAAGTAGTGATATGATAAGAAGTTATTGAGGTTTAACGTTGAGTAGAAATAAATAGCAAGCTTCTTCTAAGGATCAATAATGAGCAAGTGATCACACATATAGAGATCAATAGTGCATATTAAATTCAAGAAGTCAAGGTGACAACTATTTAGCTTTGTTAAAGAATAATCTAAGTATAGAAGATTGATGAAGTACATTGATTTAAAGTTTCCAAATTGTACAAGATGAGTTCAACTATAAGATATTTAAATTTTGGGAATTGGTGCACTAGGTATTAGAGATTGAAAAATATCAATAGTTCATGTTTAATCTAAGTAATGAAGACATGATAGGTGAGCATGGTTTTTAAAGTTTAAATATGACCACTTTCTTTTGAAAATTTGAATTTAACAAAGGGAAAAACTAGTGTATATTTTTGGACCATATATTTTGATCAAAGATGAATTTTCTCATGGTGTAATAATAAAAGTGTTATAAGACTCCAAGGTGCATTTGGAAATATGAATTTTAAGATTTAGAAGTGTGTATAAATAAATATATTGAGATCCAAAGTTTACTATGTGTTTGACTATGTTCTACAAGTGACTTGAGAAGGATGTTTGATCTTGTTTTGTTGATGTTTGGATGTCTCATGATGAATTATATATTGGATCATGTTGTAGACTCTATAAGGACCATTTGTATGCATTATGAAGATTTGACCATTCATATACAATATGAAAAAATCTTAAGAATTTGAATGTGTATTCGTTTATGATGTTCATATGTACTGTATCAGTGTTTGAGTTGTTTGAGCATATGCATAAGTGAGCAAAGTTGATTGTGATCATTTTAGCATATCAAAGGGGTCATATAGAGTGTACATATGTAATTAGAATAAATCATGTGTTCTTTTTCTATTCAATGATGTGATAAATGGGTGAATAGGTGTCTATGAGACCTATAAGAGTTATAAGGGCCTTATTAAAAAGTGTAGTTGTTTAAGGGTCACCCATAGATGCTATGGACAAATTATGAAGATTATATTGATCTATGTCTTAACAAGATAGATGACTTAAGTGTTAAGGTACATCTAATGGCTAACCAAGATGGTGATGTTCATGAATGCTCTATAAATAATGAAATCAAAGATGGTGATTTATAGACTTTAAGAGAAAGGCTTGTAGAGGTTTGAGTGTGGACAATATTCATTGAAGTGGAGAAAGTAGGAGATTGAGTGTGCCCAATGGTTGGGTTGATGAGTAGAGTAAATTGAGGACTATGTGTATGAATTTTAGGTCATAATTATGATGTTAGAATAGTGATATTTTAGGTTGAATATGAGAAAAGAGGCTTGTGCAAGTGAAGCAAAGTGAAGAGTTAAGGAGCAAAGAGAGAAAATGTGCCCAATGGATGGGTTAATGAGCAAATTTGGGTCATGATTATGTATATGACCTATAGGTCATATTTATATGTGATAACAATTACTCTTGTAATTTTAATGATTTGAAGTGTGAGCAAAGGATAGGTGATGTTTGTGTGAGATTAGAAGTTGATTTTTGATGTAGATCATAGTATGGTCTATGTGAATAAATGTATGGTTAGATTGTTTTTGTAGTGACAAAATTGTTTTAGGTGTGTTGAAGTGAGTGTGAGTGAAGAGTTAGAGAGTGGGGTTAGTTGGGATATGTAATGTGTCTTAATTTATATTTCTATATTGGTATAGGTATGTAATGTGCTTTGGCCAACATGAAGTATTGGGTGAAAGAGTGAAGGTAAACATTGATAATCATAAATGCATCATCAAGTATTGAAGACATCAATTTTAAGGTGGAGGTGGTCATTTCAAAGGAGGGTCTAAAGGACTTGGTATTCCTTAGATGCATTTTCTCCTTGTTAAATAGGTGTTTCACTAAAGACATGTGGTCTAAAAGAGTTGATCATCTTAGGGGTAGGTGATCCTTGTGGAATAAGAATTTTAGTAAATCTTAGTCATGAGGATTTAACCAATATATAGTTTATAATACCTTATAGGACATGTAGTTCATGTGTTTATAAGATTGAGAGTGGGTTTTATTGCCCAAGAGGGTTTCCCACATAGATGATGTGATGATGTGTTGTATGCTCTTGTTCATGCTTTAGATAAATTTACTTTCATGTTTTTTGATAAGATCAAGTTAACATATGATAGAATGGTTTTGGAATTGAATTTTCATTATTGTATATTGATTCACCCCCATCTAAATAATTACTTCCAATAATTGGTATCAGAGCAGGTCCTTTGGAAGAAGCTTAATAGCTTGAAGGAGATCCTAAGTAGTACAATATGGATAAGTAGTTAAATAAAGAGAATCCATAGTGGAGGGTTATAATAAAGGAACTTGAAGAGAAAATATGTAATTTGAAGAAAGATAACAAAGAGGATGAGAATGTTATCAATGATCTCAAGGTTCAGTTAGTAGATGCCAAGACAAGTTTGTGTTAAAAAAAAATGACATCATGTTTGATAAAGAAAGGAAAAAGAAGTTGATCTAGAAGCTAAGCTTATGAGTGCACTTAGTAAACTAAAGGATTAGAAGTAGAGGAATCATAAAATGAGGAATATGATCAAAGGTCTTGAAACACAAGTTAATTTTCTTAAGGGAAGTTTATTAGGCATGCCTAAGAAAGAAGAAAATAAGTATCAATAATAGATCAAGTCTATTGAAGTCCAAGCATATAGATTGAAAGACATTGCCAACAAGGCCAAAGAAGATAAAGAGAAGATCAATATTATTGAGGATCAATTAAGGAGTAAAAATGTAAATCTAAAATAAATAAAAGATGAGTACACTCAACTAAATATTGAGATGGGGTCTTTTAAGAGTCAACATAAGCTTATTGTAATCAAGTTGGATAAACTTGAAAAGAAGCATGAGAAGCTTGTGTATGTTAATAAGAATACAAGCTTTGAAATCAATGAATGAAGGTTTGTTAGATAACTAATTGATTCAAGGCATGTTAGTTTATTCCATGGTCATTATTATACATGTAATAAGTATGGTCATAAAGATAAGGACTATAAAAGGAAGTTAGTCAAAAATGAGTTCCCATGGAGCCTTAGAAGAAGAAGTAATTGGTCTTGGAGAAATCATAACTCAGATCAGTCAAGATCAAAGAAGGAATTAGATATGAAGAAGATATAAAATTTCTCTTCTATCTAGATATAGAAATAAGATCACAATCATTATCAATCAAAAGGTGTGAATGATCTTGTTTATTTCAGTTTTCATGGAGTTGGTCACATTGCTAGGTATTTCAAGAATAGGTTGAATGAGTTCCCAAATAAAAATAAGGTGTATGGAGCTCTTAGTGTGTAAGGAAGAGATCACAAATGGGTATGTAAACTTAAGTCTATCAAGAGAGATCAAATTGAGACCAAAGATGGTTTATTTTCCATGATTGACATGAAGGGAATATAGGAATTTATGTTGTCTACTTTTGTGGACATGTCTAAAGTAAAGAATGAAGTCAAGTATCCATTCAAAGTCAAACAGGATTGAAAGTAAAATGAGATTATGGATATATGGGACTCTCCATATTTTTGGGATGTTAATTCTCTCTTTGTCAAAGGTGTGTCTCTCTCTAAGCTTCAAAGAGACACTTTGTAGAAAGAGGAAGCATGGTGGACGTTAGTTAGGTCTTGATTGATGTTATAAGACAAAGAAGGTCATGAGAAGATGTGTTAGCTTACTATGAAGGACTTTGTTAACTGGTAGACCTATGTGCCAAGATGCTCTTTGGTTGATCAATTTTATCTTAGGTTTTGGAATAACTAGCCCAAAAGGTGAAAGGAAGTAACTTGAGGGTTTGGTGTTTACAAACCTTAAGTGTCTATATGGTAAAAATGGGTGGTTCCTGGTGGCTTAATGAGATTGATAGAATGACAAGAAGAGTTTGGAGATCAAAAGGGTTTGTGCACTTCTTTGTGATGTGCTTTAGGTGGATTATGGTCTAAAGGTACATTGAAGTCAAAGTATAGATTTTTGAGTTCTCTCAGGTTTCCTAGTTTGTGTTTAAGAGTATGTAAGTTCTAAATTGGGTTATAGGAAGTCTATGTTCCCAAAGGTATGGAGGCTCAAATTTTGGTTTAGAAGTGTGTGATGGGTGTTTCTAAGTGTGAAATAATTTTTAGAGGTGGATGTTGACCAGAAGGAGGTTTCTTTACCTTGCTTGTTTTAAGTTTCTAGGGTTTTGAACTATGCAATAAAAGTCATCTTCCTTAAAATTTAAGGTTTAAGGATTATTAATATGTTTGATGGGTTAAATGGGTTTTCAAATCAATATTCACATAGATTTGAAGGTTTGTGGTTCTCAAGTTATTCATGTTTTTGTCAAGATAGAGGCCTAATTGACAAGTTGGTTTGGGAAGTATATTTTAGAGGATGAGTGAGTTATTATAAATTGGTGTGTTTGAAGGGGCATATGAGAGTGCTCCAGATATGAATTTTTATGTCTTGAAGTTATGTATATAAAAATTTGTGGGATCTACAAGTTCTAGGTAGGAATACAAGGAATATAAATAGGTCTAATATAAATATTTGATGTTTTTGCTTAGTGTTTCCAAAAATCCAAGGTATGATAATTTTAAGATAAGTTCTCAAGATTTTTTTAGAGCATGTTTTATATTTGGTGTGTGGCATGAAATTTTGTTGGTGGTCTTTGAGGTGGTTTAAGAGAGAAGGCTAGTAAGCTTATATGGTGGTTCTTAATGATGTATGGGGATCTGAAGATGCTCAAGTGATGAATTGGCTCAAAAATATTAGGAGGAGCCCCACTCATATGTTTCTTAGTGAATTTTATCAGATGTTAGTGTTTTGTGTGTTTTATCTTCATTGGTTGTAGTGCATGGTTAAAGAAGAATGTTGGTATGTAGCAAGAAGGATATTTTTAAGATAATAAGAGATAAGCTCAAGGTAAGGGGGAGTTTGTATCATATTTAAATGATGTCCCTTTCCTATTTATAGTCTTTTTAGATACTCAAGATTATTTGGTTCCCACTTTGTCATTGTGTCGAAAGGGGATAATTTTTTTGTTGTAGGAATGTTTGAAGAGAGAGAAGGTGAGTTGAATGATGTTTGTTGAGATAAATGAAAAGGGGGAAGATTAATGGAGAGTTTTAAATGATGTCATTATGATTTCATAGAGGTATCCTGGTGAGCAGATGAACTACTTTAGTAGCCTAAGTAATAATGACAAAGTGTACAATGTGTTTGTCCTACTTGACTTGGTTTGGCTTGGTTGATCCTTAGTTTTGGCATGATTATATATGTTTAGGGATGATTATAGTTATTTGATCATGTGAAATGGGTCATATCAATGGTCAAGGATGATTAGAGAGCTTGTGTGTGTGAGTGTATCTCATCTAGTAGTGCATAGTTTTTATCTAGATAGTTTGGGTTTAGTGGCAAAAAATCTAAGTAGGTAGTTTGTTGACATCACCATTGCCACATGTGGATGAGTCAAGGGGAGTTAGTTATATTTTTTTGATAAAAATAGTCCATATTTATTATGCACTAAATCTTAGGTCATGCACCTTAGTGCAGTCAAAGATGTGTGTGTGCAAATTTGGGCTCCCAAGGATTTTGATAGTGTTTTCCTATACTTAACCATATTTACAATGTGGCAAGAAGAGCTAAGAAATTTTTTTGATGATGGCATATCTCACATTGTGTAAATTTAAAGATAAGATGATCATATGGGTTTTTTTAGTTTTGAGATTAGATTTTTTGTGTTAATTTTTAGGTCAAGCATCGAAGCACAACAAAAGATATACATGTTAAAATTTAGCATTTTAGATAAGTTTTTAACATAGTTGGCTCTGTGGCAAAACTATCTGAGTGAGAATTTTTATGTCTTTATATCCCACATGTGTGAGGGTTATAGGATTAGTTTATCACATGGTTGAATTTTCCTATGTGAGGAAATCATTTGGTTCAAATTTAAGTTCATGTAAGTGAGTGAGGTAAAAGATATGAAAATGTAAAGTTGGCCTTCCAAGAAGATAAGTAAGGTTCCCATAGTCAAATTTTCACAAGTTAATGTTAGAGAAACTCTTGAAGAGATCAATGATGCAAATTTTCTCCAAGATATTAAGAAGTAGTGAGATGGTAGGAAGTGTTTGAGGTTTAATGCTGAGTAAAAATAAAGACCAAACTTATTTAAAGGATCAATGGTAAGTGGGTGATCATATAGATAGTGATCAATGGTGCGTATTAAATTCAAGAGGTCAAAGTGATATTTGTTTAGCTTTGGTAAAGACTAATCTACATATAGAAGATCAATGGAGTACATTGAGTCAAAGTTTTTAGATTGCATGAGATGAGGTCAACTATTAGATATTTAATGTTTGGGTATTAGTATGCTATAAAGATTGAATAAGATCAATGATGCATGTTTAATCTAAGAAATAAAGACATGAGATGTGAGAATGGTGTTTGAAATATAATTGTGACCATTTTATTTTGAATATTTGAATTTAACAAAGGGAAAATCTAGTCTATGGTTTTTGGACCATATCTTTTAATCAAGGACAAATTTATTCATAGTGTAAAAAGTAAAGTAGTAGAGGACTCCAAGGCACATCTAGAAATATGAATTTGAAGATCTATAAGTGTGTATAGATAGATATATTAAGCTCTAAAGTTTTTTATGTGTTTTATTGTGTTCTACAAGTGACTCGAGAAGGATGTTTGAACTTGTTTTGTTTTCGTTTAGATGTCTCATGATGAATTATATATTAGATCATGTTTTAGACTCCATGAGGACTATCTATTTCATTATGAAGGTTTGACCATTCATATATAATATGAAAAAATCTTAAGAAGTTGATTTTCTATTCATTCATGATGTTCATATGCACCAGGTCATTGTTTAATTTGTTTAATCATACATAGAAGTGAGAAAAGTTGACTATGATCATTTGAGCATATCAAATGGGTCATATAGAGTGGACTTATGCAATTATAAGTAGTGTTGTGCTTTTTATTTTATTTTACAATGTGATAAATGGGTGAATAGGTCTCCATGACACTTATAAGAGTTACAAGGGACTTATGGAAAGGTGTATCTGCTTAAGGGTGACCCATAGATGTTATAGCTAACATATGAAAATTATATTTATTTGTCTTGATGAGATAGATGCCTTAAGGTTTAAGGCATGTATAATGGTTAACAAGATGGTGATAATCATGAATGATCTATAAATATTGAAATCAAAGATGGTGATTTCTAGATTTTAAGAGAAATACTTATAGAGGTTTGAGTGTGGATAATATTCATTAAATCAAAGAAAGGAGGAGACTAAGTGTGCCCAATGGTTGGGTTGATGAGAAAAAGAGATTAAGAAAAATGTGTATGACCTTTAGGTCATAATTTTTATGGTATAATAGTGCTCTTTTATGTTGAAGATGAGAGAAGAGGCTTGTGCGAGTGGAGTAGAGTGAAGAGTTGAGGAGCAAAGAGAGGAAGTGTGACCAATGGATGGGTTGATAAGTAGAGCTATTTCATGATTGTGTGTATGACTTGTAGAACATATTTCCATGTCATAAAAGTTCTATTGTAGGTTTGATGGTTTGAAGTGTGATAGAAGGATAGGTGATGTTTTTGTGAGATTACAGGTTGATTTGTGAGTTATATCAAAGTATGGTCTATGTGAATGACCTCAGGGTCAGATTGTTGTTGTGGTGACAAAATTGTTTTAGGTGTGATAAAGTTAGTATGAGTTATGAGTTGGTGATTGGGGTTAGTTAGGATATGAATGTGTCATAATTATTATTTTTATGTTGTTAAAAGTATGTAATGTGATTTGTCTAATAGGGAGTATTGGGTGAAAGAGTGAAGTTGAAGAGTGATAATCAGAGGTCCATCATTAGGTGTTAATGACATTAGTTCTAAGGTGGAGGCATTCATTTCAAAGGATGTTCTAAAGGACTTGTTTTTCCCTAGGGGAAGATTTTATTGTGAAATAAGGGTTTCACTAAAGTAAGGTGGTATAAAGGAGTTGATCATCTTAGGGGTAGGTGCTATTTATGGAATAGGTGTTTCACTAAATCTTAGGCAAGAGGATTTCACTAGTCTCTTTTTTGTAATACATTATATGACATGTAGTCCATGTGTTTATAGGATTCAGAGTTGGTTTTATTCCCTAAGAGGGTTTCCCACATGGATGTTGTGTTGTTTTTTTATTCTCTTTTTCATGATTTGGATAAATGTACTTTCATGTTTGTTGTTAAGATCAAGTTGATGTATGATGGAATGGTTTTAGAATTGAATGTTTATTGTTGTATACTTATTCACCCCTCCTTAGTATCGACATCCAACCCATTGGTGCATTTTGATTAGGTAAATATACCATATCAAATAATCCAATTCATTAACAACACCCTGAATCAATTTATTGCTTTGATAATGTCACCCTAGTTCAATTAAATCAAATAATTGATAAAAAAGAACACTACAAAAAGTGATCACATCATCCAAATCATGTTTTAATAGATAATTAAATTTTATTATCTAATTAATCAATCACTAATAGGAAATTACATTAGATTCACATGTAATATTTGCTAAAATTAAAATTATTCCTAATTTATTGCATCATTACACCCACTATACAATTTAAAATCATTTTACAAAATTCAAGGGTGTCCTTCATAATGCAAGTTTAATACTAGGTGGGATAAGTGCAAGAAATGTATATGAAATACACTTATACACTCCAAAACCTCATGAATATATCTTCTTACAATCACTTACATACTCCATGTCATATCATTTAATGTTTTCCTCTCATTATAAAATTTATCTTCCACCATTGATCTTCAATTAAGATCAATAATCCACATTAATCAGATATATTTGTAAATTGAGGAGCCCTCTCCCCATTCAATCAAGATTTTAATTGATAATGAAGTTTTATTCAAATATATTTATAAAATATTAAACCATTATAACCATGCCTCATCAAATCATCAAGTTATTAAGGGGTTACACTATCAGATTTCCTCCACACACTATGCAAATATTTTATAACTACATCTGAGAACCATCACTCTTTTCGATAAGAAGATAGAAATAAAATGTATAACCATTTATGTTTACTTATTTGTTTATTTATAATATTATTTATTCTACTTAATCAAAGTACACGTGGTTAGGTTAACACCATATTTCAATTATTTTTAATTTCATATTAACTATAAAACTAACCTTTGTAATCATGTGTTATATATGGAATGCCTAGTGGGACTATCACCCCTTTATCATATTTTAAGACATATTATAATCCTAAGCATAAAATTAGTGCACCCTTTAAGCTAGTTTCCCCTATTTTCCTTAAATTTTGTTGAAACTATCATTTCTAGAATAATAGTGAAATCACCCTACTAAGTGAAAGAAACACTCTTGATAACAGCATAATCGTGACTAGAAAATACATAAATAATTACTAATTTTTTGTTTATTATACATAATATAAAAATTCACCTTGTTTAATGGTGAAAACACACTATGAATTAGTGAAATCACCGTTATCACTATGTTTGTAGGGATTGGTAAAAATGTTCTACATAGTAGCATAATATTGGTGTACGGTGGTAGAAACATAATTATTTTAGCTAACTTTCTATTTCAAAAAAATAGAATCATGGTCTAAATTAATGGAATCAGTCTTCACAATAGTAGTATCATGACTAGTAATAGCAGAAACACTATTATATGTTTTATGTGTGTTTATTTCTTTTAGTAGCAAAATCATAGTTAAAAATAATGAATTATGACTTTTAGTAGCAAAAATTCTCTACATGTTATCATATTTACTAACCTTAAAAGCAAAAATGCTTTTTTATGTTTATATATTTTTTTATCTATAAAATACTGTAATTAACTTATAGAATAACAAAATAACTATAAAGAATGGCAAAATCACATAATGGTAGAATCGCTCTACAGAATAATGAAAGTGTAGATAGAGATTTAAAAATCAACTTTTAAAACCACATTCACTTGTCAAAGATTACATTTGAGACTAATAAATTATTTCCTATAGGTTTTCACTTTTCAAAGATGTGATTATTCAACCAAAAACTCATAACATTTCATTTTAGTGCTCTAAAAAGAATAAACACTTGAATTTGGTGCTTAAATCAAACTTGCTTGAGTTTGTAATAATGTTTATTTCTTTGTTTGTGATAGATTTACATGTGTATTCTCTCCCCTTGCCTGATTTTAAAATCATGGGTGACCAAAAACACTTAATTTATATTTTTCCAAAATATATTCTATGTATACTCTCCTTTTGCCCCTCATGAGACCCTGGGGTTTAGAAATAAATTATCTTCTTTTTTTATTTTTGTCTTTGTGAGTTAGATCTTTATCCCCAACTGTGAGTCCTTGGGGCATAAAAATAGGGATTTCATCCCCTATAATATGTGTAGACACTCAATTTTGTCCACTTTCACTCTTAAACAAGGATTTAGTTTAATTTATAACACAAAGTAATTTAATCTTAAAAATCACCTAAACTGACAAAATCATCCATGTAAAGGATTTAATTTCTTATAAACATGGTGAGGTTTTCTTATTTGGGGTATCACCATGTATGAACCCATAACCTAGTTTGGTTTCAACCCTATTTATATTATAACCTTGTAATTTGACACTTTTCGCCTATCAAGCTATTAATTTAAAATAATTACCAAAAGCCAAAAAGCACTAAACAAGATTAATTACATTGAAAATCTTAATTAACTTGCCTAAGTAAAAATTCTAAGTTAAATTAGTGAATTTTATTTATTAAAAAAAAGAATTTTTTTGATAAATATGAAGTCAAATGTCAAAGGAGCTAATAAAGTTATTTACTAACTCTTAAATATTATAAAAAGGTGAGTCACAACCTCACAAATATCTAAAGTGAGTTGTCATGGCTCATAAATATTTGAAACTAAGGTGTCAAGATTTCATGAGTGATTTGACTCAACCCAAGGTTAGACTATCTTAACCTAAATTATTTT
This sequence comes from Torreya grandis, assembly GCA_037957365.1. Taxonomy (NCBI): domain Eukaryota; kingdom Viridiplantae; phylum Streptophyta; class Pinopsida; order Cupressales; family Taxaceae; genus Torreya; species Torreya grandis. Next base: position 670,138 of record JARHVA010001785.1, read on the forward strand.
AGACTTAACCAAAGTTAGAATTTAACCTAAACTCCCTAGTATTAGAGTTAGTTCTTAGAGATATAAATATAAGTGCCCACACCATATGCCAATTTTGTATGTAACTTTATTCTATGGGAATGCCTTCAATAAGCTATTAGAATTAGTGTTATAATTCCCATTTAATTCCAATATTCATTCCAATCCAATCAAATCTAAAATCAAAGCCACAAGTGACCATTGGAGAAGTGCTACCACATGGAGAAGCATTGACAAGAGTCTTTAATGTCATATATTGAGAATCAACATCCTTATGCTAACAAGTGGACATAAAATTCAACAAAGGAGGTAAAATAATTATGTTTTTTTAAATCTCTATTTTGTGATCTTTTTCATTATGTTATGTTCTCCAAAGTTATTATGCAAGAGTGTTTAGTTTTAGTGTATTGTTATGCATAGATTCTTGTTATCTTTACTAAAAAGGAATTAATAAACATTTGTGTGCTCTTCAAAATCCTAAGATACATAATGGAAATCCTGATGGGACCATGCATATTGTATGTCCAAGAATAATAATATGCAACCTTTAGTTTTTTTAATAAAATCATTTAATTCTTCATGTTTATACTTTTGCGCTCGAAACTCCTATCATTCTATTATTTTGTGTAATTGGTAGCTTCATCTTATGTAACAATGACTTTGCCATTTGTGTACTCTATTTGAAATATTTATTTATTCATAAATAGTGGCTTTGAAAAGGTGGATTTGACCTAATAAATGGTGACATCACTATCTATAAAAGGTGGCTTCAAACCTACTAAAAAATTCCCTCATTAGGAAAAATTACATTCGGTTTCAATGACTTTGCCTATTTTCATCCTGTAATAAATGATTTCAATAGATCTAATCAACTACTTCACCCTATTTAATGATAACTTCACCAAATCTAGTTTGTTTCTATGTTTATGTTCTCATAAAAATAGTGACTTCATTAAAAATGGTGTATTCAATTTGTTGCATAAATAGTAGCTTTGCTTTGTGTTTCTAAAACCCTAAGAGGTCAAAATAGAATGTTGTTTATTGATTTTATTTTTGGCTTAAATACAAGTAAACCCATTAGCATTTTTTAAAGAACCAAGGTGGGAGAGAGAGGTATAAACACTTAAAAATCTCACATAAACTTTCATTTGGTGCTTAAAATCAACCTAATCAAACTTGTATTTTAAAATTTAAAAGTTTTTAAAAGTGAAAACAAGGCCAAGGGGTCTAATTTTCATTCACATTTGAGTTAGTGTTACTAAAAATATAATAAACTTTAGTTAGAGATCTTAAATAAATTTTTTGTTTTTTTGTTTTTCCTTTGTTCATTATCTAGTTTTATAATTTATATATTAAATTATTTTTTATGGAAAACCAAAAACTATTGTGTGTATGCTTCCCCCCATCCCTTATAGAGAACTTGTGTAACCAAGAGTTCTTGGTTTATTGCTTTCTTTGTTTAGTCTTGTCATAAATAATGTCGAGTATTCTATTCCCAAGCTTTGAGTGATTTGGGTGACCCAAAAATTACCTCTAAAGTCTTTCCATTTTATTTTCTTACATTTTTCAAGTGGGTGGGAGATCATTTCCTCGTCACAAGTTCTTTAGGGGTGTGTTGACCAGGGGTTTCATCTCATATAATTTTACCAACCCTAATCCATAGTGGGGTATATAAATTAGTTATGTGATACTGAGATTGCCAAGGGGTTGAACATCTAGCCTCTTTGATCCTAACAAAAACCTAGGTCATTTCATGCTAAACATCAAACTTCACTAAACAATATATAACTAAAGTCATTATACAAAGGAAAAGACCTTTGTATAGTATGTTGGTGAGTTCGAATCCAATTAACATGATTCACCCTTGTGCTATCCACACTTAGGACCATTTAGTGTGTTTTAAAACTTATAAATTGTATTCAACCCTATTTTCCACAACATGTCTTGCCAAATGCCAAATGCCCCTCACTCTAGGTTCATGCCACATACCACTGCTTGAGAGATAAAATAGGGCATAAAAAATTATACTTAAGCATATTATTTTTTTTTTTATTAACATTTAATTAATTTAATTCATTTGTATATTTTTATAAGCTACACACACCCATGTCAATTTTATGGATAAGATGAACCATTAGTATTACTTTTTTCCCTTTGATTTACATGTATCTTGTAGACTATTTTTTTTAATTATTAAGTCAAAATAAGTCCCAAACCATACATTTTTTTCAATCCCATTTATCATAATAGGTGTTCCTCTACCCATTTTATTTCATGTACTTTTGCTATAGAGTTTTATCCCAAAAATCATTTGTCTATCACTTTTTTAAATGGGGCATCATTACACTACCCATTTTATCTAAAACATTTGCCTTAGATTTTTAGTCCAAAACCATTATCATGAAATTTGTTTTAAGGATAATATTTAAATTACCAAAATCATTCCAAAACATTTATATTGTTTTAAACCAAGTTCCAAAACTATTGTTATACCTTTTCATTTTAAATGCACAGTTACATTGGCCAAATTAGTCTAGCCCATTTTGCCTTAGAACATCTGAGTATTTTTCTTTAAATTTAAAACTAAATATTTTTAAGTATAAATCCTAATCTATTCAATTTTTTACCAAATCATCATCTAATTTTATCTTAGGTATTCTACCTTTTGTGTTTATATTGTGTTACTTGGATTGATTCCCTATTTGATTTAAAATACCTCTTGCCTAGAACCTTGTGAATATTTATTAATTTGTAACTTAATTAGAGAGTCCTTTGAGCCAATTTTTTTCCATTTTCCTTATTTTAATTTTATCGTGTTAAACTCTAAATATTACAATTTCATCATCAAATTGTCTCTTGTGAATCAAATACTCAGTGTTACTGAGTGTCACCCAAGCTAGTTTCTTTAGTTTAGATTTTTTTCAATTTCTTGTGTTAGATCAATTATTTTTTCTATGTATAGCCTTTTTTTTCACATAAAATTATTATAAATGAATTTTATAAAATCATTGTTATCCTTTTGACATTGTTTGAAATTATTCTACCTTTTCTAGATACTTTTGTCATTGATTATAACCACCTTTGGGCAAATTACTACATTAGCCATAAATGAGTTTTGATATTTTATCTTACCCTTGACACTAATTATAAATTCCTTTGGAAAAATAAATATCATTTTTAGACTGGTTTTGAGTTTTTTTTGTATTTTTTGTTTCCTAGTTTAGTTGTTTTACCCTTTGGGCCTCTTTGAATAGAGCCAACAGATTGTTTTTTTTAGACTTCAATTGTTTACTACCTTTTAGACCTTTATTTTTTACAAGACCTATAAATATATCTTAAAATTCCCCATTACACATGTATAATGAATATGTATAATTTAGACTATGAAAATTTTGTGACCAGTGACCATTTTGTTGAAGAGTAATATGGCGATGACATAGTGTTGATGATTTTGCCACCATTGGTCAAAGTCATTTATGTGTAAGTTTTAAATAAGAATCCATTAATGGATTAAATATTATAAAATGTGTCAAAAAAATCACACAAAATTAATAAATCCAAAACAATACTTAGTAAAAACTCACAATTCCAAATTTTGACAGAGGTTTTTTCTATTTCTCTAACTAGATAGTTGCAAGCTAGTGAAAGTGATTCTCAAATGTTCATTTCATAAAGGGAAAGAAGATTTGGTTATTATATTATGTTTATTTTTGTGCATAAATTACATAAATATTAAATTCATTATTTTTAGGTTATATTAGATTAACTTTATGAAAAATTGTTAGTAAGATCAAGTGTTGTAAAACCCTTCTTAAACCCCAATGGTCCAGTTTTAAGAGATATAATTACATTTTTGAGTTTCTTGTTTAAAAATAAAAGTTATTTGAGATATTATGTGGAATAAATTACCTTAAAACACATTATTTAATCAAAATTTCATTTAAAATAATAGACAAAGGCAAAGGTACATGTATCAGGGTTTCAAGCAAGTAAGAGAAATAGTCAGAAAAAGCATTTTTTGAGAGGTTTAAGGGATTATATGAGAATATATAATTATTTAAATTATTATATGGGTTATTATATGTCATAGTTAAAGGGTTATTATATGTCATAATTAAAAAATAATTAGGTATTTATGCCTAATAAAACTCAATAAAATGGCAAAACTCAAACCTACAGACATTCAAAAACAAAATTATGCAAACTAAGAAACACTAAAAAGTGCAAATTTTGAGTTTTATTTGATGAAATATCTTGAAATTAGACATGGAATTATATTTTTATTAAATTTAATATTATAACTGATTTTCATGTCTTTATTATAATTTAGGATATAAAAAATGTCAAAACACAAGTTTGATTATGATTGAAACCAAGTTTTTTCACTATTTTGCTCACAGATAGAGTTGGAAATGAGTGCTTCAGGTCCTTCCAATGGCACATAATTATTTTATAGTGTTTATATATTATGAATAAATTATAATTAAATTAAAACCAATTCAAAATAGTCTCAAATCATTGAAAAATATCTCTAGGTCACCCTCAGGGAAGCAAGCAGGCACTTTTTGTGAATTTTTGTTTAGGATTTTGGTGAGGAGTTTTGGAGATTTAAAAAAAATATATTTATTAAAAATTCATAAATATATAATAATAATAGGATAGTTTTTTATGATTCCTATAGCTAATTTTATAACCCCAAATCCAAATCAAGGTTTCTTGAGTCCAAGAGAGCATAAGAGAGCATAAAATGGCATTTTTTGAAGTTGTACATGGATTTTAGAGCTAAAAAATTGTTTGAAGGTTTATTAAACCATTTATATTATGTTGTAATCATATTTATAATCCTTACATAATAAAATAATTAAAATTCATCAATTTCTAGGTTTTCACATTGCATTCAAGAAGCTTATCAAGTTGCAAAAGATGTACACTTTCAAGAAGAACCAGTATGAAGAGTTGTTATTATCATCATAAAATGAATAATTAGAAATAATATTTCATGAATTTTTAATAAAATGAAAAATAAAGATAACCTTATCTCTCTATTTTTTCCCATTTGGGATAAAGTTAGAGAAGTCAAATCAACTATAAGAAGCCTTCAAGGAGCCCTAGAAAAGTGGAGTTTAAAACATGAAAAAAATAAGTGGAGTTAAAGTATTGGTTAAAATTTTAGGACATATTTTCATGAAATAAACTCCTTATAACATCACCATTAAATATCTCTCCTACTACACTCCATTTAGGATAATTTTAGAAAAGTCAAGAAGTCAAACATGCATGCAAAATGCAAATGAAGATAACTGAGGTTAAACTCCAAGTTACAAGTCAATATGGCTGAATTAAAACTCCAAGATGTATTTTAAATAAATAAATTCAAAATTTAATATGCATGTAAGATCAAAATTATTTTAGTGAATATCAAAAAGAGTTCAAACTAACCACAAGGAATTAACTAAAGATAGTCAAAGATATCTTCAAGTTGAAGACTATTCAAACACATGCAACAAACTTTGACTTTTCCAAAATTCAAACTAACTTATCTAAATAAAATATATACCATATTACAAGGACAAAAATTAAAACTTTAATTAATTCTATGTAGCAATTTGTGAATTTTGGAGTTTTGAAGGTGGAGTTAAAGTTTTAGTTCAACTAGGAATGATGTGGAATTAGCATGTTGACTCATCTAGTATAGGGCTTCTTCTCTCTCTATGTGTGTGTGTGTGTGTGTGTGTGTGTGTGTGTGTGTGTGTGTGTGTGTGTGTGTGTGTGTGTGTGTGTGTGTGTGTGTGTGTGTGTGTGTACATTCATTTCTGAATAATCATGATTAGATTATATAAAATCTACCAAAAAATTTTACTACATCACCTTTGCAGCAATAAAGAGATAAATTTTCTTCCATTTTCAAGTTTTTCAAGAAGTGTGTACTTAATATTCATTGATGTAACTTAGTGAATGACTAATTTTATTATATTTATGTTTGAATTCTTCATATTTATGAAGAAAATAAGAAATATTACAAGTTATACCAAGTGTTTAAGTCTAATTTTTAACTAATCTAAATTTAATTCAACTATTTTTCATTCCTTCTAAGTTATTGAGAGTATTAGTCAAGACCTCTATGTGAAATATTATGAAATATTTATTGTATGAGAATGAATTAAATGTGTGCAAGTTATTTAGATTCAAAAGTGTGTTAAGTGTCTACATAATTTACCTTCACATTGGTACATCACCCCTAATTTTTAGTTTTCATTTCTATTTTAGCTTTAACATTACTCCTTTTACCCTTTTCATAGTCAAGAAATTACTATCTAAAAGAGTTTAGAGAGTTTTGGGTGAGTGTAATAAAGGGAAAAATCATTTCATATATAAATTAACTCCAACATAAGGTCACCTACGCCCTAAATATTTTCCATTTTATCAATAGGAGCGAGAATAAGTTACAGGTTCTTATAAGGTTGTACTTCTAAGTGATAATAGTTTCTATCACACTTGATGGGACATAGATTTAAGATGAATAAAGATATTTATATTGATAAGAAGTATTAGTTCCATACCTAAAGTCACTACAAGGTCTACAAGTAGAGGTATACCTTTTGAGTTTTTTAAATTATTTGATCATTCTAATAAACTAAGAAGGTTTTTGACAACAATTCCATGTCGTACAAGTCTATTTCAGTCACAAAATCAGCCTATTGTGCAAACTACTTCAAGTTCAAATCCCATTATTAACATGTCTATCCCAAGGAATCAAGTATTTTTTTTCAATGATGAAATCTCTCTAAATTTGGCCTACTATGATGATATTCCATCCTTAAACCTTAAAATTCTCCCATATTTCATAGGTGAAGATCAAAATATACCCATATCACATGTCAAATATATAACTAACTTGTTTTCATTCCACCATATTACCCAAGAGAATGTTATCATCATTTTACTTAATAGATCTGTCAAGGGAAAGGCATTGCAATGGCATAGTAACCTTCCCTTGAATTCCATAATTAGTTGTGATGATTTAGGTATATTATTCTATAAATAATTTGAAGATAAATCAAACCATATATCCTTTGTTGAGTGGCTCACTACCATCAAGAGAGCACGACATGAATTCATGATTGATTTCAATCTAAAATTCTAGAAAATATGGAATAGAATACCTCCCATGATAAGACCATATCCTAAATATTATTTTATATACTTTTTAAGAGCCTTAAAATATAATATTTCAGTTATGATTCAATCCATGGGTGGTAATATACTCCCAAATGCCTATGAGGTTGTCATTATAGATGAAAATAGTCTAATTCAAGATGGTAAACTTACACCTAGACCTCTAATGCCAATTTTTCTAGAATTAAAACCTAATATACCTCCTCAAAAACCATTAATATCCCCATTTACATACCATCAAGATCAAGTTCAATTTCTTCATAGTTAATCTGGTGAGCTTGTTTCACTAAAAGGTATGATACAATCTTTTGGTAATTCAGTTGAAGAGGCAAAAATATCAAGCCAATAGGCCATATCAAGTACCTAATCAGCCCACATATCATCCATATAGAGATAAAATGCCTCCCTACCAAGGATATAGATATAATAGGCCTCTATATCGAGATAAAATAGCTATTATACTAGTTAAACCATATGTTGCAGTTAATCCTAATGTTCCTTCCTCAAACAAGGCCCTTATTTTAGTATAAAATAATTTGATGCAAGATTCAATATTATAAAATATGGTAATTCCTCAAATGAAACAAGAGGAATAATTTCTTAAATAAGGCCAACATAATGAATATATAATAAAATAAAGAGAAGTGAATCATGTACAAGTACAATCAGATGCAACCTTGGTTCATTTCCAAGTTGATGATCAAGTGGTCTTAAATCAGATTACTGAGCTTAGTAAATCAAATAGATTTGTTGAAGCTATTACAAGATCAAAGAGAAGGGATATATATGATCCCCAAGAGGTAAAACATGATTAAAATATTCCTAATATTATTTATAAAAGTACTAATAATCATATTATTTCCCTTTTAGATCAAAAAAATTAGTATGTTGAAGCAAGGAAGCTTCACCAAGTGTCTCAAGCACAAGAGCATCATATTGATCCAAAGGTATAACCAAATATTAGAGTCTCATCCTTAAAAAATATAGATCATATGAATAAGATAAAAATCATCATGACAATGTGGGATTTGTTGGAAATCCCAATATAAAAGGATACACTTATACATGAGCTTTTAGGTCTTATATTATGTACAAAACCACCAGATAAAGAAAGTGTGGTTCTAGCAAGTTTGGATAAAAAAGAGAACCAATAAGAAGATAAATTATATAAATGGGTAAAGGTCACTAAATATGATAAAAAATCAAGTAATACACCTCCTTTATATCTTTCCTTGATTGTGCATCATACACTAGTTCATAATTACATGGTTGATAGTGGAGCAGGCATAATAATGCCAAAATAAATTGTCAATAAGTTGTATTTGATGTATGAACCAAACACTCAGGGTTTTTTTATAAATTTATGGATCTCTAATTAATAAATTGGTTATAATAAAGAACCTAAAATTAACACTTCATGCATTCCCAAATGTGACTATTCAATAAGATGTGGTAGTGGTGGATCTTGCTCCATATTTTTTTTGTGATTATCACGTGACTTAAGTTCAAAGATAGGTGGGTATATTTAAAATAATTTGACATATGTTATTTTAAAATAAAATTATGGAAAAAAATTAATATTCATTCATATATTATTGCTTTTTTCCATCTATAACCATACATGCCTAGTATTGTTAATATTAATTAGGTCATCTCGAATGTAGTAGAGTAAATTAGTGAACTTGAAGCAAACTCATCTCTTAATGGTGTACCTAATTTTTTTATTGATGAATGGGATACTAATATTCATGATAATGATCCATAAGAGATGATATAGGAATAAGGACTTGGATTTTATTATTTGCATGATGATGGTGCACAAATTCTAGCTCTATACAAAGAAGGTGAGCTAAATGATGGTTTATGGAAAATTTATTTTGATGGATCATGAAATAAACATGGTATAAGGTATTTTATTATTCTCATTTATACCTCCAAAAAAATTTACTTTACTATTGTAAAATTTCAAGATTTCAATTTGCATGCTCTAACAATGTGGCAGAATATGAGGCTTTAGTTTATGGTTTGTAATGGGCTAGAAAGATAAGATCTAACCTCTTACAAGAATTTGGAGATAGAGATATTGTGGTACATCAAGTAATATGTCTTAATTTATTTAAAAATACATTGATAAAATCATACAAACATAGGGTATGTGATATTCTAGAATATTTTGATGCATTTAACGTACAAGCAGTGCCTAGAGGGTGCGATAAGCATATGGATAGGTTGGCTTAAATTAGAGCATAGTTTGTCATTCAATATAATGTAAAGAAGGATAAAACTTATACATACATAAATATTGTGATAATACCATATATTATTGATAATAATTTGAATTGGTAAGTCTCTGAAGATGATGATCAAGTTGTTTGGAATAGGCTAAATTTTCTTTTAGAACATTATGCAAGTATTAACATATTAAATGTAAAATATCTCAAACTTGGTAAAGTATGATGTCAAGCTCAAAAATATTCCTTTTTTGATTTATATAGAGAGTTTTATTATGTTTTTTCATGGGATTATGGTGATTTTAAAGTCTTTGATCGTAGTTTGTGTCAACACACCATTGAATTAGAAGAACATACAAAACTAGTGAGGCAAAGACAAAGGCCAATTAACCCAAAGTTATAAACTTTGATGAGAATAGATATTCACAAGTTGATTAAATCAGATATCATTTTTCCCATAAAACATTCCACTTGGGTGGCTAATATTGTTTCCATGAGGAAGAAGGATGGAGAAATCGGATTGTCTATGGATTTCTATGACTTGATCAAGACCTCATTCAAAGACCATTATACCTTACCTTCAATGGAAAAAATACAACAATTAGTGGCTACTTTGGAAAGGTTTTCATTACTAGATGGATATAATGGATATAACCAAATACATTTTAAGGAAGAGGATCAATTCAAAAGAGTCTTCACCACCAAGTGGGGCATATTTTCATACAAAAACTACCATTTGATTTGTCCAATATGAGAGAAACATTCCAACGAGCCATGGATATGACCTTTCAAGGTTTGATTAATAGTTTTTTTCTTATATATCTAGATGATGTTAAAAAAAAAATTCAAACCATGCAAATGATCATAGGCTTCATCTTAGAGAGGCATATGAGAGATTTAGGCAATATGGGGTGTCACCTAACCAAAATAAGTGTGTTTTTTTAGTGAATAAAGGTAAACCTATTGGTCATGTTATTTATAAGCATGGTTTTATTATTAGTCTAGAAAGAATAGATTATATTATTTCATTATCCTCACTTAAGCATAAGAAATAATTATAAATTGTACTTATACAAATTAACTTTATAACAAGGTATATATCTAATTTTTCAAGTTTGTCAAAGCCTCTTATAGCTATTCTCAATAAAATCATAATTTTACTTATACCAAGGAAGGTATGAAAAGTTTTTTAGTAAATAAATCAATACATTTCTATTGATCCCACTCTCATCAATCCTAATTTTTAAAAGGATTTTGTGTTGTATTCATATATTAATGTTGATATAATTTTAGGAATATTGACACAACAAAATTCACAAGGTTTGGAGTAGGAAATAGCTTTATTTATCCAAGTCTTGCAAGATTATGATACAAGATACACATTTCTTGAGAATTATGTGCTTTCCATAATTAGATGTCTCAAAAAATTTAGGAACCTATTATCTAGAAACAAGATTCATGTGATGGTTGTCCATCCTACCATTAAAGAGTTCTTGTTGAATAAGGACATAAGTGAAAAAAGATAAGGATGTATAATAAGGGTAATAGAATATGATGATGAAATAAATGTAACCAAGCTAATTAGAGGTAAAGGGTTGTGTGAGCACTTAGATAAATACTTTAAGGAAAGAAAAGAGGTAGTTTTGGTCTTTAATGATGAAGATATTCCATCCAATCATACACTTTCACAAATATAGTTTCGAAGTATGGTAAGATAATTTAAAAGTGGTATGTATCCTCAAGACTTAAGTGGTTCAAAGAAAAGGTACTTTAGGCTAAAATCTATTGCTTTTTATCTTGTTGATGGTGTATTTTTCAAAAAATATGTTAATGGCATGTTGTTAAGATGCATAGATCCAAATCAATTTTAATGATTAATTGAAGATTTTCATTATGGACAAGGTGGAGGCCAATTTTAAGCAAAGACAAAAAAACCCAAAAATCTTGAGGGGTGGATATTATTGGTCAAACACATTTAGAGATTCTCATGCTTGGTTAAGGAAGTGAAAGAAGTGTCCATTATTTTTAGGAAAGGAGAAACCTATTGCCCTATCTATTCAACCCATTTTAGTAAATCATCCCTTTGTATAATGGGGTTTGGAATTTATAGGTCTCATCAATCCACCTTCTAGCTTGGGCCCTAAGTGGATTCTTATAGCCATAGTTTACTTTATTATATGGATAGAAGTAGTGGATTTGAAATAAGAAATGAATCTAGCATCTTGGACTTATATGAAGGTTTTCTCACAAGGTTTGGTGTTTTTTCTAATATAATTTAAAATAATGCTATGGAATTTGTAGGGAATAAAATCACTCGGTGAGCTATTCAAAATGGTGTGTATCTCAGTATTTCTTCAAATTATTATCCATAAGGAAATGGCCTTGTTGAGTCTACTAATAAGAACTTATTGAAGATAATTAGGAAAACCATTAAATACCATGAAATGACTTTGTTTTTTAAATTAAAACTAGATTTATAGGCTAATATGATCACCTTCAAGAGGTCTATTGCCAATTCACCCTAAAAAAAAATGGGCAAGAAGCTAGATTGCCAATATCACTTGAGCTATGTTATATTAAGTTAATGCATCAGCTAAAATTATTGGAGAGTGAACCCATATAGGTGAGATATGTTGAACTTATGTAGTTATGGGAACTCAAAAAGCATTCCATGTTAGCTATGGAGATGTATTAGGCACATGTAAATAAAACATTTGATATAAAAGTATATTTAAGACATTAAAGGAAGGTGAATTGGTTATAATAAAGGATGAGGATAGATAAAAATTAGGAAGACAAAAAAAAAATTATTCACTTTGGAGTGATCCTTACATAATCTCAAGTTACAAACCTCACAACACCATTCAACTAGCCAAGATAGATGGTGAAGAGCTCCTAATCCCAGTTAATGGGATTCACCTTAAGAATTTGTTTCTTAATATAGGTTCTTATTTTTACATATTATTTTTATGTTTCAATTTACTCCAAGTGTTTTTATGCACATGTTCTGGTATTTGTTTTAATTTCTACTTTCCTCTAAGTGTTATCTTACACATTTTTTAGTTGGTAGTTGTTCTAGTTTCCAATTAAATAAATGCTTATGAACAAGTATTGTATTTGATTGAGGAAATTTTAAATTTAATATTTTTTAATATTTTATTGAAAACATATCCCAATGGATAAGGCTATTAATAGGTCTTGAGTGTTTAGCAGGAAAATATCCTAGCAAAATCACTAAGAATGTTGATAATTTTGCCATCATTAATCAAAGTAACTTACATGCAAGTTCTAAAGAACAATCCATTCATGGATTAAAGATTAAAAAATGTCTAAAAAATATATTAAATCCATAATCATACTAAAAACATGCTCATGAAACTCAAAAGTTCAAATTTTGATAATTGTTTCTTTTATTCCTCTAACTATCTACTTTCAAGCTAGTGAAGGAAATTTTCAAAGGTTTGTTTCATGAAGGAGATGAAACTTTGGTTAAAATATTATTAATGGGATTTTTGTCCCATATTAACTAAATATTCCATTATTTTATTTTAGGTTTCATTGGCTTGATGTTATGAATAATCATTAAGAAGAATAGGTGCTCTAAAACCCTTCTTAAACCCCAATAGCTTAGTTTTAAAAGATATAATTGCATTTTTGAGTTCCTTGTTTAAAAATAAAAGTTATGTGAGATATTATTTGGAATAAATTACCTTAATAAACTTTTTTAAATTAAAATTTTATGGAAAATATTGGATAAAGGCAAAGGTATTGGTATTAGGGTTTCAAGCAAACAAGAGAAACATTTAGAGAAGGCACTTTTTAAGAGGTTTAAGAGATTATTTGATCATATATAATGGTTAAAATTATGAGATTGGATACTATATGTATTAATTAAAAAATAATTAGGTATTATTGCCTCATAAAACTCAATAAAATGGCAAAAATTAGACCTATAAACATTTAAAAATAAAATTGTACAAACTAGGGAACACCAAAAAGTGCATATTTTGAGTTTTATTTAATTAAATATATTAAAATTTGATATGTAAGTATTTTTTAATGTCATTAAATTTTTAAAATAATTTTTAGGTTTTTATTTTATCTTAATAGAGATAAAATTCCAAAAAATAGGTCTAATCATGAAGGAAACCAATTGTTTTCACTATTTTGCTCACAAATGGAGTTGGAAATGAGTGTTTCAAGTCCTTAAAATGGTAAAAAATGATTTTATAGTGTGTAAAATTAATTTTAAGGTATTAATAAATTCTCATGCAATGAAAACCAATTAAAAATATGATCAGCTCATTGAAAAAATCTCTAGCTCACCCTTAAGGCAACATGCAAACACTTTTTTGTGAATTTTTGTTTGGGAGTTTGGTGAGAATTTTTGGAGATTTTAAAAAATTTATAGGTATTAACAATTTATAAATATAAAATTATTATATTATTAGGTTTTTTTTATGTATAAAATTCATTTTAGACCCCTTAATCCAAATCAAGGTTTTTTGAGTCCAAGAGAGCGTAAAATGGCATTTTTGAAGTTGTGTAGTGAGTTTGGAGCTAATTTTTTTAAATATATGTGTCACCATGTTTATTATGTTAAAAATAATATTTATACTCCTTCCTTGAAAAAATAATGAAAATTCATCAGGTTACATTTTCTCACAGTGCATTCAAGAAGTTTTTTAAGTTGCAGAAGATGTACACTTCCAAGAAGAACCAGTATAGGAGATGTTATTGTCATAATAAAATGAATAATTAGAAATACTATTTCATGAATTTTTTATTAAATTAAACAATAAAAATAACATTATCTCCATAATATGCCCCATTTGGGCTAAATTTAGATAAGTTAAGTGAAATACAAGAAGCCTTCAAGGATCCATAAAAAGGTGAGGTTCAAAACATGCAAAAATGGAGAAGTTGAGTTAAAGTCATGGTTAAAATTTGAGGCCCTATTTTAATTCAATATAATCCTTATATCATCATAATTCAATCTCTCTCCTACTACACCCAATTTGGGCTAATTTTATAAAAGTTAATAAGTCAAACATGCATGCAAGATGCAAGTGAAGATAACTAATGTCAAAATCCAAGTACAAGTCAATATGGTTGAAGTTAAAATCCAAGATGTATTTTAGATAAATGAATTCAAAATTCAAGATGCATTCAATATCAAAAGGAGTTTAGTGAAGATTTAAAGGTGTTTAAATTGTCCATAAAGAGTTAACTAAAGATAGTCAAATATCTCTTCAAGTTGATGATGATTCAAACACATGCAACAACCGTTGAATTTCCAAAAATTCAAACTACAATCTCTCCATAAATTCTACACCATATTCCAAGGAGAATAATTAAAATTTCAATAAATTCTATGTAGAAATTATGGAAGTTTTGAGTTTTTAAGGTGGAGTTAAAGTTTCAATTGAACAAGGAATGAAGTGGAGTTAGCATGTTGACTCCAATTTAGGGATTATTTTATTATCTCTCTCTTATTTATTTATATATGTACATTCATTTTTGAATGATTATGATGAGATTATGATTTTGGCTAATAGAAAATCAATAAAAAATTTGTACTACATCACCTTTGAAGCAATAAATATCTAAATTTTCTTTTATTTTCAAGTTGTTCATGAAGTATGTACTTAATATTCATTAATGTAACTTAGGGATTGACTAATTTTCCTATGTTTATGCCTGAATTATTCACATTTATTCATAAAATAAAAGCTCTTATAGGTCATACCAAGTGTCTAAGTCTGATTTTTACCCAATATGGAAGTGAATTCTATCATTATTCGTACCTTCCAGTCTAGTGTGAGTGTTAGTTAAGACCTCTATGTGGAATACTAATGCAAGAGTCATTATATGACAATGAAGTGAATGTGTACAAGTTCTTTATCTTCCAAAGTGTGTTAAATATATGTATAATTTACCTTTCCATTGGTGTATCACCCCAAATTTTTAGTTTTTATTTATATTTTTAGCTTTAACATTACTCCTTTTACCCTTTTCATAGTTAATAAATCATTATCTAAGATATTTTAGAGTTGTGGGTGAGTGTACTAAAGGAAACTAGCCCTTCATCTGGTGATTATATATAATATAAGGTCACCCACACCTTGTATAGTTTTCATTATATCAATAAGAGTGAGAATAAGTTAAAGGTTCTTGCAAGGGTGTACTTCTAAGTGATAACACAACTTATGAGATGGATCCTTATCCATATTATAATATTCCATATGTTGAACAAAGGTCAGACCCACTAGTGAAGTATTTGGTGATTACACCTTCTTATTTGGGTGAAGAATAGGAGTAAAAGGTACATTATCTTACTCAATTGACACCTAAAATTGAATAAATCTAATAAAAATATCCTTACTATGTTATGACACTAACATAAATAAGCTATAATCAGTACTTATTTGATCATCTTTTTTTAGAGAACAAAGACAAAACTATCATTACATCCATTTAAGTAGGATCTAAATTTATACCAAAATTCTCATGAAAAATTCTAATTAGTTTGATTAGAACTCCTTGTAAGATAGCTTAAAACCAATAGTTCAAATAGGTATCAACTATTTATAGTCAAAATCTAATCCAAATGTTGTAGTAGAACCAAAGTATGCTTGCAAAAGGAAAAGGCCATGTGGATGATTCAATAGAATAGGTACAATAAGCATACCAAAATTATCTCAGCCCAGCTCTAAATTTTAATGTGATGGCTATTTATAACATGCCACTTATTGATCTAAATCTATCCACAAGGGTTATGAAAACCAAAACATAGACAAATTTAGCCAAAGCACATTGGCTGTAGAGATGTTTAATGTCCCTATTATGATTGAAAAGTATACCACTCAAATGGAAGATCTCACTCAAACTATTGTGGTATCATGTAAGTTCATTCTAATTTAAACCAAAGTGGTCTACTTTATCATCGATCAACACACAGTAGATACCTCTAACCAATGTCTCAAGTGGATTAAAATAATAAGGGATAGGTATGCCTATTTCTCAAAATTAATAAGTAACCTCTACTCCTCCACTAGATACTTCTTCAAGTGTGAAAGAGGGGTAATGAGCCAATAATAAACCAACTTACAAGCTCAACAAGTTCTGAACACTTCACCACCTCAAAAGGGGGGAAAATCTTTTGTCATAACAAGCATAGACCAATATACCTCAACAACCAAATTTTTTTCCTAATCCAAAACATGTTTCTATTGGTCAAAAAGTGCTAGTTGGATAGTAATAATAATGGATAAACCCCTAACAAGTTCCTATCCAATAATAGGTGTTCAACCAACAACAAGGTTCATATGTATAATAGGTACTAAGAATTAGGCAAAAATTACCTTTCACCTAATGGGTATCACATGTACAACAAGGATCTAACTTTTAACACCTTTAATATTATGGTTTTATCTTATTATGTGTTCCATTTATACCATAGGGTTCAATGAGTAAACAAGTTCCCTCTCATACCCATTAATAAAAATAAATATCACCAAGCCAAATGCCATTCCTATAGCCATAATTTACTAGCCAAGGTTATGTAGCCAATTTGAACCAAATTTTTTTCCAAAGGTAGTGTAATCTATATCCATAGTATAATCCCAATACACAAATATGTATATTTGGTCATCTAAACAATTTGACCAACATTCCACAATATGCCTAACTCAGTCAAGGTAATCTACCTCTAACCACACAACCCTAATAAAAGAAGGCCACTCTATATAGATTCTTTCCCAAGAGTTGTGTCAAATTATGGATATGATTTAAGTTATATAGACAAAAAAAAATCAAATTGGATGAAATATGTTCTTATTCATTTAACATGGATTATCTAAAAATACCATTTTTTCCAAGTTATGAGTTGCTTAAACTTTGACAAATACAAGGGAAAATGTAACCCTAAAGAGAATCAAAAAGAAATATTTATTGTGTTCCAACTAGTGGCATATAAAGCATATATTTACTTTTTCTCTTTCTAAGGAGTCTAACTGGACATGCCTTAGAATATCTTTTAAAATTGCCAAAGAATTATGTACCTAACGTTGATGATCTTTTGAATAATTTTATACAATATTTTTCATATAATATTGAGCACAATATTATAGTTATTGAATTGGGATAAGATAAATAAAAGATTGGTCAAAGATTATATGGATACTTATAATGTTGGAGAGCACTTGTGAGCTAGTTCACTCATAATTTACTAGATAAAAAGTTCTTCATGATATTTACGAAGAGTATTCATAGCAAGACATCTTATCATATCAAGTTGTAATGTGCTCATACATTTAAAGAGGCTATAGATAAATTAATACATATTGAGAAGGCCCTTGGTTCAAAAAATGGATAATCAAGTTATATTCTTCTAACTAGAACTAAAATTAGCATCAAGGCCAATAGAACCAAAACTAAAACTAAGGACAGAACCATAATCAAGACCTAATTTAAATACTAGCTTTAATTACATCTCAAGATAATAACAATGAGATACTAAAACCCTACAAAAATAATAATAATGTTATTCACAATCGGGTCACTAAATCATACCATGTTTAGATGGTGTAAACATAAGTTGTCCATTTACCTCCATCCATTCAGTAACCACCACCTCTATAAATTTAACCAAAGACTCCACAAAACCAATAAACATAGAATCAAAACTAATTATAATCCCTTCCTCTAAGGAGAATATTTCCCACTACCAGATAATTTAGTGACCTTGGTAAGCCTATTGAAATTGTGTTCTAAAAACTAGTTCAGGTAAATATGATCAGTTGGTATATATCGAATTCATTTCTTGAAGGGATTCCATTTTATTGATTAGTAAAAATAACATGAATTTTGTGAGTACCATCATGTCAAAGGACATTCCATATGTTGATGTATCCAACTCAAGTATTTGATTTAGAATATGCTAGAAAATAGAGAGATATAAATAGATACCCATGCTCCTATGACCAATCATAAATTGGGCATATACCATAATCCATTTCTACAACATAAAAATAACAATTAGAAATACCAATAGTAATAATAACAGTAGTAGATAACTCCAACGTAAAATAAATAACAATAATGCTAGCCATAATAATAATAGAATGGTCAAAACTAAGTACAAACTAACCAAATTAACCAAGGAAGACATCATGTCATTATGTATACCTATAATAATGTTGTAAGACATTTATCAGATAGTCATATTTTGGCTATCACCATTAACCCTCATCTAACTAAAAATGAACCAAGACCTTCACCCAATAATGCATATCAGCCAAGTAATGCCTACCAACCCCCTTATGTTTGTAATTCTTATTCAGACCATATTAGTAGTTAGTCTCAACACCACCCTAAAATTACCATTCCAATCCCCATTACCTCCCTAACCAACTAGCAAATCCAAATACTAGATCTAGATTATGAAATCATAACTCGACTAACCAAGGTTACCATCAAGGGACCACATCCAAATATTATAAATGAACCTATTCAACATTCCATACCTATAAAAAACAAACCAAATTTTAAAATGAATGGGAGACCTACAACATTATGGAGAAACTAAAGAAGTCTCCTACATAAATATCCATAATGGATTTGTTGCATACATCTAATTTCCACAAAGAAATCTTGAATGAGTACTTAGGTCAATCCCTCATGCTAGATAACATCACTCTAGACAAATTTCAACCCATGGTAGGACACTTGACCCATGGCCAATGCCTTACCTTTGACCAAAGAGATATGTCATCCCTGGGACCTTTGCATAATAACCTAGTATACATTGAGGTCAATATAATAAACCCCAGAGTTAAATGTATCTTTGTAGACAATGGTTCAATCCTCAATATTGTGTATCTAAAGCTGATCAAATATCTCAAATATATAATAGCTAACTTGTAGCTATAAACCATCATTATTAAGGCATATGATAATGAATAATAGGAATATTAAGGTACTATTAGCTTGCTAATGGTCATTGGGCCTTTGACCCATGACAATCTATGCCATATTTTGGACTTGGGTTTGTCTTTTAATCCATTATTGGGCCAACTCTATATTCATGAAATTAGGGCCATACCTTTCATGTTGCCTTAGTGTACAAAATTTCCCCATTCAGTAATGGAAGTGACTATATTTGTTGATATCCATCCATATCAATATTAAAAATGTCTTGAGGCTAATTATAAGAGCTATAACTATAAATTTGGCATGAATCTTATGCCTAAATCTGATGGAGTAAGATCTAAAAAAGGAAAATCTATTGAATCAAGACTAGAATCTAATTTCATGGACCTAGATACCCTATCTTCTACTTCATCTATACATCCATTATACATTGTTAATGACTTATATATAATTGACAAAGGTATTATAAAATATAATATCCACAACTCATTCTAGATTGCCAAGTTTCCATAGAATCCTAAGGTGTATGGGAGACCCAAGGCCAAAACCACTTGCATAGAATGGAAAACCAAGGGAAACTATTAGCTCAACAAACCCATTATTTTAAAACCAACCTATGGCCTAGAATAGGACCCTTAACCAAAGATGATTTATGGATTTACACTAATGAGTTATCTAACTATTACCAAGGTGCAAAGTATCCTATTCCTAATTAGATTATGGATTACCTATCTTATGAAAGAAAAGGCCAGGGGTTACATCAATAAGGAATGATTGAACTAGTCTTAATGACCAAGTATAAGGTAACCCATGGTATTAGATTTAAACTACCTAAGGGTGACCCCACATACCTTATTCACATTCAAACACCATCAACTAATGAATATGATGTCATCAATAATACATGGTTAGATTATAACATCTATGATAACCTTGTTGATATAAATTTGTTTAATCCCCATGTCATTTCTACAATTATCCCTAATTATCTTCCTTCTCCATAACTCTTTATCACCTTTTTGAGGTCAACATACCCCAATTTCTAAAAAATAGAGACCCTTGTAATTATTTTGAGCCTTAGCACTAAAATATTGGTATTATTTTCTTTATTATGATTTGAAGATCATCCATACCTAATAAAACTATCCCATTTGTTCATGGTTTTATTTAAAACTTGCCTAATGTTTATAACAATTGATCCTTATGTCTTAAGTTGTAGGTTTTATGAAAAATCATTGTTGGATTCATGTGATACAACCCTCTTTCAATAAACACTAGCCTAGACCTTTAATTCAAATTTTAGTGGGAAAATTTTGGTGGGAACATTTTTTAATTAACCCTAGACTTAGGCCTAACTTTTATGCTAAGGCTCATTCATGTTTTCAACATAACCTAAACCTTAGCCTAAAAATAATGCTTAGCCCCCTTTATTTTCCCCCTTCCATTCCTTATTTTTCTAACATGGTCTAATTTTTATGTTTGTAGGCTCTTTTATTTTAACATGTCCCCCTTTATTATATACTTATCCTAAAGACTTAACCCTAAGGCCCCATTGATATTTATCAAAATGAACAAGACCTATTTTTAAATTTATAGCCTAAATTCCAATATTTACCCACATCCTAACTTAAATGCCTTGCTTCTTTGAAGATCTAATGGACCTCACTTCATTGCGGGGAATGATATAATGGAGCATAGGAAGCCTGATGAATCAAAGCATTTGATCCATCAGACCAGTCCTATAAGATCACCAAGATCATGATCAATGATCCATGCTTAAGTAAGAAAAAATATTGGATGGTGTGAAATCATCATTAAATCTAAAGGGACCCCTAAATCAAACATGAACTTAGACTAAGTTTTACTATAAGGTCATGTTATATTTATCAATACAATGAAACATTAGGATAAAACTTATGATAAAACTTCAACATACAAAAGGAGGCAATCAAATGTAAGCATCTGATTATGATTGGATGGTCTAGGATTACTCACACAAAATTAATCCAATGGAATGAATATGGCACTGAAAAGTCAAAATCTTAAGAATCTAATGAAGTTTCCATGTGGCATTATTTCATTTGAAGCTTGGTAATAAAGGTCCCACACATTAAAATGAACCACTAGCATGAATTTGCTCAGATTGAGATCAATGGTATGTGCTACATCATGGAGATTTATCCAATAGAGCATATCAAATCCAAGGCCTATAGACCAGAAGGGTTTCATGAACTTAAAATTGACATTCTCACAGCCATCATTTAACATCCACAACACCATCATACTTTGGCTAATTGATTATTTTGCTTAGATATAGGGATATCTTTAAAAATGTTGATAAAATCTTATGACTTACATTGTAGATCAATAGAACCCCTAAAAAATGTTCAAACACTTAGGATATTTGAACTTCAAATAAAAAATGATCTTGTGGCCTAAATATATGAAGACATGGACTTAGTCTTACTCTATTTCCTAAGGTTCCAATTGTGTTTATTTGAATGTAATAAACCTTAGGTTAGAGACTTATATTAATCCTTATGTTAAAATGTCCTTGACATAAAACTTAGTATAAATTCTTTTAACCTAAGGATTTATCATATTTATTAATATGATAAAACCCTAGGTTAAAACCTAGCATTTGGTCCTTGTATTATTTGGCCCCTTTGGACATGTTTTAAAAATTTAACATAAATATTTTAGCCTAAATTATATGACGTGTTTATTAACACAACATAAACCTTAGCCTAAAATATTTATCTTGGGTCCCATTTCTATGGATCCCAAAAACTTAAGCTAAAATACTTTAGCCTAAAGTTTATAATGTGTTTACTAAATATGAAATAAACCTTAGACTAAAGTATTTAAGCCTAATTCCCTTCCTTTATCATAATGCTAATTAAATTTCTCACTCTTTTATAGGATCAAAAACCTATGATTTATCATGGAGATTGATTAGATGGATCAAAAATATCCAATGAGTCTAAAGTATTTGATGCCTTAGACCAATCATGTACATTCATATGGATTAAGATCAATGGTATGCACTTGCTCGCAAGAGGGTGATTAGATGGAGTGTAGCTATCATAGAATTTTCAATGATCCCCAGAGGCCCATCGGATCAACACGCATCCACTACATATAATGCAAGGCTTATAAGTCCTATAAAGATGCCAAAGTGTCACAACCATAAGACCTGCCATAAAGCAACTGATAATTCTTGAGCCTTGTGGTCATGATCAAGGGACTACATTGATTGATGAACAAAGATCTAATGACATGAAATAAAATTTGGTTTTTCAAAAGATAACAAGTATTTCCTTAAGGTAGTTATGAAAAATTTCATGAAAGTTGTCAAATAGATGCCACATGGGCATGACACAAGCACATAATGACAAAATTGGAGATTTTATGCTTGAAAGGGCAAAAGTATAAAGGTTTAGGTCTCAATCATATTTGGGACAAGAGTGAGCCTAAGTATAAATTTACACTACCATTAAAGCTCCATAAAATCCCTAAGCATCCATAAAATCCCTTGTTCAAACTTGGATTGATCACAATAAAACTAAGAAGATCTCAATTGTGATTTAAGTGAGAACATGTTGTTTCAGAGATTACTTGCAATTCATTTGGTAAGCAATTGCAATTTTCACAACCATGGTAGCTCATAGACAACAAAAAAGGGATGAAACTAAGTTTTACTTGACCTTAAATAATGAGGGGAGGGTTTTCAAAGATATATACTTGGATACTATAGCTTTGAACAATCAGAAAAGCAATTTGCTTGAACTCTTTTGGACCATCAAGGAGATGAAATCTTTGACCAAGGAGGAACAAAGGAATCTAACCATCCTGAGGAGACATAATGACCTAGTTTCTATCTAGATGGCTAGCCTACACTATGCTACAACCAAGCTTGAGGTACTACACTACATTGATGTTCTTTTTCCTCTTTTTTAATATTGTAAAATTGAGAATGATTGGATTTTGCTTGAGCATATATTTAATAAAGTAGCGTACATTTCCCCTCTAGATTTTAAGAGCTATTATAAACTATGTAAGCCCCAAGTAGACCTACCCATCATTAAAAAGTGGACTGGAGAGCATAATCTAAACATTATAATTGCCCCATGGCTGCTCATTGAGAACCAAGTAATCTAGGATCCCACTAAAAAAATCCCAATTATCCAATTTAGGGAGGGGATTAGGATAATAATGGCCTTGCTGAATAGGTTATGTGGAACCCCCTCTACCACTCATATTGAAAAAAATTGGGTATCATATGTCTACATCATGGTGGAGAAAGGACTCACTCCCCCACTAGGTGAGATGATTAACATCTGCTTAAAGTCATAATTTATAGCCATGAAGAAAAAAATAAGCAAACACTTTTACATGATGTCCTATTTTCTTGATGCCCTTTTAACCTTCACCTAGATCCCCAACATTAAGAACTAGTCACTTGATGGAAGACTCACTATCTCCCATTACTACTCCAAGCTTCACATTTTCAAATATATACATAGCATGTAGTTTATATGTGATAATGTTTATCCAGCCCTATTGGAAGCCATCATAGGAATCCCCATGAGTAGGGTCATCCCATTTATTAAGAAATATGTGGAATTGATAGGGGACATATGGTTCTACCCTAATTGCATAGTGATGAGGATTGAAGGGACTTTAACATAGCCCTTCAATTTACCCATCTATGTTCCTACCAAGATAACAAAGCAAGAAATTTCATATCAAATTCTTCACAATATAGATGAATTTTTCAAGGATAAAATGAAAGGCCTTCCCCATCACTTTTCTCTAATAATCAACAAAACTATGTTAAAAATTTGGGAACATGTAAATGTTTTTACCAGACACAGGGACTCCTTCACCTTGTAGAAAGATGATTTGAGGCAATGAGACCCTGGTGGGGTGATCACCAAACATCTAAAGTTTAAAACCATAAATAAGACATATAAACACTAGCCTAGTGTCCATGACCCATTCTACTTCAGGACCTCAAGTTTCTCAAAGGTATTAGTGAGATTGAAAAGGCATAACATCAAACTTAAGCCTAGGTTGGATATGGGATATATCAAACAACTAGGTGAGATATGGTAAATAGGGCCCCTATAGTACCATTTATTGCTTCATCCATCCCCAAGGCCCCCTCTAGATCAACCACTACAACCAACATAGGCACAAATAACATAAGGACCTAGTAAAGAGAAGTTAGAAGATAGACCTGGGGAGGGACCATCTTCAGTCCCACCTAAGAGTCTAAATCCTCTAGTTGAGTACCTATATATGATTGCATTAGAACCAAATGAAACAATGAAGGATTCACTTAAGGTGCTTTTTGAAGCATATGGGTTAGAGAATGAAGAGGAAAAAACTAAAGAACTCTAATCCCAACCTAATGAAATAGAATAGGATAGAGGAAAATAAGCTACTTTGGACTTGGTCCCAATAGCACCCTAACAAAAAAGGAAAGCATAATTGGCATTAGTCCCAATTGGGAGAAAGAATCCCAAGTTGACATTCACCCAACCCTTGAGTGAGGTCAACTTATTCAGTGATGAATACCCCATTCATAGACCCATTATCCCTAAATGGTTTATTTACGGGAAGATGCAAAATATTCCCACTTTATCCTATTCCTGGGCCTTGACACAAATAATTAACATTGATGTCCATAATGAAATCAAGCCATGGATATTGGCTTTTATGAAGGAGGAAGAAGAAATAATAATAGTTGCCATAGCAAGATTAGGTGGCACATAAATAGACACTATAGGTAATTCAAGTAGTACAATGATGGAGGTCCTAGAACCTCCTAAGGTAACAAAGTCATCAACTAGTGTCTAATTCAATCTAGAAACAATAGGATTACAGAGTGTGACAACCAAGAAGGCCATGGTTGGAAGTGAGGAATTCTTCTTTCAAAAGTTTGAGTCATTTTTAGGCATAACTCTAGTTGGAGGATAGAAGTTTGGAAAACATCCCATTCTTGAGGAAGATATATAAAGCCTAGATAAGGCTTATTCATCTTAGATCAAAGTAGGAATCAAGGGCATGAAGTAAAAGATATATAACCTAGAGAAGGAAAAGGAGAATATAGAGACTTAGGCTATCTTACTAGTCCTAAAGGCTATAATAAAGATGTTTGAGGCATCTTTCTTTGACATGTTTGATTCTTTGAAGTCAATGAAGCTGAGGCAAGATGCACTGATCTAGCAGAGTGAGATAGCCAAAGGATTAATGGCCTAGTGGTAGGATTCTAAGAACAAAATAAGATATCTTATTAGCATACTAATTAAGGATAGAATTCATAGATTCAAGACTGTTAGCTTAGCCCACTTAAATGCAATAGTGGGAATAATGGTTGATAAGATCCAAAATTTAAGTGCTTGGTCAAAAGGCTTGGATAGATTTTTGAGGGATGATGAGGAGATGATAACTAGATTTAATCAACTCCTCAGCACCATGTTGGTGAATCATACAAATTATAACACCTTGAACATAATTGATGATAAAGAGTATAATCATAGAGTCACTTTGGTGATGCAAGAAGTGTAGAGAAAAAGCCAGGGCTAGTCATGGAGTTACAACACTCAATTTTTGGTCATGATCTTCACTATTGAGGAAAATATTAGAGAGGCCAAGAACATCAAGGAGGCTATGGATAGGGATGATAGTGACTTTGATGACTTAGATGATCAAGAGGATGTCTATCTCTTGAAGCTAGATATTGATTTGGATCTTATCAAAAAACAACATCAAAGAGCTATGGAGCCTCTCCAAGAGCAATAAAGAAACCCTTCAATAATGGGCCGACCAATTAATTAATATTCCATTTTGTAAAAGCATTATAATATTTGAATGAGGAATATTATTTTGTAAAGGAATATGCTAGCTTATTAGCATATTTTCCTATAGGTTAGTCTGTTTGGGAAAGAGAAGTGTATTTTATAACTGTAAAGAATGACAAATGTCCTTATCTTTGTACATGTGTAATCTTATGATTGATCAGTATACTACCTTGATCTTCTATAAAAAGCAGTATTACCATTTTGTAAAGGAAGGGGGTTTTGAGCCAAAACTTGTATATTATTTGAGAAATTAATATAATAAAGGAATACTAAAATTTTGTCCAAGTTTGTTTGTATCAATTGTCACTTGGCTTCTCTCTCAATTATTTATTGTAAGTCTTTAATCTGAATGGTTTTATGAATTCTAAATGTGTATCTTTGATACAAGGTTGCTAATTTGTGTTGAATCTAGATTAGTTGAATGTTCTTAGACATTGTTTCATTTTATTTTCTCTACATTAGGATCTTTAAATGCTATTTGAATGCAATAGTAAATATTTAAAGCAAAGCTACTTCATACTTGTATTATCTCATGTTTTCCTCAGATATCTACCTGGTATATGATGTGATTTGACCTTTTATTAATTTACATTATATATTGGTTAAATACATGTTCATTTGTGATTAAAACTTTGCCATGGTGTTTAATGAAAGGATAACCAATCACCTACTTTCTTTCTACTATGTCCTTCCTTTTGCTTCATTTTTTGATCAAATTACTTTATCTTAGATCTCATTGTAAATATTCACTTAGATTAGTCTCTAGTTTATATTTTTGATCATAAATCATTAAGATCAGCTTAGATACAAAAAAATTCACAAGG
This sequence comes from Torreya grandis, assembly GCA_037957365.1. Taxonomy (NCBI): domain Eukaryota; kingdom Viridiplantae; phylum Streptophyta; class Pinopsida; order Cupressales; family Taxaceae; genus Torreya; species Torreya grandis. Next base: position 697,189 of record JARHVA010001785.1, read on the forward strand.
ATCATAGTGTCTCCCAACCACCAATCAATATAAATTCATGGATCAGTTTAATTTGCTCTGCCTCTATTTCACCATAGGTAACTAGATTACCAAAACCTCCTACTCATGCCATGAATTATTAGAATTCTAAAATGAGAAGTTTTATTTTAACACTAAGAGAACATGTGATACACATAGAGGAATCAAAAGGACATATCTTCCACTAGTACTATAAGGATGGCATGAATTTTTTGAATCTTTATCAATTTTTCTCATTTTTTTATCTAAGATCTATGTTGTCTTTGAACTTGTGCATGGTTATTTTCTCAAGAGCATAAAGAATAGTGATCTTTGTAGCATTTGACCCATCTTTTTACTTCTTTTAGACAAAGATCAAATATCTTAGAGGGTAGAGGCTTAATTTTGGTAAAGATAGCTTAAGATTTGAGAATCCATAGTATTTGAGGTTAGAATAGCTTGTTTTCATCAAATATTGGTGTATCTTTCATAGATCTAGGTTAATTTGGGCTTCGAATTGTGAATTTTAACCATATTTATGTAATTGGACACTTTTTTTAGAAAACTTACTTAAAATTTGATGCCCTTTGTTGTTATTTACATGTATCTTTGTAAAATTAGCCTAATATGCAAATTTGAGTCCTATTCCTTGTAAAAGTTGGTTTGACACATCATATTTCAAATAGGGTTAAATGTTATCAAGCTAGAACTACCTAAAATCTATACTAGATCACATTTAGAGTTAAGAGAGCCTCTACTTGAGTTGGAAGTCCATAGGAGATCTAGATAAGATAAAGGTAAACATAGGCATTCAAAGTATTTTCTAGCTTTACCACTCCAAGGTACTCCTATGTTCAACCTTCATTGAGGTATGGCTTGGTTAAGAATTCATCCTAATTATTTACAAGGTGAAATTCATGACCTCCCTCACAATCTTGAAAATTATTTGCCAACGTTTAGTCCTAATGGTATAGTAACAATAGAAGAACATGTTAATCATTTAAGGTTGCATTAAGACTATTAAATGTAGTTCACAAGAATGTAGCATATAGGTTGTTCCATTTTAAATTCAAATATATTACATATGAGTGGTTATTAAACCTACCTAATGCTTGCATCACCACTTGTGATGAATTTAACATCTTCATTGACCTATTTGGAAAAATAATAAGCCCATGTGTCTTGTACCAACAATTTACCACCCTAAAAAGGGATGAAAATGAACTTATAAGATCTTTTAATGCTAGGTTCCAAAATATGTCTATCAAAACCATTGACCTTTATAAGCATAATCAAGAATTACCATTGGAAATCTGTAAAGATGCTCTTGATCCCATGACCTTAGTGTTCATAAAGAAAGTTGTAGGTCTAATGAACACATTAGCTTTAGCTTATGCTAAGGCTATGATCATTAATGACCAAATGAAACCTCAAGGACAAATGGCCTACGATGCTTCCAATGTCCATCCACATATGCCTACCTTGAATATCTTTTCAAATAATAACTAGAATGTGCTTTCTCTTAACTAGATCCCAAATCTAAACCAATTGCCTCTACGACATGTTGTGCCTAACTAGAAGGTGGGGTTCTTGAACCACCCTAATAACAATGGATTTAATTCACCTAACCAAATAACCTTGATACCAACCACTAGTGCCAATATAAACCAAGTTCATAATTTGGAAACCCCCAAAATTGAAAATGAGTCTATTTAAAAATTATCCAAAAACTAAGCGCTGACTTCCTTCAACTAAAAAAACAAGTATGTAATATTGGAGAAACATCTAGTAGGAAATTCTCTTTCCAAAGGATCAATAGACCCAACAATAGGCTCAATAATGATAGTTTCCATAATAATAAGAATAATGAACCTTCTTCTAAATAAAAGACTATGGATACTAATCTCATTGACATTACTTTGTTTGATTATTGTAGAGTCCATTGTATTAATAAGCATGGTGAGATTGATTGCATTGAGTTTTGTAAATATTTTGAGGCATTTTGAGAATAATTAGACACTTTTGAGGTAGTGCCTAACAAAGATAATGGTACATGTACTTTAGGATCCAAACCTACTGACCAAACCTTCATGGTTGAGACATTTGATTTTCCCTTCCAAGAAGGTAATGAGATTGATGATGTTCTTGAATAAGTTCATGCCTTCCAAAATTTATTAAAGAAGACATATCCCCTAAGGAATAGAGAATAGAGGCATCCCTTGACTAATTCTACTCCTCCAAACAACTTGGTAGTCCTCTAGATACCAATTCAAATAATAATCTAGAGCCTTCAAAGGGAAGTACTTCTAAACATAGTGTTGTTAATTTTAATTCTTCAAATAGGACTAGTTATAATATTGTAAAGGATATGAATAAAATCAAAGCTAATATTACCTTGCATGAATTGACACAACTCACATAATAGAGAGACCTATTACTAGAATCCTTGTCCAAAAAATCTAGAAAAATATCCTAGACTAATAATGCAAACGTAGCTATGTACAAAGCTAAAATAGAGTTCCCACCCTTGTTACTTATAGTTATAATTCTATATAAAAACTTTCATAACTATTTGTTGGATTCTAGTGCCTCTACAAATATTATGCTTGTAGGTGTTTGTAAGCAACTTGGTTTGACCCCCATTAAGTTTGATAGGGTTGTCACCCAATTAGATAAGTCTAGGGTAAAGGTGGTTGGATAGTTTTTAAATGTCCACATGAAATTGTCTTCTGATCCAAGAGTCCAATAATTTATAGATATCCAAGTAGTAAATATACTTGATGCATAGAGACTGCTCTTAAGTAGAGAATGGACAAAGGCTTTAAATGGATAAATGTCCACTAATTGTTCACACCTATGGCTTCCTTGGAAGGGATTTTCAAACCAAACTAAACTTGAAAGAGAGTTAAACATGAAGCATATGACCACTAAGTATAATTTTGTCGATGAAAGGTTCAACATAATTGATTCTAATTTAGGGTTTTTTAACCTAGAAATTGCTAAAAATTTTGATCCTAAAGCTTCTAATGTTGTGTTTGGGCTATGGAAGTTTCATTTTGATGGGGCTAGGTGTAAATTTGTATCTAATGTAGGCATTATTCTAACTAACCCTATTGGTAAGATATATCATGATTCTTATAGACTCTAGTTTCCTTACACCAATAACCTTAAAATATGAATTTGTCATCTTGGGTCTAAAATTTTCCATCAAAAACAATGTCAAGGAACTATTAGTTTATGGTGACTTAAAACTAGTAGTAAATCAAGTGAGAAACAAGTATCAGTGCAAACTATCATACCTTAAGAGATACAAATTTAGAGTATGGGATCTAGTGGAATCTTTTGATGCCTTCAATATTTTTTTAATCCCAAGGGAATAAAATAAAGTTGATGATAAGATTGCCTCTCCTACAGCTAATCTCATGCCTGACCAAGATTCACCCAATTTTAGTATTCAGATCATACCTTGTCCTTCTATCTTAGATAATATGAACCATCTATAGGTCTTTAGTGATGACCAAAAAATCCTAAACTTCATGACTAATTTAGGATCATTTGAGGCTCAAATCACTGATAAGGTTGATGAAAATGTTTAGAGTAGGTAAGTTTGATGGTAAAGTCATTCAACTGAATGACAAAACAATCCCCAAAGGGATGATTGCCTGGGAAATACTATTTAATCAAGATAAGCTAGTTGAAACTTTCAAGGTTCCTAAGGTAAGTGGGAAAGATTATAATATAATAAATCTTGGACCCCAAGATCAACCTCAGTTGGTTAACATTAGAAACATTGGCACTAACATTGAAAATGAAAGAGCCAAGGAGCTATTAAAAAAATACAAAGATGGCATAGCTTGGTGTTATGATGACTTAAATATTTTTGATTCAAGAGTCATCACCCATACTATACCTCTAAAATAAAGTTGTAAACCTTTAGGAACAAATAAAGACCTTTGAACCTTGTCTTAGAACCCATGTCTTTAAATAGGTTAAGAGACTGTTAGATGCCAGAATAGTATTTCCCTTTAGGCACTCTACATGGGTGGCAAATTTGGTGCCAGTTAGAATGAATAATAGTGAGATGAAACTATGTATTGACTTTATAAATCTAAATAAGGCATATAAAAAGGATACCTATCCTTTTCTCTATCTTGACCAAGTAATATAGATTATTTCAAGTTCAACCATGATGTCTCTCCTTGATGGTTTTTTAGGATACAATCAGGTGTTGGTTGACAAAGAAGATAAAATGAAGACAACTTTCACAACTAAGTGGGGCACTTTTTCATATAAGATAATTCCTTTTAGATTGATAAATGTAGGATCCACTTTTTAAAGGACCATGGACCAAGAATTCAAAGGCTTGATTGGTAAGTGTATCATAATTTACATGGATGACCTAAAAATTTTCTCTAAGAATAGGGAAGACCATTTCATGCATCTACATCAGGTGTTTGAAAGGTGTAGAAGGTATGGAATCTTCCTTAACCTTAAGAAAAGCATATTTTTTGGTCACTGAAGGTAAACTGTTAGTCCATGTTATCAATAAAGATGGAATTTCCATAGACTCTAAAAGGGTGGAATCCATATCCAAGATAGAGCCTCCTAATAGTAAAAAGGAATTGAAATCATTTTTTTGGCAAGATAAACTTTGTGAGAAAATTCATTTTTTGCTTTGTATAGATTGTCAACCCATTGAATGATATGTTGAAGAAGGTTGCTAAGTCTCATGGAATGAGGAGTCCAAGAAGGGATTTAAGGACATCAAATGTGCAATCAACCAAGCTCTAGTCTTGATAAGTCCTAAATTTTCAAAGGATTTATACCTTTACTCTTTCTCCTCTGACCACACTATTATTGTTGTGTTAACTCAATAAATAGAAGGATATGACCATCCAATTTCTTTTATGAGTATTAATTTGAAGAATACTAAATTAAATTACCCTTTGATTGTTAAAAAAGTCTTTTCATTGGTTAAAGATGTTAATAAATTTAGGCACTACATTCCTAGGAACAAAGTGCATGTTATTCTACTAGACCCAACCACTAAGCTAATATTAATCCAATGTGAACTTAGAGATTGAAGGGGTAAGTGGATGTTAGTACTCTAAGAGTATGACATAGAGATGAAAACTACAAAACTTATAAGGTGTGAGGGTCTAATTCAAATGATTACCAATACCAACCCTAAGCTGAGTATTATGCAAGTTGATCAATAAAACTTCCAAGATAATGAATGGTATTACTTCATTATTCACTTGATAATTAATGGTACTTATCTGACAGGGCTAACCAAGGATCAGAGAAGAGATCTAATGATCAAGTTAGCTCACTATCTCATCAAAAATAGAGTCTTATACTGAAAGAACTTTGAAGGAGTATATCTGAGATGTGTTTCTAAGGAGGAATCCACTAAGTTAATGAGTAATTTCCATGAAAATTTTGGAAGTGGGCATCCATTAGGAATAACAACAAATCACAAGATCTTTAGGGTTTGCTACTATTTTCCCACCATCTTCAAAGTTTCTCATATATATGTGAGAGAATGTCATTCATGCCATATATTCAACACCAAAGATCCAAAGGTATCAATGCCTTTATAACCAATTATGATTGAGAAACCATTTTTTTGTTGGGGACTAGACATTGTAGTGGTAATCAACCCCAACTCATTAAAAGGTCACAAGTATGTTCTGATAGCTACTGACTATTATGTTAGGTGGACTAAAGTAGTAGCCACCAAGAAATGTAGAATAGAAGAAGTGATCTAGTTCTTAGAAGAAAACATATACACCAAATTTGGAACTCTAGTCTTTTTAAAATGTGATAATGGGTCAACATTAACATCCATAAAAATGATAGAATGGGCATATGATAATGACGTTATTCTCAAGTTTTTATATAACCATTATCCTTAACGTAATCTAGTATCTGAGACAAAAAATAAAAACTTGATGAAATCCATTAAGAAGTCTATTGTAGATAAACCAAGAACATGGCATAATATTTTCATGTATGCCATTTGGGTAGATAAAAAAAGAGTCAAACAAGATCTTAAAGCATATCCCTTCTTACTATTATATGACCAAGAACCTATATTCCCCATCACACTCAAGCTGCCAACCTAAAAATTTATGTAGGAGTATATATAAGAAGATCAAGAATTTCCAAACTCATTGTTATTAGACATTATTTAGATGGAGGATGTATGAGAAAAGGATTTTTATAATGTTAGAAAACACCAAACTATAGTAAATAGGTAGTTTGATAAGATATCAAAGATCAAGGTGTTTAGACAAGGATACTTGGTTCTTCTTTGGGATAAATCATCTGAGCCCAAGGGAAAACATGGAAAGTTCACACCTCTATGGATTGGCCCCTATCAGATTGTAGATACACTTGGAGATAACAACTCTAGGCTCAAATATCTATAAGGAGCAGAGTTTACACTGCTCACCAATGAATAGTATCTCAAGCATTAATTTGTTGTAGCTCCTTATAGGGTCTTCATGGAGTAAATCTATAAGATAACTAGAGTTAGTTTAGGTAGGCTAGTTAGTTTCCTTCATCTTTTTTCTTTCCTATCCCTTATTTTTACATAAGCATATATATATATATATATATATATATATATATATATATATGTATATATATGTATATATATATGTATATATATATATATATATATATGTATATATATATGTATATATATATATATATATGTATATATATATGTATATATATATATATATGTATGTATATATATATATATATATTTGTTTGCTCCCCTTTTACTTCCTGCTTTGCTATTTTCTATTGTGTGATTCTTGTTGCTTTGCTCCTTACTTCTAATAAGTCCTTTTAGACAAACCTTAGCTCAAAGTTCCTTATTTTTCTTGAAACTCCAAAAATTTAGAAATGCTAGCATGAACCCCATACATATATTAACCATAGATTTGAGATAGGAGCTAGATGTTGGGATTTAAAGAAACTAGTAAAGATCCATCAATAGGTTAACCATTATATAAGACCTTAAACATTATCCTAACTTAAACTTGGTTTTAATAATAATTACACATTTAGAATGACAACTCAATCCATTAAGGTATAGTCATGCTTAAACTTAACAAACATCCTTACCTAGGATAAAGGTTAAAATTATAGGTGAATATATGAGGACCAAATAATTGCACATGGCTACCTTGGTTCCCAACCTTTTTTGAAAGCCTAAAAGACCCCAAAAAACCAAAAATAAGAAATTATTATAAAAATCAAAAGTTTTTCAAGAAAAGGTTATTATGTTAATCTTCATCATGGTTATGGACACCTAGTTGGTAGTGTAACAAGGCCATGAGTGGATCCAAAGGAGTCTCTATCAGGGCTATGGATGCCTAAATGGAAGCAGAGCGATGCCCAAGCCTTACCTAAACTAGAATCATGGTTCTTAATGAATATCTAGACATGTTCTAAGTTAGTTTTAATGATTAAAGGTATGAAATCTAAAATGTGTCCTCTAAATCCCATGGAAAAATATAAGTTAATACAAATGACACACATATCATGACTATGTCTTGATTTTTTATCTTAATTTTGCACATGCAAGGCTTATTTCAACCATGAACTAATCTTGATAATGGCATTAATCAAGTGGAATGGATGACCTAGTTGTTTGTCTGAACCAAAGTCTCTAAGTTCTAACTTATTCTCATATTTCCCCTAGAAGTTGTCATTTGTTGAGGTCAACATACCCCCATTTCTAAAAAATAGTGACCCTTGCAATTATTCTGAGCCTTAGCACTAAAATCTTGATATTCTACTCTTTATTATGATTTGAGGATCATCCATGCTTGATGAAACTGGATCATTTGTTCATGGTTTTATTTTAAACTTGCCTATTTTTGCTAATAATTGATCCTCATGTCCTAATTTATAGGTTTTATGGTAGCTCATAGTTGGATTCATGTGATACAACCCTCCTTCAACAAACACTAGCCTAAACCTTTAATTTAAAATTTGATGGGAACATTTTGGTAGGAATATTTTTGAAATAACCTTAGACTTAAGCCTATCTTTTATGCTAAGGCTCAGTTATATTTTTCAACACAACCCAAGCCTTCACCTAAAAGTCATGCTTAGTCACCTTTATTTTCCCCCTTCCATTCCTTATGTTTCTAATGTGGTATAATGTTTATGTTTATAAGGTCTTTTATTTAATCATGGTCCCCTTTGTTATATACTTATCTTAAAGACTTAAACCTAAGGCCTCATTCATATTTATCAACATGAACAAGATCTTAGTTTTGAAGATATAGCCTAAGTTCTTATATTTACCCACATGCTAACTTAAAAACCTTACTTCTTTATAGATCCATTAGACCTCTCTTCATCATGGGAAATGATCTAATGGAGCATAGGAAGCTCAAGAAATCTAAGAATTTGATCCATCAAACTAATCCTATAATATCACCATGATCATGATCAATGATTTACGCTTAAGTGAGATCAAAGATCAGATGATGTGAAATCATCATTAAAGTTAAAGGGCCCCTTTTATTAAACATGAACTTATCCTAAGTTTTACCCTACGGTCTCATATTTATTAATAAAATGAAAACTTAGGGAAAAACTTATGCTATGACTTCAACATATGAAAGGATCCAATCAAGTGTAAGCATCTAGATTATGATCAAATGTTCTAAAAATATTCACATATAATTAATCCAATGGAGTGAACATGGAACTAAAAAGTCAAAAGCTCAAGAAGCCCTGTGAAGCTACCACATGGCACTCATGTATTTGAAGCTTGGTAATAAAGGGTCTGGCATATTAAAATGAACCAATGGCATGTATTTACTTAGATTGAGATCAATGGTCTGCACTTCATCATAGAGATTGATCCAATAGAGCATATTAAATCCAAGGTATATAGACTAGAAGGGTTTCATGAGCATAAAATTGGCATTCTCATGACCATCATTTGATGTTAACAAGACCATCACACTAAGGCTAATTGATTTTTTTACTTGGGAATAGGAATATGTTTCAAAATTTTGATAAAATCCTATGACTTGCATTTTAGATCAATGGAACCACTCGGAATATGTTCAAACACTTATGATCTTTGAACTTCAAATAATAAAATGATTTTATGGCCTAAATATATGAAGACATGGACTTAGTCTTAATCTATTTCCTAAGGTTCCAATTACATTTATTTGAATGAAAAAAACCTTAGGATAGAGACTTATGTTAAAAGGACCTTGTGACATATAACTTAGCATAAATGCTTTTAAACTAAGGTTTTATCATGTTTATTAATGTGATAAAACCCTAGGTTAAAAACTAGAATTTGGTCCTTATATTATTTGGCTCCTTTGGACATATTTTAAAAAGTTGACATAAATATTTTAGCCTAAAGTATATGATGTGTTTATTAACACATCATAAACCTTAGCATAAAATTTTTAGCTTGGGTCCCCTTTCTATGGATCCTAAATACTTAGGATAAAATAGTTCAGCCTAAAGTTTATAACATGTTTATTAAACATGAAATAAACCTTAGCCTAAAGTATGCAATCATAATTCCATTCATTTATCATGATGTTAATTAAAGTTCTCAGCCTTTTTCAAGATCAACGACCCATACTTCTTCATGTAGATTGACCAAACAAAAAAAAAAATTCTAAAGCATTTAATACATCAGATCAATTATGTGCATTCATCTAGATTAAAATCCAAGATTCATGCTTGCTTGCAAGAGGATGATCAAATGGAGCATAGTTGTCAAAGACTTTTCAATGATCCCCAAAGGCCCATAGGTTCAACATGTGGTGAACATGCATCCACTACACATAATGTAAGGCCCAAACTCATAAAGGCACCAAGTGTTACAACCATAAGACATGACATAAAGTAACTAATGATTCTTGAGCCCTATGATCACGATCAATGGCCCATGTTGATCTATGAACAAAGATTCAATGGCACAAAATAAAAGTTGGATTTTCAAAAGATGTTGGCTAGTCCCTCAAGGTATTTATGAAAAATTCCATGAATGTTGTCAAATGGATGCCACATGGGTGTCTTACAAGCATAAAATGACAAAATTAGAGATTTTTTGTGCTCAAAAGGGCAAAGGTATAAATGCTTAGGTCTCAATCAAATACAAGACATGAATGAGCCTAAGTCTGAATTGCCATTTCCATTAAATCTCTAAAAAATCCCTAAGCATCCATAAAATCCCTAGTTTGAACTTGGATTGATCACAATCAAATTGAGAAGAGATCAATTGAAATCTAAGTGAGAACACGTTAATTTATAGATTACATGCAATTCATTTGGTAAGCAGTTGTAAATTACATAGCCATGGTAGCTCATAGACAACAATCAAGGGATGAGACTAAGTTTTACTTGACCTCAAATAATGAAGAGAGGGTTTTCAAAAATACAGACATAGATACTGTAACTTTGAAAAATGGGAAGAAGAATTGGTGTAAACTCTTTTGGACCATCAAGAAGATGAAAAATTTGACCACGGAGGAACAAAGAAATGAAACCATCCTAAGGAGATAGAATGACCTAGTTTCTATCTAGATGGATAGCCTATACTACACTCCCACCAAGCCTAAGGTACTACACTGTATTGATGTCCTTACTCCTCTTTTCTAGGATTGTAAAATTGACAATGATTGGATTGTGCATGAGCATATATTTAATAAAATATGATACATTTCCCCTATATCTTTTAAGATATATTATAAACTATGTAAGCCCTAAATGAACCTAGCTACCATTAAAAATTAGATTGGAGAGCATAATCTAAACATCATCTTGGCCCCATGGCTGCTCACTAGGAACGAAATAATTTAGGACCCCACTAGAAAAATCCCAGTTGTCTAATTTAAGGAGGAGATTAAGATAATAATGACCATGTTGAATAGGTTATGAAAATCCCCCTCTACTACTCATATTGATAAAATTTGGATATCATATGTCTACTTTATGGTGGAGAAAGGATTCACTCCCCCATTGGGTAAGATGATTAACATTCACTTAAAGTCACAATTTATAGCCATCAAGAAGAAAACAATAAAACACTTTTACATGATGTCCTATTTTATTAATCCCCTTTTAGCCTCCACCTAGATCCCCAACATTAAGAACTAGTCACCTAATGGAAGACCCACTGTCTCACATCATTACTCTAAGCTTCACATTTTCAAATATAGACATAACACATAGTTTATCTATGATTATGTTTATCCAACCCTAGTGGAATCCATCATAGTAATCTTGATGAGTAGGATCAACCCATTGATTAAGAAATATGTGGAATTAATAGGGGACATATGGTTCTACCCCAATTGCACAGTGATGAGGATTGAAGAGATTTTGACACAACCCTTCAGGCTACCCATCTATGTTCCTACCAAGCTAGTAGAGAAAGAAATTATGTATCAAATTCTTCACATTATAGATGTATTTTTAAAAGATAGAAGGAAAGACCTTTCCCATCCCTTTCCTTTGACAATCAACAAAACTATGTTATAAAATTGAGAACATGTAAGTGTTATTGCCAAACATAGGGACTCCTTCACCCTTTAGAAAGATGTTTTGAGGAAATGGGACCTTAATGGGGTGATAACCAAATATCTAAAGTCCAAAACCATAAAAAATAAATATGAGCACCAACTTAGTGTCCATGACCCATTCTACATTAGGGCCTCTAGTTTCTCAGAGGTATTAACTAGATTGAAAAGGCATAACATCAAGCTTGATCCCAGGTTGTCTAGGAGAGATAGTAAACCATTAGGTGAGATATGTTAAATGGGGATCTTAAAGTATCATTTATTTCCTAAACCATCCTCAAGGCCCTCTTTAGAGTAACCATTACAACCACTCCAAGCACAAATAACACAAGGACTTGGTAAAGAGAAGTTGGAAGAGAGACCTAGGGAAGGACCATCTTTAGCCCCACTTGAGAGGCCAAAGTCCCCAGTTTAATACCTAGATATGATCACATTGGAACCAAATGAGAAAGTAGAGGATGCACTTAAGGTAATTTCTAAATCATATGGGTTAGATAATGAAGAGGAACAAACTAAAGAACCCCAAGGCCAACCTGATGAAATAAAATAGGATAGAGGAAAAGAAGCTACTTTAGACTTGGTCTCAGTAGCACCCCCATAAAAAAGGAAAGTAGAATAGGCATCGGTCTTAATTGGGAGAAATAATCCCAAATTAACCTTCACCCACCCCATGAGTGAGGTCAACTTATTCAATGATGAATACATCATTCATGGACCCATTATTTCTAAGTGGTTTTTTATGAGAATGCAAAATATTCCCACTTAATCCCATTTTTGTGCCTTGAAACAAATAATTAACATTTATTTCCATGATTAAATCAAGATATGTATATTTATTTTGATGAAAGAGGAAGAAGAAAGAAGAATAGTGGCCATAATAGGATCAAGTGGCACATAAATAGACACTCCAGGTGCTTCAAGTAACACAAGGATGGATGTCCCAAAACCTCTTTAGGTAATAGAGTAATCAACCAATATCCAATTCAATCTATAAACAATAGGATTGGATAGGGTGACAACTAAGAAGGCCATGTTTGGAGGTGAGGAATCACCTTTCAAAATGTTGAGCCATTTGTAGGCTTAACTCTAGTTGAAGGACAACAGCCTGGTGAACATCCCATTAATGAAGAAGACATAGAAAGCCTAGTTGAGGCTCATTTAGCTTAGATAAAAGTGGGAATCAAGGGTATGAAGCAAAAGATATATAACTTAGAGAAGGAAAAGGAAAATCTAGAGACCCAGGTTATCCTATTAGTCCCATAAACTATAATAAATATGTTTGAGGCATCATTATTTGACATGTTTGATTCTTTGAAGTCAATGAAGCTGAGTCAAGATGCATTTACCCAAAAAAGTGAGATATCTAAAGGATTTATGGCCTAGTGGTAGGATTCTAAGAATAAAATAAGAGATCTTATCAACATACTGATTAAGGATATAATTCTTAGATTCAATACCATTAGCCTATCCCACTTAAATGCAATATTCAGAATAGTGGTTGATAAGATCCAAAGTTTAAGTGTCTATTAAAAAGGCTTAGATAGACTCTTAAGGGATGATGAGGAACTAATAGCTATATCAAGTAACTCCTTAGCCCTATATTGGCAAATCCTGCAAAGTCTACTACTCTAGGCATCATTAATGATAAAGAGTATAAGCACAAAGTTACTTTGGTGATGCAAGAAGTGCAAATTAAAAGCTAAGGTCAGTCAGGGAGTGACACCAACTAAGACTTGGGCATGATCTTCACTTTGGGTAAAATATTATAGAGGCTAGGACCATCAAGGAGGCTATGGCAAGGGATAATAGAGACTTTTATGACTTAGTTGATCAAGATAATGCCGATCTCTTCAAGCTAGTTGTTGATTTGGAACTTGTCAAAGAACAACAACAAAGAGATATGGAGCCTTTCTAAGATCAACAAGGGATCTCTTTAGTAATGGGCCCACTAGTTAATTAATATTCCATTTTGCAAAATCATTATAATATTTGAATGAAGAATATTCTTTTGTAATGGCATATGCTAGTTTGTTAGCATATTTACCTATAGGTCAATCCATTTGGGAAAGAAAAGTGTATTCTAGAAATGTAAAGAAGGACAACTATCCTTATCTTTGTACATGTGTAATCTTATGATTGACGTGTATACTACCTTGATTTTATATAAAATGTAGTATTACCATTTTGTAAAGAGAGGGAGTTTTGAGCCAAAAATTGTATATTGTTTGAGCAATTAATATAAGAAAGGAATACTAAAAATTTTGTCCAAGTTTGTTTGTATCAATTATCACCTAGATTCTCTATCAATTATTTGTTCTAAGTCTTGAATTTGAATGGTTTTATGAATTATGAATGTGTATCTTTGATATAGGGTTGCTAATTTGTGTTGAATCTAGATTAGTTGAATGTTCTTAGACTTTGTTTCATTTTATTTTCTTTACATTAGGATGTGAAATGTTATTTGAATGCAATAGTAAACCTTTAAAGCAAATCTAGTTTATACTTGTATCATCTCATGTTTTCCTTAGATATCTACCTAGTATATTATGTGATTTGAGATTTTGTTACTTTACATTATATACTAGTTAAATACATGTTCAGTGGAAATTAAAACTTTGTCATGGTGTTTAAGGCAAGGATAAATAATCACCTACTTTCTTTCTACCCTACCCTTCCTTTTGCTTCTTTTTTTGATAAAATCACTTTATCTTATATATAATTATAAATATTCAATTAGATTAGTCTCTAGTGTATAATTTTGATCATAAATAACTAATAAAAACTCATATACTACAAAATTTATAAGGATCATAGTGGCTCCCAACTACCAATCACTATAATTTGCGGAATAGTTTAACTTACTCTACGTCTATTTCACCATAGGTAACTAGATTACCAAAACCTTCTGCTCATGTCATGAACTCTCATAGTTATAAAATGAGAAGTGTTCTTTAAACACTAAGAGCACATGAGATACACATAGAGGCATCAACACACACACAATCAATATAATGGGAGCAACAAGAGTCGACAATGCCATTAGATGAATTTTAAAATTATGAGGTCCTACATGAATTTCTAGGATTAAGGAATCTCATTCCTTTTGTAGATAAAAAGAAAGTATTTTTTTATCAAATTGTATACTAATACCTATTTCAGAGAGTGACTAAACTTCCTTGGAAAAAAATAAAAATAAAATTAAACATTAAAGTCTAAAATTGAAAACCTTCTTAAGGCACTTTCTGACTAGTGTAAAATTAAAGAAAAAGGGAACTCTCTTGGTGAAAACTAGTTTATAGTGCCATTAGATGGGGATGTTCACCCCTCTTGAAACATAGGATTTATAATCCAAAGCCTATTTATGGATTAGAGATTAGTACAGAGGAGTGGCAAGATTTTTCCCAAATTATTAAAGAGTTACCCAAGGTATTTGGTTCATGGCCTTTACTAACATTAGGAGATTTTGATTCATCCTAATTGGGAGATTTAGAGGGGCCAGTCCCACCATAAGACTTTTCCAACTAGTTCACCTCCTTATTGGCTAGTTTAGAAGATGGTTATACACTTCTTATGGAAGAAAATTAAGATGTTAATATTAGGACTCCAAAGGACCTAAAGAGGATCAAACTAGGCGCATTCCTCACTGAGGAGGAATGTTAAGTTTTTATATCCCTTCTAAGGGAGTTTATTGATATATTTATATGGGCTTATCTAGACATGTCAAGTTTGGACCCTACCTTGTTTGTATACCATTTCATTGTACATCATGATGACAAATGTGTTAATCAAAATATACATAAGATCCACCCTTGTATTTTTTTACTAGTAAAAAAAGAGCTGGAGAAAATCTTAGACATGAGATGCATCAGTCCAATTGACTATTTAGAGTGGATTTCTAACATTTTTATAATAAGAAAGAAACCATAAGGTATCAAAATCTACATTGATTTCAAGGATATTAATAAATCTTTACTAAAAGATGACTTTATTCTACCTAACATTGACATGATAGTTGACTCAATGGTCAAATATGAAATACTTTATTTTATGGATGGATTTTTAGGATAAAACTAGATCAAAATTTCATTAAAATACTAGAATAAGATAGCATTCACCACTAAATGGGGAATGTTTTGTTATTAGGTGATGTCATTTGGACTTAAGAATACATGGTCCACTTACTAATGAGCCATGATAGTGATTTTCCATGATATTATGCACTACATCATTGAGGATTATGTCAATGAAATTTTGGGTAAATCAAAGACCTACGTTAATCATCCATCTGTATGATGAATAATATTTAAGAGAACTTCATGAGTACAATGTCAATATTAATCCAAAGAAGTGTGTATTTGGCATAAGTTCTAGTAAATTATTAGGCTTTAATGTCTCTTGCATGGGTATTGAAATTGATCCATCCAATGCCTAATCCATTACTAAAATTATAATGACATATACCTTAAAGCAAATCTATAGTTTGTAGGGCAAGATCAAATCAATCTAATGATTCATATCATAATTAGCCAACAAATTCCATCCATTTATGCACTTACTGAAGAATGAAGTTACATTCTCCTAGAATGAAGAGTGTCATAAATCATTTGATCATATTAATAATATCTAGAAAATCCACCTATGTTATTTCTAGCCACACTAAATAAACCATTATTACTTTACCTATCAACAACTAAAAATGCCCTGGAGGAACTTTTGGCATAACACAATGAAAATGGTAAATAGCATGTCATGTATTATCTAAGATGAACATTGGTCACATATTATCACAATTATATGTTGATTGAAAAATATTGTTTAGTAATGATGTTAGTAGCCCAAAATTTACATCATTACATGCTAAACAACAAGACCATTGTTATTTTCAAAGTAAATCCATTTAAGTATCTACTTTACAAAATAGTTTTACATGGGTACATATAAAATTGGATCATACTATTAATCCAGTTTGAAATTGAATATGCCAATTCAAATAACATTAAGGGGAAGGTACTTGTAGATTATATTCTGTAATCTCCTCTTCATAATACTCAACCTCTTACATTTAGATTTCTAGATGAAACCATTATGATTGCAATAAAAGCATAAGTACCCCTTGAGGTAGAATGGTGGAAAATGTACTTAGATAGTTCATTCATAGCTCATAGATTAGGTACAATAATATTTTTCATTGTGCCACAAGGGGATCTCATTCCTAATTTTTTTCACATTGGTTTTCCTTATACCAATGACATCATTGAGTAAAAAGTGTAGCTTATGAGTTTGAAGAGGAAAAAAAATGTAAATTAGTCTCTTGTTAGCTCAAAATATGAAAACATAATAGCAATAATAGACTAAGACTAAACCCTCTTAACTAAAAATTAAGGGGGAATATAACACAATAAGAAAAAGTACAAAAAAGAGATGAATACAATACAAATTCTTACCTCCCTTATCACACATGATGCTTACTTATTTACATAATAATGTTCATGATCAGCCTATGATGATTTTAGTCTCTTAAACATGCTCATCCATGGAGGTAGAATATCTCCAATGTCACATGTGGCTTGGTGTTGAACCTTGGCATAGTTTTGTCATAATAAATTTACTCTTAAAGACTTTAAGAAGGTATTCTTATAGAATAACCTTACACATAAAATCTTCCTCGATCAATGTTATGGGCACTTGTATTTATAGCTTAGAGAAAAAAATCTAACCATATGTAGATTAGGTTAAATTATAACTTGGGTTGAGTCAAAATTAACCTTGGTTAGGTCATTTTAACTCTAAGAGGGTTAAAGGCACTCATGAAATCTTGACACCTCTATTTTTAATATAAATGAGGCATGACAACTCACTTTAGATATTTATGAGATGTGAGTCATATTTTTTAATATTTATGAGATAAAAAATCAATTTATTAGCTCACTTGATTCTTTGACTTCATTTTTGGCAAAAAATCCTTTTTAGTAAATTAAATTCACTAATTTGATTTGGATTTTATGTTTAGGCAAGTTAATTAAGATTTGAAATATAACTAGTCTTTCTTGGTGCTTTTTAGATTTTGGAAATTGATTTCAATGTCATAAATTAATGTATTAACATGTTAGAATTGCCAAATTACTAAGTCATAATTTGACAAGGGTTAGAACTAAACCATGTTAGTAGTTCATACAAGGTAATACACCATTTAATCTAGACTCATCATGTTTTTGGGAAATTAAATCCCTTACACGAATTAATTTGGGTAATTTAGGTTATTTATAGGATTAGTATATGGCATTTTATAGAAATTGGAATAAATGTCAGTTTAGTCATGAAAGTTTCCAAAATTAGGTGTCTACAATTTTCCCCTATTTTAGAAGGCATTAAAAGACAAAGGAATAGTAACATATTTTCAAATAATGAAAAATTTGTTAAGAAGAAAAATAAGTTGATGATTGATGAATGATGCCCCAAAAAAAGTTTGGGAAGCCTATGATTCCCCATCAAGGGAGTGGTTGACACATATGATTGATGGAATTTCCCTTGAAAATAAGTAAGAATAAGAATGAAATTAACCCATAGGTGAGATTAATCCAATGTATTTATTGCTTGCATGCATTGATTTTAAAAACTATTGATTTGCCTAAAGGTAGTTATTATTAGTAACAGAGATTGAGACACTAATTTGCTCAAAGGAAGTTATAATTAGTGACACAGGCATGGGTCAAAATAATGATTTTTCCATAGGTAGTTATAATCATTAATATGGCTTGGATTTAATAATTATTTTACCTTAGTAAGGAAAATGTAATTGTGATAAATTTATTATGCCCCAGTAGGGAAGTTTGGCAAGCATAATTCAAGGAGATAACCTATTACATATATTAAAGATGAGTGTATTCAAACATATATGTGATGGTATAATGACTGAATAAGCCATAAATAACCAGACATACAATAATGTACAAAGTGATGAAATAAATGATTTAAATAATAAAGGTATCTGAATTGACCTAAGATACATCATGTATCTAAGTATTGCCTACATAGTCTAAATAGACCTCAGGCCAATGTAGTTCACCCAAAAGTAGAAGAAAATGGAATAAGGAATAGAATATAAGAATAAGAATTGATCAATGTGAATGATTTAGTTATACTTACCAATGTGGATATTCTCATCTTTATTAGCATTGATACAACTAGAATAGTCATTGGGTTGATTTGATCAATAAAAGTGGGAGATTTTTCCAAGGTGAAAAAGAAGAAGTTTCTATGGTGCCATTGCTTGTAACATTGAACTAAATTTTATTGTTTGACTTATATATATATATATATATATTCAAATATGCACATCTATATAAACACATAATAAATCAAATGTTACACTTTTTTATTACTCATGAATTCAAGTATGTGTTAGGGTATTTGGTTGGGTTTGTGACTATTGGAGAGATGCTTCCATTCCTAGAAGACTTCATGATTATGGGTTTATTGTATAATGTGATATTATGTATGATATTTATGGATAACTACAATGATAATATATACCCTAAGCATGGAAATATTAATTTAAATTTAAATATAAATAACTTAATAATAAGATATCAATAATCAAATCCCAAGTGTAAATATAATGAATAAATCAAGTGTTAGATGAAATATAAAAAATCACAATCGAATTACATGATATATATAATCAAGACTTAAGTATAAAACAAATGTAATAGTCTTATGGCAACTGAGGAATAAAAGGCAAAATAAAACAAAGAATAAACAAAATATAAAAAAACAAAGACAATAATAAACAAAAAAATGGCAAAACATGCCAACAAAACACATAAATGATTGCCTATGGGTTTTCCAAACACTATTTAAAATATTTTTTAAATTTGATAAGAATCTTAAGTAAATCAAGAATTATGAGACTTAGAATAATCCAACTCTAAAAATAGTGAGATCATGGCTTAGGTTGTTCACAAAATGATGAGAGTGTCCCACTAAAACATGCTCACAAAATGGTGAGCATAGGGAAAAAGGGTGACTGAGATGACCTAAACATGAATTGAACACTACCTACGTAGTCCTATTAGGACCTCAAGTCATTTTAGTTTATCCTACACAAATAATATCTAATTAAGTATCAGTAAGTTCTAGGTAAAAAAATAAATGGCAAGGACAATGATAACAAGAATGACAAGGTGATGGGGTAAAGAATGGTAAAGGTGTTATTCCTAATTTTCCAATAGGCAATTATTATTAGGATATAATGGTAAAGGGTGAATGAGTTGATCTTAAGTGCATCAAGCGTTACCTACATAAATGGCATGCCTGATGGCATGAAAGGACAATCTAAGTATCCCATATGACCAAGGAGAGTGATATGTTACTCTTAGTTTTTTTAATGGATGTATATAAATCTTCAAATTTCAAAGTTTATCTTTGTTTTTTTACATCTTTTTTATTTATCAAGTCATAGGTTGTAGGGATCGACGTTGATTTTCTAGATTGATATTGATTATAATAATCGACCATGATCTCTACTTGAAACACAGAATAAGGTAGGGAACATGTTTAACAATGATTTTAATTTATTTTTATTTCATTCATTTTATGTTCAGTGATTTGCATGTTATTTATATAAGCCATTTCTTGTATAATCTATGAGATGATTGAATTTTAAGCTCATTTATTAGTCATTTTTACATAAAAATAGAGTTTGTTTTTATGTGTTTTATAGGAAACATCGATGATTTTCCTTAATCGATGTCAACTTATATAATTGACATTGATCTTTGTGGATCAATGATGACTAGTCTCTGAGACATGAAATTAAAAACTTGAGAACTAAATTTAAAATGTTATTATCTCACTCAATTTTAGTCTTCTAATCAGGCAAACCCTCTAACAATTTACAAGACCTAAGGTGGAAATATCAAATTTTAAGCATGGTTTAATCTTACACACATTATATTTAGTTCTTAAAATATACTTAGTTATTTTTTAAGATCTTGGAATTATCAACAACAAATCCAAGGGGCTAAACTTCAAATCATATTTCACTTGGTACTCTAAAAATGAGCTCAAAATTTAGTTAAGTTATCATAAGAGCTTTTGTTTTTTTTAATTTTGATTATGTTTGTTTCATAAACCAAGTGTAGCATGTATGATCTCCCCCATCCCCTTTAGGGATCTTGGGTGATCAAAAATGTTTCACTTATTATTTTTGTTACTTTATCTAAAACACGGAAGGAAAGTCACTAAGGCACTCCCAAAAATTTGAGTGATTTGGGTGATCCCCAAAATGACACTAAAGTCCTTATATAGTTTTTATTTCTTGAATATTTGCTTTTGGAAAGGTTTTCATCACCTCCCTATGAACTCTCTATGGAATCATTGACCAAAGAATTCATCTCTTAGCATCAATCGAACCCCATTCCATGACAAGGGTATATAAATTGAGGATGACTTAATGTGATGATTGTTTGAGAAGTTAAACAATCTCTATTAGTAAGACACTTCCTAAAAATGTAGGTTTAACTTAGACTTACACTACACTAACCAATTGATAGATGTAGTGGTTGTGAAAAGGATAAGACCTTTTCACAACAGACCAATTAACGTGTATCCAAATTATGTGTTTCACCCTAGTGTTAATCACATATATGGGATCATTTAGAATGTGTAAAAATTATATTTTTTAGTCAAATTACACTTGCCATGGATATAATATTAGTGTAGGGTGAGTAGTCTAAAGTTTCATGTCATTGTATGAACTCTTGAGAGAAGAGGGGGCCTAAAACCCTACTTTCCATATGCATCTAAATTTTTGGGTTATAAACAATATTTCCTATCAAAAGCAACTATATAGATATAATTTGACAATATGAAGCTTCCTTGTCAATTTTTAAGATTAGGATGATACACTTCAGTGTTTTTGTTGTTTTTTCTTTTTAATTACATTATTTTGAGTCAAAACTATTTTTTATCAGTAACACATAAAAACAAGTCCAAAAAATGTTCACATTGTTTTGTACACCCATTTAGCCTAAGAGGTGTTACTCTACCCATTTTATCTCAAAAAAATTTCTTGGATATTCTATTCAAAGCCTTTTACCATGTTATTTATTTGAAAAAACATCATTATGCTACTCGATTTGTTCCCATCTCTTGTCACTTTTGAAACCAAGTTTTGAATTTTTGTTATGCCTCTCTTATTTCAAATGCATGATTATACTACCCATTTTGGTTTAGCCTTTTTTACTTATAACATTTGAGTCTTTTTGCATTAAATCTAAAACTCAACATTTCAAAGTGAAAATCCTAAACTAATCAAGTTTATGCCTAAGCCTCATCTAGTTTAGGCTTAGGTTTTTTACCTTTTGAATTTGAATTGTGTTACTTGGATTGGTTTTATATTTGATCTCAAAGTCCTTTTTCCTATACATAACACTTGTTTATTTTGATCCTTGTTTTGAGTAATCCTTTTAAGCCACATTATTTTCATGTACTTTGTTTGAACTTATTGTGCCAATTTTTTGAGTGTTCTAGTCCCTTTGTTCCAATAGTTTTCATGAGTCAAGCTTTAGGTATTATGTGAAAAAATTACCAAGTGTTGTCTAAGCCAATTTCCTTAATTTAGTTTGATTTTTAGTTCTTGTTAGAGTTTTTTATGTTTTTGTGTCTAGCCTTGTTTTAACATAATTATAACTACCTCTGGGAAGATCATTATTATCTCTTGACCCTAGTTCACAATTATTGTATTTTGTTTATACACTCTTGTGAATTATTATAACCACCTATGGGAAAATTAGTAATTTATCCATAAGTGAGTTTTAGCCTTTGTGTTACTTTCTGATGCTAATTATAATATACTTTGGGTAAATTAGTATCATTTTATTAGACTGGTTTCACTTTTTTTTTATCATTCCTTTGCCTAATCTACTTGTTTCTCCCTTTGTGTCTCTCTTATTGAGATAAATGCCCTTTTTTTATCTCGGTTTTTTGTTACCTTTAAACCCTTTATTTATCATGAGACCTATCCATGGATCTAACCTTTCCTTATTACACACGTAGTTAGACCATTTATAATCCTAATCAAAACTTTGTGAGAAATGACTCTTTTTTCAAAAATTATATGATGACATAACTTATGAGATAGATCTTAATCTATCTTATAACATTACATACATTAAACAAAGGCAAAACACTTTTATTCAAGAGTCGTATGATGATGTAGCTTATGAGATGGATCTTGATCTATCTTATAACATTCCATAAAGTAAACAAAGGCATAACCCTTTTTTGTATAATGATGTAGATTATGATATGGATCCTAATTTATTTTATAACATTTTATATGTTGAAAAAATGCATGACCCTAAAACATAGTATTTGGTGACACCCCTTTCTTATATAGGCCTTCATCTTTTAGCTTATCGTAGTAACCAAACTTCAAAATAGATGAGGATTACCATTACAAGCCTTTATCCTTCAAAATGCATTAAAAATAAAGATCCATAACACCCATTCATTACCATTTTAGTTCCTTAAAAATATGGTAGCTCATTATCCTAAAAAATTTGCACAATTACAACTAGACAAAACACAATTATTATCCTAGACCCATATCTAGTCTTTGTTAAGCCTATCTTAGATGAGCCTATTTACAAAGAGATCATTATTTAACTACTAATAATTATTCATCCATTTCTAACCTTCCCCTAATTTATAAAATCCATGTTGATCACTGATCCATAATAGATCCAATCACAAACCTATTTATGAGTCATCATTTAAATAACAAGATGTGTTCCAAACTAATATTTTCCAACCAAGTGTAAACCAAGGACAAAAAAACTAATCAATTCATGATGTTTTTGTTGAAACACCTATTTTTGATGAATTAGCCTATGATGAATCACCTTTTGATCCTTTCCCTTTAGTTGAGGAGTCTCACTCTAACAAGCTAGTATTTGTTGTGTCACTTAATGATTATAACTACCTTTGGGCAAATCATTATCTCAATCATTTCCCTCCTTTTAAAGATCCTCCATTTGAAAATTCAATCTTTGTGTATTTGTCTCTTGACCTTTTTCCTCTCATTCAATAGTCTCACTTTGATAAGCCAGTCTCCATGGAGTCACCCCTCGAGCTATTCCCTTTCTTTGAGGGGCTTGACATATACAAGTTAGTCTATATCAAACCCTTCTTATATGAATATATTATTAAAGAGTACATTATGCCATTATAGGCCATTACTTGTCCACTACTAAACATTCAAAAAGACATCATTGTATTAGTATCCATAACCAAAGAAGAATCAACATCAACGTCAGGTTTTATTTTTGAATTGATATCAAATTTAGCATTAGAATTATAATCAACTTCAATCTCAACATCAGATATAGAATCCCTTGATTTAGACTTATCTTCAAAATAAAAATACATTAATGATTGTTACAATAGTGGTTACACATACCTTGTAGATCAATTTGAATATATTTGTGATCCTTCCATAGTTTTTGAGGATGATTACTTCAACATCAACACAAGTTATTATAATATCTTATATGAGTTTTTTGATGCCTCTTACCATTCCATTTTCCATTAAAACCAACCAATTTATCCATTATATTGACATTTTACCTCCCATAAGTGTTGATTGGGACCAATAGAGTCAAACATTATTGAACTACATCCATGGAAACATATCAGTTGTAGAATATCAAGGGGAATAAAACCAAATTCATACAAAAGAATGAAAATCTCCTAGTGAAACCTTTTAATAGGCACTATGGGGAAATCAAAATCTAAACTTAACATCTTCTAGTGAAACATTTTTGGAGGCACTAGAAGATAATCAAATTTAAATATTTACATTCCTTAGTGAAACATTCTTGGAGGTGTTATGGGACAATTAGAATAAATTTATTGGTTAAAACCTATTTGAGGTATCGATCCTCGATGACAAAAGTCTTTCAATGCTTGAGGAAGACATTATCATAGATAACATCAAAATAGCTTCCATTATATAGTAGAATCAAATGGAAACATCTCTCAAGCCTAGATAATATATAAATTTTGTGGTCCTATCAAGATCATATTAAAAAGTCTTTAGCCCCACCATGAAAAAAAATTTATCAAATATCGAATCAACAACATTGTCCTAAAAATCCCAATATTCATTTGTTATTGAACCATTATACATTAAATTATAATCCATTTATTCATTCAAGACTTATATTAAATTTCCAAATTAGACCTTTTAGCCAATGGTTATCCTTATTTACCATCCCTGGTCACACTTTCATTTATACATGCTTCAAATACATCTTATCTCAAAGTTTAAAAGAAATAGAATTAATAACTGATGAAAATCATAACATTGTTAGAGTCCAAATATGTAGCAATTCTTGACAATGTAGCTATCTAGAAGGGGTGTGGGCAAATAATTTAAACATTTGACCATTTTATTTATATCATATGTTGATCAAAAAGTGTAATCCCCCATCAATAAGAACAACATAATCATTTACTTTGCCTTATCCTTGTTTTTGTTTCATACCCTACCATTTACCGTATCCTATCACTTGGGGGCAACCTTATTACCATTATAGCCCATTATCTATTCTACTTGTGTCATATGTTGATTAGGATGTGCATCTCCACATAATCAAGGAAAATATAATATTTTATTGTGCCTTGCCCTTTTATTTACCATTTCCCTTGCCTTTTACCTCACCTTACTATCTTACCATACCCTTGACCCTTTCCTAGCTAGTTATTATACCTAACCCTTACCTATCATGTTTGGCCTTTGTTTTGATTCATTTTTTATTTAAGCACATTCAATAATTGATAATAGATTCATATCTACTAGTAGTTTTAGAATTAAATTTTCAAATGGTAGTATATGAAAGTAGTATAATGGTGGATCTAGTAATTGCATTTTTCATTTGTTGTTACACTTGCCTGGTACCATTGACTATAAATGACTTTGGGAAAATTAGTGTTTCACTTTGTGCTAATAATTATAACCACCTATGGGCAAATTAGTACCACTAAACCTTTTCCATTCTTTCCTAATTATAACTGCATATGGGAAAATTAGGAACAACACATTTACCATGCATTACCACAACACCTTGTCATTCTTTTTATCATTTTCCTTTTACATGGAACTTGATGATACTTAATTGGATGCATTTTATATACGTGAAATAACATTGAATTTAGGTTCTAATGGGACTATGCAATAATTGATTCATATTAGTTTAGCTCAATCACCCCTTCACTACACTCTCACTATTTTGTGAGTGATTTATGTTTGAATGCTCTCACTATTTTACAAGCAACCTAAGCCACCCTATCACCATTTTTTGAGTTGGACTATTATGTGTCTCATAATTCTTGATTGAGTTGATATGCCTAAAAAAATTCAAAAATATTTGTAACAATTTTAAAAACCCTTAGAGATTTGTTAAAGATCTAAAAAATCCTAAAAATCACAAAATCATCAAAATTGGCTTAGAATTTCCATGCAAGATATAAAGCCATCAAAATTTTTAGGATGAGCCATCTTCTTTGTTCAATTTATTTCTAGACCACCTTGGTATTTTTTTTCTCCCATTTTTGGGAGAATTACATCAGCCTAAGGTCTGTGTCAACTATGTAGGCAACACTTGGATACATGGGTATCTCAGGTTAGCCTAGTTGCACCTTCCTTTTTTTTCTGACCACTTCTTTACCATAAGGTTCTTGAGAACCCTAACTATTTCATGAGTAACCATTTGTCATTTATTTTCCCCATCCTTCTTGGCCTTCATCCATATCCTCTCACCATTTTTTGAGTTGATATTGTGAGCATTATGTATTTGATTTTGATACACCAATGATCACTTAGCTTCATTTTGTGCTCTCACTATTTTATGAGTACTATTTATTTCTACACTATCACTATTTTTCAATTTCATTCTCCTTCCAATCCTTTAATGTATCAGACACTATGAATTATAATTCTAATTCATTCATAGATACTCATCTCTTGACTTTCAGTGTGGTTTTAACCTAAACCATACTCTCGTACTTGAAAATTATATTTATGTTGATGTTTTCATGATGGTGAAATGTCATCCCCTTATTCTCCCACACACTCATCATTTTGTGAGACTAATCCTATTTTATATACATGTTTATCATGTTTTATTATCATCCATTTTCCTCTATCCCATATCTATGGAGAGCTATATTTGACTTGAAGTTTGCATTGGATATTATGTCCATAGAACTATGTAGGTAGTGTCCACTTACATAGTGCATCTAGAGTCAGCTCAGTTACCCCTTCCCTTTTTTCTATTCCCCCCCATGTTGTTTTTTGTCTTATTTTTTATCATCTCTTATGACCTAGGGGCAATTTTTATTTGTCTTATTTATATTATTGTTTCCCTATGGCTTAGGGGTAACCTTGTGCCAATTGTTCTTATGTGATGGTACGTGTGTCATTGCACCGTAACTTAGGGGTCACCTTATCACCAAGAGTGGTACCTCTATTACACACACATGAACAATTTGTTTTCTATTTTCTCTAACATTATGATTAGCCATTATTTATGTCTTATCATTTTTTTATTCCTATGTGTTTGGCATAGTTTGTTAATGGAACTTTTATTTGATTTGGATTGTTTAGTTTTTTTTATTATTTTGTTTAGTTTGATTATTTTTGTTGTGTTCATGTTTGTTTGTCTTTTTGTTTGTTTTTATATTTTTGTTTCTTTGTTTATTGTTTGCTTCTTGGTTATCATAAGAGTATTATATTTTGTTTACACTCCAATCTTGATTATCATTATCATGTACATCAGTTGTGAATTTTTGTCTTTAGTCTTACACTTGATTTATTTATTATATTTACTCTTGGGATTTGATTATTCATATCTTATTCCTAGGTTATTTATCATTACATTTAAATTAAGTCTTCCATGCTTCTGATATACATTATCATTATTGTTATTCATAACTATCATGCATAATATCAAAATTTAAAATAAAAATTGTGCTTACATGAAGTCTTATATCACTATAAGCATCTTTCTAAAGGTTACAAATAAGCTAAAAACCCTCACACATGCCTCAATTCATGATTAATAAACATGTGAAACAAATGATTTATTATGTGTTTATATAGATGAGCATCTATGAATAAGCATCCATATGATTCATACAACATACTAAGATGATAATTTCCAAAGAACATCACTTAACCTTAAACCAACCCTTTTGGACCTCCCTCTGAGACCCATTTCACAACATGATTTCTTAGCCTATAGCCCACATTTGTTCAAATGTGCATCTTTAAACTCACATTTTGGCTATAAATGTGTTTCTATCCATTACCAACACCATATTTTTGGGCCTCCCTGTGAGACCCATTTTGTAACATGATTTCTTAGCCTATATCCCATGTTTGTTAGAACGTGCATTTTCAAACTCACATTTAGGCTAGAAATGTGTTTTTATCCTTTGCCAATACCATTTTTTGGGTCTCCCTATAAGACCCATTTCACAACACTATTTCTTAGCCTATATCCCATGTTTGTTCAAATGTGCATCTTCAAACTCACATTTAGGCTAGAAATGTGTTTTTATCCTTTGCCAGCACCATATTTTTGGGCCTCCCTCTGAGACACATTTTAAAACATTATTTCTTATCCTATATCCCATGTTTGTTTAAATGTGCATCTTCAAACTCACATTTATGTTATAAATTTTTTGTTATCCTTTGATAACATCATATTTTTGGGCCTTCCTTTGAGACCCATTTAACAATTCCATTTTCTCAACATATATCCCATGTTTGTTCGAATGTGCATATTTAAACTCATATTTAGGCTAAAAATGTGTTGTTATCCTTTAACAACATCATATTTGTATGCCTCTCTTTAAGACCCTTTTAAAACATGATTTCATGGCCTATATCTCATGTTTTGTTTCAAATGTTCATCTTTCAAACTCATATTTAGGCTTGAAATGTGTTTTTATCCTTTTCCAACATCATATTTTTGGGCCTCCCTCTAAGACCCATTTCACAACATGATTTCTTATCCTATATCCCATGTTTGTTCAAACATGCATACTTAAAACTCATATTTAGGCTAGAAATGTGTTGTCATCCTTTACCAATGTATGTGTTCTTGATTATAACCACCTTTGGAAGAATCAACATGTTTCCCTTTATGTTACTAATTATAACAACCTTTGGGCAAATTAGTGTTTTTATATTTGGTTACTGATTATAAATACCTTTGGGAAAATCAATGTGTTCCCCCTTATGTTATTGATTATAACCACCTTTGGTAAAATTAGTGTTTTTATGTTTGGTTACTAATTATAAATACCTTTGGGAAAATCAATATCTATCCCAGTACCCTATTAGGGCATTCATCAGTATCACTACTTATAAGTGCCTTTGAGAAATTTAGTGTCACACCCTTCATTATTTATTATAATTACCTTTATGAAAATCAATGACTCCACCACTATTACTACTTATACCCACCTTTAGGCAATTCAATAATCTCTCTTCCATTACCATATAAATCTTGTTGTTTTCTTCATTTTGATAGAACATTCAAAAATTATATTTTTGTTGCCCTTTCCCTTGAGGTGGCATTAAGGGATTATCAACCACTCTTTTGGTCATGAAACATTTATATTAATGATTTTTTTCAATCTTTGAAAATATGTTAATGTGCCTATGTCTCGCAACACCTTCTCAAATAGGGGAAAACTATAGACACCTAAATTTGGCCACTTTTGTGCATAAGTTGGCATTTAGTTCAATTTATATAAAATGACACATTTTAAGCATAGAAATCACTTTAATTACCTAAAATCATGTGCATAATGGATTTAATTACCCAAAAACATGAGGCTAGCTTAAATGGTGGATTGCCCTTTATGCATCACTAACCTAGTTTACTTATAACCTTAGTCAAATTATAACCTAGTTAATCTATCAATTCATGACACTCAAATCAATTTCCAAAATCCAAAAAACACTAATCAAGACTAATTATATTTAAAATAATAATTGACTTTCCTAAACACAAAATGCAAATCAAATTAGTGAATTTCATTTACTAAAAATGAATTTGTGCCAAAAATGAAGTCAAAGAGTCAAATGAGACAATAAAGTAATTTTTTATCTCATAAATATTCAAAAAATATGACTCACATCTCATACATATATAAAGTGAGTTGTCATGCCTCAAAAATCTCAGAAATAGAGGTGTCAATATTTCATGAGTGCCTTTAACCCTCCTAGAGTTATAATGACCTAACCAAATTTAATTTTGACTCAACCAAAGTCAAAATTTAACATAACCTACCCATGGTTAGAGATAGTTCTCTAAGATATAAATATAATTACCCACACTATTGATCAAGGAAAATTTTGTTTGTAAGGTTATTCTATGAGAATACCTTATTGAAGTCTTTAAGAGTAAATTTATTATGCCAAAATTGTGTTAAAATTCAACACCAAGCCACAAGTGACATTGGAGAGATGTTACCTCAATCTATGACCATTACTAAGAGACTATAATTGTCATAGGCTGAGCATGAACATTCTTACACCAGCAAGTAAGTGTCATGTGTGACAAGGGAGGTAAGAATTTTTAAAGTCTTCATCTCTTCTTTATACTTTTGCTTATTGTGTTTTTCTCCCCCTTAGTGTCTAAGCAAGAGGGTTAAGTCTTAGGGTATTGATTTTCTTATGTTTTCTTATTTTGAACTAACAAAAGACTAATCTATATGTTTGTTTCCTATTTAAACTCCTAAGATACATAAAACACTCATTTTAGGGCTTCATCAAGTAGTATAGTAAAACGTCCAACATTTATTGGTGTATGGTGATTCATAGCTAATCATTAATCAGGTTATAGACTAGTATTAAACCTAGGACAAGAAGTTGTACAATGATATGGTATATACTCTTAAGCAAAAAATATACAATAATCAATTTTAAATAATACATCAAGATAATAATAGAAAAAATAATTCCATATCCATTATTGGGTCCCTGATATAGATCATAGATAAAGGGATTATCAATTTCTTGTAGAACATCTCTAAGCACCATCACATGAACAATCAACCATCAAGATAGTTTGAGACATTTTTGGCCCCATGTCTCCCTAGTATTCCATCATATATTCCTATATTCAATACTAAACTATTCCACCTAACCTATCATGTCAGAAAAAAATCCTTCATCCACAAAGCCTCTTGTTATACTTTATTTATACCTACCTTATATCATAGAAGCTATGGTGTAACTTTGCTTTGTTGTTTACCTCGAATATAATATGGATTAGCATTGAAGTAAATTCATGAAGGAGTGTGTAACCCACACCTATGGGGAAATCTTAGCCAAAATTTTACTACGTACTCATTATTACTAGCCAACTATGGAAATAGACACAACTACATATGTGAAGAGGTGTATAAAGTGTTAGAAGTATGCTAATCAGATTCATGCTCCATCGAAGACACTTAATCCATTGATGACACCATGGCCATTATTAATGTGGGGACTTGACCTCATAGGTAAGATTAATCCTACATCCTTAAAAGGTCATAAACATGCCTTAGATGCTCTCTAATACTTCACTAAGTGGGTGGAAGTCATTCCTCTTACTTACATAATTGGTAAACAAAATATCCAAATTGATATTTAACCATCTCATTTGTCACTATGGTATCCCATCCCATATTGTGTTTGATAATGGTGGATCATTTTTTAAAAAATATGAAAGTACTTTGTACCTAATATCACATCAAACAAGATTTCTAATAAAATCATTGTCAATATTCTGAAGAAGATTAGGTAGAAGGTGATAGAGAAACATTGTTTGATGTGATATTAAGTACAAAGTGATGGCCAATATGAGGCTTCTAATAAAATCATTGTCAATATTCTGAAGAAGATTGTCAATGATGTCGATCTTAATTAGCACTTCTAACTATTTAATGCCCTATAGGCATACCATACCACATTTTGTATTCCAATAAGAGCTAAACCCTATTTAATTGTTTATGTCACTAAGGCCATTCTTCCTGGTAATGTCAAGTTTCCTTCTCTTTAGTTTTCACTGCAACACATCATTGATGGTGAATACTATAGATTAGTTCATTTTTAAGAGCTAGAATTACTTGATTGAAAATAATTGGTTGCCTTAAATAATCTTTAGGCATATCAAAATAGATTAAGATTCTAATATAATAGGAGTGTTAAGCATCATGAATTTAAGCTTAGTGACCTTGTGCTAAAATAAAATCAAGAATGTTAATGTTGAGACAAAGAAAAAATGAAAGTTTCAAACAAAATGGTTAGGGCCTTATGTATTTATTGATAGTTATATTTCTAGAGCATACACGTTCACCATGACAGAAAGAGATGAACATGGAAAACCAATGAACATAATGCACCTCAAATATTTTTATTCTTGAGGGACCTAAATTATTGTCTACAAGGATCATTTAGTTTATGCCTCATTATAAATGTTATTTATATTATAACCTATACCATTACACCATGTCATTAACCCTTTTATAGCCAATTTTTTTACCTAACCTTTCCTATCACATTTTTCCTTAGTTCCAATTCATTTGTACTTTAGGCACATTTAGTGGTTGATGATAGATTTAGTTCCAATAATTATTTTAGAATTAAACATTTGAATGGTAGTTTATGAAATCAATATGAAATTGGTCCTAACAATTGTATCCTTTATTTGTTTTTATGTTCACTACTCATGCTACTAATTATAATTTCCTATGGGAAAATTAGTACCATTTACCTTTTGCTATTATTTCCTAATTATAATTGCCTTTGGTTTAATCAGGAACAACACATTTACTATGAATTTACACATTACCTTTCCATTATTTTTATCATTTAATTTTCCATTCACATATACCTAAACTTGTTGGTACTTAGTTAGATGCCTTTTTGTGTAGGTAAAACTATAGTGACTTGAGGTCATATGAGACTATGTAGGTAGCACTCAATTCATGTTGAGATTAGCTCAGTCACCCCTTTTCCATGCTCTCACCATTTTGTGACCATTTCTAAGTAATTCTCTCACCATTTTTTAATTAATTTAAGTAAAAACACTCTCTCCATTTTATGGGCAACCTTTGCCATGCTCTCATCATTTTGTGAGTTGGACCATTATATATCTCATGATTCTTAATAAATTTGAGATGCCTATAAAATTATACAAATATTTGAAATATCTTTAATACCCCTAATCATTTATCAAATATATAGGAAAGTCCTAAAAATCACAAAATAATGAAAATTGGATTATAATTTCCATGCAAGATATAAAGCCCTCAAAATTTTCTAGGATGGACTCTCTTACTTATCTAGTTTCATTTCTAGACCACCTTAATATTTTTCCTCCTAATTCTTTGATAACTACATTAGTATGAGTTCCACATGAACTATGTAGGTAGCACTTAGATATAGGGGGTATCTCAAGTTAGTTTGACCACTGTCTTTCCTTTTTTGACCACTTATTTGCCTTAAGGATTCTGTGACTCATAGCTATTTCACAAGTAATCACTTATCCTTTAGTTTTCCAATCCTTATTATCCTTATCCATACACTTTCACCATTTTTTGAGCATTTTTTATTTGAATGCTCTCTCCTTTTTGTGAGTAACCTCAGTCAACACTCTCATCATTCTGCAAGAAACCATTAATAACACTCTCACCATTTTATGATCTCATTCTCATTCCAAGCCATAAGATGTAGTAAACATTATGAATTACCAATTATTTTCATTAGTGGATACTCATATATTGTATTTTAATTTTTTTTTAGTTTCATCCCTCTCTTTTCCTACGTACTCACCATATTGCAAGATCATTAATATATTCCTCTACAAGATAATCATGTTTTCTTATCATTAATTTTATTCTATCTCATATCCTAGGAAAATTATATTTGGAATGAATTCATGTTGGATCTTGTGTCCATAGAACTCTTTAGATAGTTTCCACTTAGTGTATATGGGGTCAACTTGACTACCCCTTTATTTTATTTTATTCCCCCTATTTTTATTTTTATTTTCATTGTCTCATATAGCCTAGGGGAAATTATTTCCATCTTTTTTGTGTCTTTGTTCCCTATAGCCTAGGGGAAACTATTTTATATTGTACCCTTTGTAATTATCTCCCTATAATATAAGGGAAACCTTGTGCCTTTTGTTCTTGTGTTGTTTTACCTGTGTCATTGCTACCTAGCTTAAGGGTCACCCTATCACCAAGAGTAACATCTCTATTACACATGAAAAAATAGTTTTTAATATGTTTTTATTAACATTATAATTAACCATTGTTTTTATATTATCATTTTTTAGTTGAGTTTGTTTGTTTTCCTTTGTGTGTACAATAGTTTTAGAGCCTGCTAGCCATGGTATTATTTGTGATCTTCCTAGATTGTTTCTGAATGCTACCTCTAACACCCTTATCTAAAATAGTATTAATATCACTAATGACATAAGCCTTAGTACCAATTATTTATACCAAACAAGTAGTGATAGTATCCAAAGCAATGAACTTACTATAAAGGTTGTTAACCTGCTCACTCAAATTATGAATCTAGATCTAAGAAGTTTAGATGTTATCCTTATTGCAATCCACCTACTTAATCTTCTTCTTATAATTGTGACTAAGAATATTCATCTCATTTATCACATCCTTGACCAAATTTTTTAGATTGTCTAGCTTATTTTGAAAAAAATTGAGTTTGTCCTGATCAAAAGGATTGCTCAAGGAAAGAAGACTTTGTACTACAGTAGCCTTGTCACAATCCAAAATGTTCCCTTATTTTGAGTGACTATGAAGAACCCTTTTATTGGGGTCCTTGTTTAAAGCATAAATAATTCCCCTTTCCCTCTTATGTTTAGAGGAAGAGGGAAAGGGGTTATTTGGTGGAGAGTTACAAAAGGATTACTTCTTGAGGCCGAGTTAAGGAAATGGAGATGTAGCAACAAAATAATGACATGGTGAGAGAGAATGGATAACTTCCCAACTTGTAATTTAAGAATAAAATATTTAATATAAGTAAGAATAAATAATGGTAAACTCATGAAAATATGGTTCTTGGAGTGGTTCAAAAAAACCAAATGGAAGCTTTTGATAACATGGTGCCTTCCATCTAGAGTTAGGAATAGCATAATTAGTTTATTTGTATAATTTTTTTTTATTTTGTTTGTTTGCATTTTAGTAGTTTTTTTCATTTGTTAGTATATGTATGTTTTTTTTTTTTTTGTTTTTACAACCTATATTTTTGTTTATTTGTTTTTTAAATTTATAGTCTTATTGTTATTTTGTTTATTTATTTGTGTTGTTTGTATAGTTTGTTTATGTCTTTTTTTTATTTTTTTTGTGTTTGTTTTTTTTTTTTTTGCTTTTTTGTTTTTTTATTTGTTTTGATTTTATTTTTCCTTTTTTTATTGTTGTAGGGATATTAGATTTTGTTTACACTTAACTCTTGATTATCCATATCATGTACTTAGGTTATGAATTTTTATATTTTAGTATTATATTTGATTTATTTATTATACTTACACTTGGGATTTGTTCATATTTTATTTCTAGGTTATTTATATTTAAATTTAGAAAAAAAATCCATGCTTAGGGTATATCTTATCATTTTAGTTGTTCATAATTATAATGCATAATATCACAAGCTATAACAAAAACTAGGAATAAAGAGACTATTAGATCAATGCAATAGAAGTACTTATCTAATATATCAAGCTAGATAAATACCCATATACATTCCCAAATCCAATGAGTAATAACAAATAAAAAATTATTTATTATGTGTTTATATAGATGTGTATCTCTAAATAAGTATACATATGAGTTATACAACATAAACAGTTAAGCAATAGGATAACATCGCATAAACATGGCATAATTAATGAATAAACAAATCATACATTTGCATAAACATTAAAAATGTTAAATATTAATAATTTTAATTAATTATAATCAATGCTAAAATGAGACAAATAAAATAATATAATCATACCATTCTATATATATCAAAAGAATATCATATACATGTACATCAGCTTTGAAGGACCCAAAACTAATTGTAAATATATCTCAAACGTCATAATACATAAAATATATATACATATCACAATGGTGTCTCAAAATACATCAATATGTTGATATAAAAAATACAATTCCATATGCCAAAATAATGCCTAAACTATGCCAAAATGCCAAGATCCTTGAGGTCAAATCTAGTTATGTGTGTTCATGGCACCTATGGCTAGAGGTGGCCCTAATGGCCCTAATTTTCTTGGTGGTTGTGGTCATGGTTGTATGGATGGACTAACCTAAGGCACTTATAACATGATTCCTAGTGTAATATCGACCAGATCTTAAAACAATCAACATATTGGTCCTTAGTCATGATCGTCTCATAGGCTTGATAGTAATAAGAGGCCTCATCCTTAGCCTGAAAGCTCTCTAAAATCATTTATAAAAATATGGAATGTGTACTAGATCCTCAAGCTACATCCCACTCTCACATGATCCTATCAATAATGGCCAATGTCTAATCTCTATTTCCAATGGCCTAATCCTTCTCAATGGTAAGCTAACCCTACACTTATACCATCTTTTCCATACAACCTTCAGTTGGGTGATCTATGAATAAAGTTGAGTCATGTCATCATTACACATATATAAGGTTCTCTAAAAATTATCCACATACCATTATAAATTTATGATCTCCATCACTCAAGTAGTGATCACCACCTCTAACATGCTTATACCCCTAGCTATTATATATGTGTGAAAAGGCCCTACCTAGATTAAGTAAATCTATCCACATGTAACCCATACCATGCTAGGATATAACACTATTATAAGCAAGTTTTCATCTCCTCCATCATCACCATCTCCATCTCCATCCCCCCATAATTTCCTCCATCAAATCCATTGTCATCATCATCACCCTCCTCACCTTGACTACTCTACTACATGCTAACACTGCCACTCAATCTCTCAACCTCCATCTCATCAATATCTATTGGCCTTTATCACCTTGTCTATCCTATAACTATTAACCTTAGTGGGTATACCTATACCTACTAATGTACATAGGTTAGAGTGACCCTTGCATCTATTTATCGTCCATAATCCTAGCCAATTCAAGGAATACTAAGATGGTTCACTATAACCTTGCCCCTCTAGATAATAGGAGTATCTTGATTAATATATAAAATAACTTGGTAAAAACATCTATGTCCCTTGGGTACATCCTATGCGAACCTAAATTACCATAGTACCTAATAAGGGTGGTATTCGTTAATAATGTTGGATTGTCTCCTAGTTAGAAAACATATGATGGTCATATAGGCCATACACCACCCATCTCTAAACCACTAAAATTGGTATGAAATGTAGGGCCTCCAAATGAAAAATTATGGGTTAAGACCATTAAACATCAGATGATAGAAAATAATTTCCCCTATGCTCACACCGACCTACTCTTATATGAGCCTAATTATATGCCAATGGCTCCTCTATGTCTTATAAATGTCACTACCCTACTAGTCACTCAATATAAATGTGCTTCCATCCCTAAACCATCAAAAGAGTGGAAACCCCAATGTTTCATCCACCATGATATGTTATCATATGAAGACATTAGTACAGTTATGTTAGGATAGTTAACCTCGAAGTAAAGTATGTAGACTCATCAACCATACTCCACACTACACCTCCAAGGCCAATATGAAATTACCAACCACTCTTATCAAGCAACAAGATGACACTAATAATTTCCATGAGAATAACTACCTCCATGCCAATAAGAGTTGGTGGTGATAAATAGCCAATAGGTAAATCATCAGGTCAAATATATGTATAATTGTCTATAATGTCTATATTGACCTTTCCCTAAAACATGGGGATGCTCTAGTAACTAACCAAATCATCAATAATATCCTAATACTATGTTGGTGGTGTCTAAAATAGTTTCCATCCATACATAGATAACTTGAGGAAATTTTAGGTATCCTCAAGAGCCATAGTTGCCTCTCTAGTAGATAGGTGGAATGTAGAAGTATTTTTATGCCAATACTCAACCATTGCATTCAAGTATGCCTAATAAACTCAAATAACTAACATATATACCACATCATGAAGGTAAAATGTGTATAATAATTTGACCAACCCCTCTATCCAAATCTGAGGGGTTCATAAATAGTGTGACCATCACTCCCAATACATTAACATAGCATCAACCTAACTATATGCTGATACCTAAGCCTACACCAAACCCACTCATCCTATTGACAATTTATAATAGGTTGGACCCCTATCAAGTCCCCAAATTATTTTTTTTCCTTCCAGGGTGAAGCCACCATTTTCTTAAATGGATATGCCATTGTTTAGGTGATTTTGCATTTTTTAAGCAATATCATCATTTTATTTTTCATGAAAATTATGACTTCACCTAAAAATGGTTAAAATCATTATTTTGGTGATTTACACCCAATTTTATTGATTTTTTAATTTTCCTTGGTGAAGCTACTATTTTTCCTAAAATGCAAATGGTAACTTCACCATTTTCAAACCTAAAACTAGCATTAAATGCATAATAAATAACATTAATGACAAAGATAAATTTAATCATCAGTGGTCCATCATGGGGTGGATTCATGTGATCTCTCATTCACTTTGAAACATGGTGTCTAGCTCATTAATGGGACATTTTTCTCATCTCACTATACATAAAACAAAAGTTTAGAAAATCTAATAGGCTAGGATGAAAATGAATTGTTTTCCACCCTAGGGGTGAATATATATAGCCAAAATTTTAAATTTTTACCCCTCAAGGCCTATAGTTCATTTTTCACACTCTAATAAGTTTATTTTTTACATATATGTTTATTTTTTCATGTCATTTAATCATACATGCCTTAGTTTTTGGTTGTATTATAACCAAACCATCTTTTTGGGCCTCTTCTGAGACCCATGTAACAACATTATTTTTTTACCTATACCCCATGTTTCTTTGAAGTTGCATATTTGAACTCACATTTAGGATAAAAATTTGTTTTAATACTTTTCCATCTCATCATAAATCCATTATATATATTTTTCACATAATCTATCCTTGTCAATTTGCCTTTATGTGCCAAATTATTTTTTTGATTGATAAATGATGTATCTCGCCTTTCTAGGGCAAACTCATTTTAAATCATGTGATTTAAACACATAAATTATTATAATAAACTTTATTAAAATAATTCATATTCAACTAATTTAATGATTATAATTTTATGTGGGTAAATAATTATTTTTATATCCCATAATAATGATTATAACCACCTTTTGACAAATCATTATTTTTTCTCACTCCACTTGCCCTATTAGGGAAAATGCCTATATCACTGATGATAACCACCTTTGGGAAAATTAGTGTCTTTAATTTTATTAATTATTATAACTACCTTTTGTAAAATTAGTGTTCATCTCATCGCCCTATAGTGCCAAATAAATGTGCCATTGCTTATAACCACTTTTGGGTAAACTAGTGTCATATCTTTAATTAGTGATTATAACCACCTTTGGGTAAATCAATAACTCTAAAACCATTACTAATTATAAATAATTTTGATAAAATAATTATTTTCACCCCCATTACCATTTAGATCATTTCATTTTCTTCATTTTTATGGAATGTTTGATGACTCTATTTTTCCACCTGCTCCCTTAAGGGGGCATCAAGGGATTATCAATCACCCTTTAGGCATGAAATATTTGGATTAAAAAAAATTTCATTAATTTAAAATAAATTATTGTGCTTATGTATCACAATGCTTTCTCAAATAGGGGCAAACTATAGACACTCAATTTCAGCCATTTTTGTGCCTAAACTAAGATTCAATTTAATTTATAGCACATGACACAATTTAAGCCTAGAAATGACTTGAATTACCCAAATGCATCCACATAATGGATTTAAATACTCAGAAACATGGTGAAGATTGCTTATTTGTGGTATTACCTTTTATGCACCCATAATTTAGTTTAATTTCAACCCTAGTCAAATTATGACCTAGTAATTTAACACTTTTGTCATGTCGAGCTATTACTTCAAAACATTTTAAACAATTTTGAAAATCAAAAAAGTACTAAGTAATATTAATTACATTGAATATCTTAATTAACTTTCCTAATTAAAAATTCCAATTTGAATTAGTCAATTTCATTTATCAAAAAAGGAATTTTTAGCCAAATATGAAGTTAAAGGTCCAAGGAACTAATAAAATGATTTATTAATTCCTAAATATTCTAAAAAGGTGACTCATACCTCAAAAATATCTAAAGTGAGTTGTCATGGTTCATAAATATCTAAAACTAAGGTGTCAATATTTCATGAGTGTTTTGACTCAACCTAGGTTATTTTAAACTCAACTAAAGTTAGAATTTAATCTAACATCCCTAGGGTTAGATTTATTTATTAGAGATATAAATACAAGTGCCCACACCATATTACAACAAGATTTTGTGTGTAAGGTTATTCTATAGGAATGCCTTTAAAAATTCATTAATATTAATGTTATAATGCCCATTTTATGCCAAGCTTCACACCAATCCAAGCCAATAATTAATCAAAGCCACAAGTTACCATTGGATAAGTTATACCACCATGGAGAAGAATTGACAAGATTATCTAGTTTCATAGGTCGAGCATGGATATCCTTATGTCAACAAGTGGACATCAAATTATATAAAAGAGGTAAAATACTTGAATTATTTTTATCTCTATTTTGTGATATTATTCACTATGTTATGTTCCAAGAGTGTTTAGTTATAGTGTATTTTATGCATGGATTTTTGTTATCCTTACTAACAAGGAACTAATAAGCATTTGTGTGCTCTTTGGAATCCTAAGATACAATATGTACCAACCTTGTGTTCTAGTGGGGTATATAAATTGAGATCAATTTTCAACATTGGCTAAGTGTTTGTGTGTTTTAATCATAGTCATGAAGGTAATATTTCATCTCAAACACTAAGCTATTAGACAACACTCTCAAGGAATAATTTTTTCCAACACTCCACTAAAATATTATGGTTGGAGTTACTATGAAGATACTAGACCCTTTTGTGAAGCCTGCTATCACCCTTTTCCATAGGCTTGGGCCCCAATATACTATAATGTATATAGGTGATACACCTAGATAAGCTTGTTTATGCCTATTTTAACACCATCTAAAAATGACACATAATGTAATGAAAATAGCATTCCCAAATATTACCCATCACATGCATGCACTTAGTGATGGTTAGGAGACCAACCTAATCATTGATTTACATGAGTAGATCAATGGTTTGGTGGTCACTTTACACACCCATTTATCACTAAGCATAGGGTTTGTACTTGTGTTCTTGTTTGTTGTCAATATCAATATTGTGTGTTATCATATATAGTTCAAACAAGTCTAAATTTCCTAAGTCCATACCTTATCATATCCAATTATAAACATTACATTATAAGGCATTTTTCTACCAAAATAAAGACTAAATATGTCATATCTTAACATTATTATGTTTGTATAGTATCATTACTCTATCTAATTTGAACCACATCTAAAATCTAATTCTTTCCATTTTTACCAATATCTAATTCCAAATCAAATCAAGTCAAACCTTTTGAATTCAACTTTCCAATGTCAAGTCAAAGTAAAAAAAAAAAAAAAAATCAAATCAAATCTCGAATTTAAACTTTTTCAAATTCAACTTTTGAAGTCAAACTTTTAAAAATCAACTTTTTCAAACTTGATTCAAAACTTAAATTCAAATTCAAACAATTTTAAATCTCTACCTTTGACCAAATTTAAATAAATATTAATTCAAGAAAAAGTCAAAATCCTAAATCAAGTTAAATCACATCAAAGCATTCAAGACATACTCAAATTTGGGTGGTTTAAAAGATAAAATTTTTAAAAATACCATGCT
The DNA here is from genome assembly GCA_037957365.1 of Torreya grandis. Classification (NCBI taxonomy): domain Eukaryota; kingdom Viridiplantae; phylum Streptophyta; class Pinopsida; order Cupressales; family Taxaceae; genus Torreya; species Torreya grandis. Next base: position 738,825 of record JARHVA010001785.1, read on the forward strand.
AAAGTCAAAATATTAGGCAAATGTGTTCAAACATCCAAGATTGACAAATAAATAAAAATAAATGATAAATAATCATGTTTTTAAAAAACATCCTAAATTTGAATTAAAAAGTTAAATCTAATCAAATTTCTAAATCCAGAAGTTAAATCAAACTCAGTTGAACAATTATAGCATAAGTTCTTATTCAAATTTGACATCAAATTGCAATCAATTTTAACAACTACTCTAATCTCAATTCAAAAATGAATATCATCAATATGCATAGATTCATTATAAGTTGGACTTTGTATAACCCTAATTCATATAACCCTAAATTTGATGATGATTGGAGTTATAATACACTTATCAAAAATGTTGAAGATCAAACAAACAATGGGGTATACTAGTAATAATATGAATTAGAACCACCCAAAATTGGGCTAATATTAGAATCAAATACTGAGCAAATTGATATTTGAAGAGCCCAGTTTTAATAAGGCATCTTTGAGCATAAGGATGAGGTCATTTTTTGACTTCTAGAGTTAGGGGACAAATTTCCTAAAGGGTATCCCATAGAAAATTTACAAACCCTTGTTTTCACATATAAGGAATTAGTTTAAGACCATCCATAAGACAAGGCCACTTCTATTTAAAACTAAAACTAGCATCAAATAAATGTTAAAAACCTTGAGTCCTCTAGTAAGGGGAAGGAATTTTATGTATAACAACCACCTATAGATATCAATCAAGTAGTGATTGAATAAATATAAAACATGACCCAAATGTTTGTGACTTTGTTTCCTACCTTATAATCCACTCAATCCCAACAATAATAATAAGTCCTACCCAAATCAAGGACCCAATCTAATCAACATCAATAATAATAAATTTTACCTAATTCATCTAGTCAATAATAACAACAAGTCTTATCTAATCAATAACAACAATATAAAATACCTCATGTTCAATAGTAATAAATTATTTTGGTCTAACAACAAATTCCCATCAATCCCACTAACTTTATATTTATCCCCTCCAAATCAGTTTCTAATCCACCTTTCTAGTCTAATCTACATTTTTGATCCTAATAACATGCATCATATTCATCCCAATGTTCAATTTTTTCTCAATCCTAGTAAGAGATTAAAGATGTTATATAAGGAATATGAATGGGAAACCAAAACAAAAAAAAATTATTTGATGAGATATATCCTTACCCATTTGATACAAGTTTCCTTCAAATCCCTTTCTCATCTCATTTTGAGATTCCAAAGTTTGATAAATATAAAAGGAAAGGGGGCCCAAAAGAGCACATTAAGGAATTATGTGTGGCTTAACAAGGAGTGGATTATAACCACATATATCTTTTTCACCTATTTCCATAAATTTTGGGTGACTAAGCATTGGAATGGTTCCTACATTTTCCCAAATGGTCCATTACAACATTTGATAATTTATCTAAGAAAATTTTCAAGTATTTCTCTTACAACTTGGAGCATGATTTGATCATAGTTGACTTGTGTAATACCAAACAATCAAATGGATAAAGTTTTATAATATTTTTGCACATATGAGAGGCCTATTCAACATGTTCCCTCATTAGCTCCCTAGAAAACAACTTTTAAACACTCTTGTATCCAATCTAAATGGAGAAATGGCCTTTCACTTATAAATGCATTGTTATCATACCTTTGATGAGATCATTCAAATGGTTGTGCCGATCAAAAATGCCTTGATTGTGTTGATGCTTCCAAATGAACCATAGGTGCTCTCTAGTGTTTAAAAAATACTTCTCATTTTAAAATATAAAGATTCAAAGCATAAGTTGCAGGTATTGGGAAATTGAGATGCATGTGGTGGAAATAACAACAAAGCAACATGAGCTATTCCCCAATATTTATAAATTTTGATGGTAGTGGACCATCTTCATTCTTTCTTGTAAATTTTGAATAAAATAGCATAGATTTGGACTACTAACTAGACCAAAATGATTATGGACAATGTAATTAAGCTAATGTGATTTATTAAAAAAAAAGAACAAAAGGAAAGGTAGAGTAAGAAAGAAATGGTGATTGTTGATCTTTGATTTTGAACTTATTGACAAAGATTCAAGAATTATCGAACATGATCTTAACCAATATATATTAAAAGGTATCCTAATCTCAAATTTCACTACAAACCAGGCTTGATTTTCAAAACAAAATGATGATATAAGTAAAATTTGGATTTACTTTTAAAGTTCTACACCACATCTAGATACCTAATGCACATCTTTGATGCAGAGAAAATAAAATAAAGTAAATTCAAACCCATTAAACTAACCTAACATTACACAAGTTAGAAACCCTATAATTAGTGAACTAACTTAGTATTTATATAAACTGTTCATATTCAAATGTAGACAAACAATTGAGAAACTTAGCAATTCAAACACATCAAAATAGATAATTCTTGTAGAGTTTTGTGATCATTTTGTATTAATTTCTTACAAGTGGTACAAATGTCTTAAAGTATCTCCCTTTAAAAATGGTAATACATGCCCCTTTATAGGAATCTAGGTAGTATAGCAATTATTTTTACAACTACAGGTGTACAAAAGATAGTTGTCTTTGTTACAACTATAATACAAGTATTTTTTACAATCCTACTAACTTAGAGGCAATCATGCTAACAAACTAGCGTGTGTCTTTAAAAAATGAATGGTTTGACCTATTGGAAAACCATATTTAAGATTCATAAGATGTGTCCCTTTGTTGATTCAATATGTTCATGGATTTTGTATTTTGTTCATCCACTAGGCTTACATCTATGGTAGGCTTAGTGATGCACCCTTCTTCTTGGTTTACCAGTTCATCAAAATCTTTATCATTCCTGGCCAAGGCTTCCTTGATGCTCCTAACTTCATTAATTCTCTCCCCTACATTGAATATCATGTTTAACACTTTGTTTTTATCCTTTCTTTATTGTCCTTAACTCTTGATGTTGATTTCTTGAGTCACCAAAGTGGTTCTATTATGGAATTCTTCATCATTTATAATCCCCAGAGTGCTAATTTGTTTACTATCCTCAAGCATGGTACCTAAGAGTTCTTCAACTTTGCTAATGAGATCATTTTCTTATTCTATGAGCTCCTCAACTTTGAAATTACAATAATTCAAATCCTATATTTTATCTCCAATAATCCTCAGATTGGCACTTAAATATCCTTTACTGATAGCTTTGAAGTTTGGTATTTGCTTCTTAATATGGATATCAAGAAGCTAGGTAATTTTATCCTCATAGGCCTAATACTGAGTAGCTAGTTTCATAACTAAGGTAGCTTAATCTTGAAGAGATTTCTACCTTGACTTCATGGATTTCAATGCCTTGAACATGTCATAAATGGATCCATCTGGCATACTGATCACAGAGTCTGAAACTGAGAGAATAACTTGAGTTTATATATTCTCCTTTTCTTCCTTCAAGTTCTTGATACTTTATACCAACCCTTGGACACCTACTCTAGCCTGTTGAGATTGAGCTTCAATTAAACTCACCACATCCTCCTCATGGATGGGAGCTTCACCAGGTTGTTATCCTCTAATAGGGGTTAACCCTATGAATGGTTCCACTTTTTGAAATGTGAACTCTTCCTAGCCAACCATGTCTACCCTTATTGTGGTACTCTCTTAGGTTGTTGTGTCTAGGTTGAATTATACCATAACCTTTGGTTATTTGAATTTTGGAGGCTTAGACATCTCTAAACTTGTACTCCCAAAAGATCTTGAGGTGCTAATTCTCTACTTTTCTTGAATGTGTTGAATTTTCATTATTGTCTCTTCCTATTTTTTTCATTATATCTTTGATTCATGGCTTGATGTTATCATCATCAATCAAACCAATCTATGCCAATGCCCAAGAATGGGAGAGGGATGGGATATTTTACATATTTCCTTAGACAAACTAGTCAGTGATGAATGGTCCATGAGTTGTATTTTTATCACTAAAAATATTGATTTCATTAGTGGGATGAGTGATGGTCAACCTAGGCTTTTTTCTTATAGTGACAATCACCAAGGCTAATTTTGCCTTACTCTTCTCTTCATCTAGTGGGATCAATTATTTACTTGCTTTACTAGAGGGATACTCCTCCCTATTAAAACCATATGTAGTTGTTATATTAATAAGGGCACCTTCCAATGTTTCTCCTTCTTCAAGGGCAACCACACCAATGAACTCCACTAGGGAAAAAGGTTTTTATGAGAGTGCTAAAGGTGCAGGGCCTTCTCTAGGTCCCTCCTCTATCTTATGTTCCTTAACCATAACATTGCCTTTTCCCTTAATGTCCCTAGGCTACTCAACCTAGGCTTGTCCTATTGGTTCCACTTGTTGAGGCTCAGATGGTTATCCCTCAGTATGTGGATTTTGATGAGCAATCCTGAATAGACCATGAAATAAGTGATAATGTAGAGGTTTTATTTGTCATATTTCTTCTAAGGGCTTGTCCCTAACCAACCTGAATTCTAATTAGATGTTTTGACCTCTAATTTTGGAAAGTATTTCTTCAAAATTCTTGGCTCTAATTTAGATGTCACTACCTATACCTAGCTGATGTCCATATTTAATCTTTGGGACGTTCTTGTCTTAGATTTGGTTGATTACCCTATTTCTAGGGTCCCACATTTTGAGGTCATCTAATTTAAAATCAAAGGAATTCTTATGAACCACCATAACCTCCAGCTACTTCCAATCTCTGATTATGATTTTGCCAATATCCAATGGGAAGGGATGGACTTGAGATTTTTTCTTTCCTTTATATGTCATATCTACACCTTAAATAACCTAGGAGGTAATTTCCTACTCTATAAGCTTGTTGGGGACATAGATTGGTAATCTATAGGTCTGAGTCAAGATTTCCTCTATCCTTATCATAGTGCAATCTAGGTAGTACCACACATCCCCCATGGTTTTTACTTGCTTCTTGATGAGAGGATATAGTCTTGGCATAGGTATGCCTATGATTACCTCATAAATGGATGGGAAAACACCATCACAAATAAATTACATCTGGTTCATGTACTTGAATATATGCAATTTAGAGTAATGGTGGGAGATTATGGTCTTACCATTAGGGGACCAGTTTATTATGCCAAGAAAGGGCAAAAACTATAGGAGGGAATCTAAGAGATAGGACATCATATAAAAATTCTTGGATGTCTTTCTTTAAATTGTTGTGAATTTCTTATCCAAGAAAAATCTTATAAGGTCTCCCACAAGAGGTGTCATTTTTTCTCCTAGCATAAAGTGGACATAAGATACCTAGACTTTGTTAACATAAGTAGTATAAGGGTCACCAAGGGATATATTTAGTAAGGTCATGGTTATCCTAATGCCCTCTCTAATTTGGACAATAGGTATTTTTCCTTTAGGAGTCCTAAAAATATGGGATCCTTCGATTAACCAGGGTGGGAGGACTGAATCAAGGTCTCGGGTGTTAATATAATCTCTCTTGGATGGGAGATCAAGATGGGGAAAGGGAAGCTTTTAATATGTTTCAAAATATATGGGGGTGATACATGAAACCCTTTGGGTGCTTCCCTCTTGAATAATCCTCCCCATTTTTTTTATTTTCCATGAAAATAAGAGTAAGGACATTGATGCAATGCATTACCTCTAGTTCTGTTGTTTTATGATGAAGGCCTACCATATAAATTACAACTATATCATTATATCTCTGATGTGTAGTAGTGTTTTTATTCTCCTCTTGAGATATGGGTTATAATTATTCCATAAGGAAGAATAATTCAGACCAGTTCCTGACCCCATGGACATTTAGGGCTGCTAAGTATAGCTCAGTATCTTTGAAAACCCTTCCTTCACTATTAGAGGTGAGATAGAGATTAGCTTCCATCTTCAATTATTGTCTTCCTAATACCATTGATGATACGTAAGTATTTCACTAAGGCACTTTCTTCTCAAATCTCAGTTATGTTATCTTGATCAAGTGAAGTTGATCGAGTCAACTTGAATCCCTTTTATAGGGAGGTTAGGGTTTTAGAATTTAATAATATAAATATCCAAGTCTTAACTTCATGCATGACTTAGATTTGATTAGGACCCTTTTCTTCATGCCTTTATGTCTTCAAGCTTAGAAGATATTTGATTTTGCCTTTTGATGCTTACATGGAGCCCATGTGGTAGTGTTCTAGACTTTTGTGGTAATTTTCTTAATTTCCCTTTGGATACTAGTTATTGGATTTTAAAAGCCTCCTTTATTTCACTCTATTAGATAAATATATTTAGTCTAATGTGATCTGTTGATCCAAATCTAATTTATTTCATTCCCATTAGTCCATTGATCTTTAGGTTCATCATCATAACACTTGGTATTCTTGCAGATTCCTCCCATGCTACATATCTTTGTTAGGTACTATCTCGGTTGTGCATTGGCTATGTGTTGAGCTCATTAATATTTGAAAATTCATTAGGCTCTTCACACTATTGGATTAAATCCCATGAGTGAATGATCATATTTGATCTCTATTGGGCCCTTTTATTTAGTAGAGGTCCTCTCATGCCACTAGATTAAATCCAGTAGGTGAGTGATCACCATTAATCTTTGAGTTGAACCTAGTCATTAATTAAACACCTTTATTAAGTGGGACCCCTTAAATTCCTTATTTTTACTAGTAATTCACCACACATTCATCCCTTAGGGATTTATGTACTTTTTGACTTTTATTCTTACACCTTATGCCATTGGATCAAATCCAATGAGTGAGTGGTTGTCGTTGATCCTTTAATGATGCATGCTACTTAAGTGGGAGCTCTTTGGTTAATACACTCCATTCAATCAAATATAGTGAGTGAGTGAGTGAGTGATCATTTTTGGATCTTATTAAGGATACAAGAAGTAACCATTAGGCCTAAAAATACAAATACTTAGGATAAATCATTAAGACTAAGGTCGAGGTTAAATATCAAGGCCTTAATATTAACAACCTATTCTAAGTTAGGTGACTTAAAAAGGACCACATAAAGAATGCTAGTTAAGACCTAAAGTAAAATAAAAAAGGGGAAAGGAATAAATATAGGCTTGGTTCATGTTTAAAAAACATGATAAACCCTTTATTAACTAATTTATTCAATTTTCCCTAACAACATTTGAAATTAAATTGAGGGCTACCTAGGGTTTGTAAATAGAAAACCCTAGACCTTCAAAAGAACATAAAAATAGACTTTAAGAAACTCCATTAACCAGGTCATTAATTAAACTAGAGGTTTTAAAGATACACAAATGTTTAACAATGATTGGATGATCTTCAAATTCTTTCATGGACCTTAATGTTAAGATATTTCAAACTTGGATACACAGGTCTCTTAAGGGTCCAAAATTTTAAAATGAGTGGGTTTTATTGGTCCCAAAAAATGGTGACTTATGGGGGAAACATAGAAATATGTTAGAACTTTTAGACTCTGACTTTAGATAAACATTGAGGTCACCATTCCATTTGACCTAAAAAATTACTATCTAGATCTAATTATGGTTGAAAAAACCTTGCACTAGCAAATTTAAGGTTAAACATCAAGACATACCTGAGTTATGTGTGTGTTTTGATTCCACTTACTATTTTCCATATGGCTCAAGAAGTATTCCTTAGCCTCCTTTTTTCAATCATTTATGTTGACCTAGGTGTACTGAACATTTTTTTTGGAATTATGGTTTGGCTTGGGGAAAGCTTGGGCATTTATGTATTGCTAGCCAGGCATCTATAGACCTAATAAATATACCTTTGGCTCCACTCATGGCCTTTCTCCACTACCATCTAGGTTTCCATATCCTCGATGAGGTTTCCTGAATCATGTTTTATTAAAGCTTCAGTTTTGCCTTGGTTTTATCATATTTTCATATTTTGTAGATCTTTATTCTTTCAATGAGGTTGGGAACCAAAATAGCCAAGTTTAGGATTTAGTCAAATATTTTATTTTTTAAGGATCACTCAAGGATACAACCCTTTCCCTACACAAGGATTTTTATTAAGTGCTTGCTACTGGCATGCTTTTGATAATTTAGGTCGTAAATCCTAAGCACAAATCTTCTTAAAACTAGTGTGGATATAGGGTCATGATTTAAATCTTATGAAATGATTTCTCTTCTATCTATCTATACTCATATTATAAAATTTGTATCATAAAGTTAATTTCTAGGACCAATATTGCCTTTGTGTGGGGTGCACACCTTCCTTTTAGGATTAGGGCCTATTTTGAGCAAATTTCACAATCTCCAATATTTAGGGATGACTTCAAAATAATTTGAGATCAAATGAAAATCACAAAACAAGAAACACAAAATAGAAAGTAGGAGCAAGCAAACCAAATGAGCCAAACAAATATGAATAAACTTATGTACAAACTAGGGACAAGAAAGAAAAAGATGCATAAAACAATCTAACTAACCTACATACTTTTAATCTAATCCCCTTACACCTTACTCCATAAAGACCCTAGGAGGGGTGGTAAAGAAGTAATGCTTAATGTATTTCCCATTGGTAGGCAACATGAACTCTACCCCTTGTAAATCTTTGAGCTTAAAGGTGTTATTCCCCAATGTTTCACTAATCTGGTATGGGCCAATCCACAATAGTGTTAATTTTCCATGCTTTCCTTTGGGTTTAGATGCTTTGTCCCAAAGTAGGACTAAGTCTCCCTAATTAAACACCTTGATCTTAAACCTTTTATCAAACCATCTTTTTACTATGGCCTATGTTTGTTAAAATCAACAAAATTAGTTTCCCTATCATCTTCCATCTAGATGAGGTCTAATAGCCTAGAAGCTACATGTTTTTGAATATCATCAATGTATTCTTACATGAAATTATATGTGGGAAAATTGAGGGTGATGGGGAAGATGGGATCTAGCCCATACACCAACATGAGTGGTGAAGCTTTTAAATCTTGATTTATTCTTATTTTTTCAGCCCAGAGTACAAACTTGAGCAACTTGTGCCAAGTTCTAGGCTTGTCTTGAGTAGACTTCTTGATTACATTCATAAGGTTCTTATTTTTAGACTTTGAAATGCCATTTCCTTGAGGATAGTGATTGGAAGCAAACTTAAGGGTGATCCCATTATCACATTCCCACTCAATTATCTCAATTGACATGAATGCAAATAAATTATCGCATACTAGAGAGATTGGGGTCCCAAATCTAGTACATATACTTTCTTCTAGAAATTACTTCTTTCATTTTGGATTTCTCAATATCTAGTACTTCTATCTACCTAATGTATTAATTTGTGGTAGTTAAGACATACTTGTGGCCCTTAGATGAGTTTGGGTTAAACATTCCAATGAAGTCTAGACCCCATTTTGAAAATGGTTTATCAATCATGACTAGTTGTAAAGGCATTGCTATTTTTGGCTCTTTAGTGCTAAAAATTTGGCAAGAGTGACATTCTCTTACATTCCTATGGGTATATTTGAATACAATGGGATAATAGTAACATGCCCTTAAGATCTTGTGGGTATTTTTCCTTCTAGATGGATGTCCACTACTTAGATTTTCATGGAAACTGGCCATAATTTGGGTAGCTTGCTCTTGTGAGACACACCTTAGGTAGATTCCTTCAAAATAATTATGTACAGTATTCCATCTTTGATAAGGTAATGGGTTAATTTAAGCCTTAAGGCCATCTTTTGTTCTCTAAATAAGCCTTAAGTAAAAACACCATTGATCAACAAATGTATGATTGAATAATACCATTTGCTAGTTTGAAAACTTTGTTGGTCTACTTATATGATACTTAGACTAGGGATAACATTAGAAATCATTTGGATCAAACCTTGGCACCTTACCAACTTTTCTATTTTCATCTTCAAGTCATATTACTATAGAACTGACATCCACTTACCTCTACATTCTTTTAGCTCATTCTAATTCAACATAAGTTTGGTAGCAGGGTCAGGAAGGATGGCATGCACCTTATTTCTAAAGATGTAGTGTCTAAACATATTTAATGCCTTCACCAATGCATATTCTTGCTTATCAATCATAGAATAGTTTAGCTTAGCATTCTTGAAATTGGCACTTATGAAGGCTATTGGGTGATTAGACTTTTCATCTTTTTGAGTTAATATAGTATCCATAGTATGATTAGATGCAAAAGAGTACAAGTAAAAATGCTTAGAGAAATCAAGACTTATAAGCAATGGGGCTTGGCCAATATCTTCTTTGATGTCATTGAATTCATTCTTGGATTCTTCATTCCAAATCACCTTGGCATCTTTCTTGAGCATGTCATTCAGTGTCTTGATAGTTTCTACAAAAGCATAAATAAAATTTCTTACAAAATTTGTCTTACCAAAGAATGACTTTAATTTTTTCCTAGTATTAGGGAGTTCAATCTTGGATATTGCATTTACTCTTTTAGGGTCTATGGAGATACCAAATTTAGTTATAACATGCCCTAAAAATTTACCCTCAATTACATAAAATATGGTTTTTTAGGATTTAGAGAAATACCATACCTTCTGCATCTCTTGAAAACTTGTTGCAAGTGCATGAAGTGATCTTCCCTATTTCTAGAAAAAATTGTTAGATCATCCATGTAAATAATGATGCACTTGCCAATCAGGCCTTAGAAGGCATGATCCATGGCTCTCTAAAAGATAGTTCCTACATTAATTATCTCAAAGGGTATCTTTTTGTAAGCAAAGCTTCCCCACTTTATTGTGAATGTTAGCTTCATCCTATCTTATCTGTCAACCAATACTTGTTTATAGCCTAAAAAACCATCAAAGAAGGACATCATAGCTAAACCTGAAACAATTTGGATTAATTTATTAAGGGAATGGAGGGGATAATTTTCCATGTTTGATGGTTTTTTCAAATTTATAAATCTAATACATAGCCTAATCTCACCATTCTTCTTCCTGATTGGCACTAAATTGGCCACCCAAGTTGAACGTTTGATGGATAAAACTATCCTTGCATCCAGTAACCTTTTGACTTCTTTTAATACAATAGGTTCTAGCATTTTGTTACAGGTCTTTATTTCTATGTATAAGGTTTAGAACTTTATTTGAGGGGTATGTTATGGGTAATGACCCTTAGATCAAAGATATTTAGGTCATCATAGGACCAAGCTATAATATCATTATATTTGGTAAGGAGTTCTTTGGCCTTATTATTCTCAAAATTTGTACAAGCCTTTCCAATGTTTACCAATTGGGATTGCCCTTGGGAATTAAGATCCATAGTATTATAATCTTTTCACCTTACCTTGCGAACTTTGGAAACATCAACTAGTTTGTCTTGATCAAACAATCTCTCCATAAAAATCATTCCTTTAGGGATTTTTTTGTCATTTAGTTGGATGACTTTGCTATCAAACTTATTCTCTCTAGTTGTATTATCATCAGCTTCATCAATGATATGGGCCTCAAATACCCCAAAATTGGTCATGAAATCTAATGTCTATTAATCATCATTAAAGACTTGAAAATGTTTAACATTTTTAGGCACTAATAAATGTGGAACCAATTTAATACCAAGATCATGGGCATTTAGACTAGGCATAAGGTTCATTATAGCTAATGAAAGTTCATTGGTAGCTTGGTTTTCATCTCATGGAATGAAAGTGATACTGAAGGTGTCAAAAGACTCAATCAGGTCTCAGACTCTAAAACTATACTTCTTAAAGTATGAGAGTTCACATTGATACCTAATTCTGACTTGGTTGACTACTAGTTTTGAATCTCCAAAAACTAGTAGTTATTTAGCTTTATTCTTAATAGCAAATTACAAACCAAAGATGAGAGATTAATACTTTAAAATTTTATTAGTATTAGGTAATTGGAGTTTTTAAGAGGCATGATACCTTTTATTGGTTTGATTAGTTAAGACAACACCAACACCTGATCCAACTTTACACTTAGCACCATCAAAGTGTAATTTCCATAGCCCAGGAGGATCCTCCATGTCCTTAGCGTCATCTAATTTATTACCTTATAGGGTGAAAACTACTAAGTCTGAGTCAATTATGTTGACTCTTTCATTAATATCATTTTATTTTGTTATCATATGCCTCATCCTTGGTTCCCTCCCAACTCTGATTTGGTTTGGGACTCCATTCTAAGGTAGCCATAAGTGGGAATAATCAGTAGACATGTACCCATTTATATCTTTGGTCCATTATCTACTTTATAGGATCCCATAGGCATCAAACATGTCCACTACTTGAATATCAATGAATTATTGTACCTTGAGTTTAAAAGGCTATCTACATATGGATGTTAAAAATTTCTCCAACCATTTTAACCCTTGACTTGTCCAATTGGGTGACAATCCTATCAAACTTGATAGTATTTAAGCCAAGTTGTTTACATATGCTAATAGACATGATGTTGGTATAAGCACTTGAGTCTAATAAGTAATTGTGCAAGTTTTTACCAAATATTCTAACCGTGAGTAATAAAGGGGGAGATTCAGCTTTGGCCATAGGCACTATTACATTAGCATGATCTTTCTTGGGAGGTTTGTTAAACTTTAAGGATTCTAACAAAAAATCCCTTTGCTCTATGATCTATGTTAACTCATGCAAGGTGATATTAGCCTTTGTCTTCTTCATGTCCTCAACTATGTTGTAACTAGTTTTGGGAGGACTTGAGACTTTAGGGTTGTGTTTAAAAATTCTCCCTCAGGGGGGCTTAGGTTTATTACTTAAAGAAAGATTTGGAGGAGTTCCAAATTTATTTGGGGGGGGGTTGAGGTAGTCAAGGGATACCTTTATTCTCTATTTCTTAGTGGGTAAGTATTTTAAGGAACTATTAAAATGCATGGATTTCTTTAGGGATCTCATCTGGTTCATTTTATTCATAAAAGGGGAAATCAAAGGTCTTTACCATGAAAGCCTAGTCAGAAGGCTTTGTGCCAGATGTATGTGCACTATTATCTTTATTGGTAACTACCTCAAACATGTCTAATTCCTCTTGTAATGCTTCAAATGCTTTCTATAATTCAATGAAGTTAATCTCCCCATGCTTAGCTATGTGATGCACCCTATAATAGTTAGTTAATGCAATGTTAATGAGGTTGATATCCATGGTTTTATTCTCTGAGGAGGGGTTATGGATTTTACTATTATGGAAAATATCTTTCTAGAACATATTGCCTAGCCTTTTATATCTTTGAAATGAAAAGCTTCTTCATGAACTTTTTTTTAGTACTCCCCACTTGTTTTTGTGATTGGAGGAAATTAGTACTTAGATTTTAGACCATTTTTAGGATAAATTCATTTTCACTTTTAGAGGTCTTATAATTATGTACTTGATTATTACTAACATTGGTAGTTGGTACTAACACCATTTGATCCCCTATTCTAAACCCATTATTGGTGGGTTCTCTCATGAATCTAAGTTTTGATTAGGGCCCATATGATTTAAGGGCAACTCAGTGAGGTTTGGAAGTTTGTTTATAATAGGCATGTTTTTATTATTATTAGGAAACAAGTTCACCACTAGCATGTGGGGGTTAACATTTAGCACCACATAAACCATTTGTCCCTTGGGTTATATTTGATAATTAATAGTTATTGCTTCTGAATATGCCTTGGCTAGAGAGGCTATGGTTGGTATAGACCTTTTCAAGAAAATTGAGGTCATAGGATCCACTGTATCCTTGTAGATCTCTAAATCTAGAATCTCATTTGGCTTGTATGGATCTATGATTCTACTAAAAATCTTTTAAAACCTAGAATTAAAGGACCTAATAGGTTCATTGAGATCTCTTATAATAGTTTTAAATTGATGATAAATGATGTAAGGACTTATTATTTTTCCAAACTGATCTATGAACACATTATGAAAATCTTCCCAACTAGTAATGCAGTTATTAGGAAAGTCCAAAAACCATTCATAGGTGACATCCTTAAAAGTGAAAGGGAATAACCTACATGCAAAATCTTCATGCACTACATTAAGTAATATTAAGGTAACCTTGAAATACTTTATATGTTCTTCAGTAGTTATTATGCCGTGGGACTAAATGAAAGCAAATATTTCTCTAGATTACATGGGAGGTCTTGGACCACCCTAAGCACATTGATAGAAGAATCACCTAACCAAGCCATTCTCATATGAGGATTAACATAAAATGTACCTTGAATAGGTGATGTTGGGAGGGATTTATATTTTATACATCTACTTTTGTCCTATTTTGATCTCATGTTTTCCTAAAGTTCAAGAAAAGGTTCTTAGGTTTTTGAATGTGATCTTGTCATAATCCTAGGCAACTCCAATTTGAGATTTGAATATACTATTTAAGATGTAATACACCATGTTAAAATTTCATAAGGAAGGGGGTTTGAGTCTAGATTCAAGCTAATCTTTGTAGGAACATCAATATTTGGTTATATCTTGTCAAAGATGTATTTAATTTTATGAATATGTCTTATTTTAATGCATCCCTTCTTAAAGAACACCAATTCATAACCTATAGTAGGCTTAAATGCTTCACAAAAGGTGAAGATATGTGACCTTTCCTATTTCAAGTCAACTTTACCATAGAAAAAATATAGATTGACCATCCTTCTAGCACCAATAGAGCTTACCCAATTGATGCTTCAAAATGAACCACAAGTTCTCTCTAGTGTTTAAACAACAATTATCATTTGGAATCCACATATTCAAAGCATGAGTTGCAGGTATTTTTCAATTAAGATGTATATGGTGGAAATAGAGATAAATCAACATGAGGTGTTCCATATTATTTATAAATTTTGATGATAGGGGACCATCTTGGTTTTTTCTTGTAATGTTTGGATAAATTGGCCAAGATCTAGACTATTAACTAGACCAAAATGATTATGAACAATGTATTTAAGATAATGTGATTTGTTAAAAAAAAGAGCAAAAGGAAAGGTAAAGTAAGAAATAAATGGTGATTGTTTATCTTTGATTGTGAACTTATTGACAAAACTTCAAGAATTACCAAGCATGATCTTAACTAGTATATAGTAAAATTTAGCCTAAGCTCACATTCCACTACAAACTAGGCTTGATTTTGAAAACAAAATGATGATACAAGTAAAAATTGGATTTATTGTTAAAGTTATACACCACATCTAGATAACTAATGCCCATCTTTGATGCAAAGAATATAAAATGAAGGTAATTCAATCCCATTCAGCTAACCTAACATTGCACAAGTTAGAAACCCTATAATTAATTATCTAAATTAGTATTTATATAAACTATTCATATTAAAACATAGATAAGTAATTGAGAAACTTAGCAATTTAAACACATCAAACTAGACAAACCCTATAGAATTCAATGAGACTTTTGTATTAATTGCTTATAAGTGGTACAAATGTCTTGAAGTATCTCCCTTTACAAATGGTAATATATGTCCCTTTATAGGAATCCATGTAGTATACCAGTTATTTTTACAACTACAGGTGTAGATAAGATAATTTTCTTTGTTACAACTACAATACAAGTATCTTTTACAATCCTACTGACTTAGAGGCAATCACACTAACAAACTAGCATGTGCCTTTATAAAATGAATGGGTTATCCTATTGGCAATCCATATTTAACATGCCTAAGGTGGGTCCCTTTGTTGATGCAAGATGCTCATATATTTTGTATGTTATTCATCCACTAGGCTTAAATCTATGGCAGGCCTTGTGATGCACCCTTCTTCTTGGTCTACCAGTTCATCAAAATATTTATCATTCCTAGCCAAGGCTTCCTTAATGCTCTTAGATTTTTTGATTCTCTCTTTTGCATTGAAGATCATGTTTAACATTATACTATTATCCTTTCCTAATTTTCCTTGACCCTTGATTTTGATTTCTTGAGTCACCAAGGTGGCTCTGTGATGGAATTATTCATTAGTTATAATCCCCAAGGTGGTAGTTTGTGCATGGTCCTTGAGCATGGTACCTAGATGTTTTTCAACTATACTTATGAGATACTTTTCATATTCTATGAGATCTTCAAATTTTACATGCCAAGTATTCAAATCCAATATTTTATCTCCAATAATCCCCAAATTGGAACTTAAATGTCCTTTAGTGATAGCTTTGAATTTTGGTATTTACATCTTAATATAGATGTCAAGAAGCTAGGTAATTTTATCCTAAGAGGCCTACCATTGAGTAGCTAGTTTAATTGCTAAGGAAGCTTGATCCTTAAGGTATTTCTACCTTGAATTCATGGATTTCAATTCTTTGAACATTTCATAAAAGGATCTAACTAGCATATCGGTCATAGAGTCTAGAATTGAGAGAACAACTTGAGTTTGTAGATTCTCCTTTTATTCCTTTAGGTTCTTGATTCTTTGTACCAAACCTTGGACACCTACTCTAGCCTATTGACATTGAGCTTTAATTAAACTCACCACATCCTCCTCATGGATGGGATATTCACTAAGTTGATGTCCTCTAATAGGGGTTAACCCTATGAATGGCTCCACCTTCTGAAATGTGAACTCTTCCTGGCCCACCGTGGCTACCCTTATGGTGGTCCTCTCCAAGGTTGGTGTGTCTAGGTTGAATTGTACCTTAGCCTCTAGTTATTTTAATTTAAGAGGCTCAATCATATCTACACTTGTACTCCTAGAAGCTTCTGAGCTGCCAATTCTCTATTTCTCTTGAATACGTTGAATTTGCATTCTTCTCTCTTCCTATTTTTTCACTATATCTTTGATCCATGGCTTGATGTTGTCATCATCAGTCAAACCAATATATGCCAATGCCCAAGAAGGGGAGAGGGATTAGATATTTTGCATATTTCCATATACAAACTAGTCAAGGATGAATGGTCCATGAATTGGATTTTCATCATTGAAAAGATTGACTTCACTAGTGGGATGAGTGATGTTCAACCTAGGACTTTTTATTGGGGAAATAGGCACAAAGGATAATTTTTCCTTCATCTTCTCTCCATCTAGTGGGATCAATTATTTACCTACTTCACTAGAGGGATCTTCCTCCCTATCAGAACCATATGTAGTTACTATGTCAATAAGGGCACCTTCCAATGTTTCTCCTTCTTTAAGGGTAATCACACCAATGAACTCCACTAAGGAAGAAGGTTATTGTGGGAGTGTTGAAGGTGAAATACCTTCTACAGGTCTCTCCTCTATCTTAGGTTCCTCAACCACAACTTTAACTTTTCCTTTGATGTCCCTAGGCTGTGTAACTTGGGCTTGTCATATTGGTTCCACTTGTTGAGGCTTAGATGATTGTCCCTCAATAGGTGGCTTTTGATGAGAAATCCTAGATGGATTAGGAAATAAGTGATAATGTAGAGGGTGTAGTTGCCATATTTATTTTGAGGGCTAATTGTCCCTAATGAACCTGCATTCCAATTGGATGTTGTGACCTCCAATTTTAGAAATTATTTCTTCAAAATTCTTAGCTCTAATGTAGATATCAACACCTGCACTGTTCATATTCAATATTTGGGACCTTCCTATCCTAGATGTGGTTGATTACCCTATTTCTAGGGTCCCACATTTTGAGGTCATCTAAGTGAAAATCAAAGGAATTCTTATGAACCACCATGACCTCTAGCTACTTCTAGTCTCTGATTATGATTTTATCAATATCAAATGGGAAGGGATGGACTTGACCTTTTTTACTTTATTTACATTTCCTATCTACACCTTGAATAATTTGGGAGGCAATTTCCTACTCTGTAAGCTTTTTGGGGACATGGATTAGTAATTTTTAAGGTTGAGTCAAGATTCCCTCTATCCTTATGATAGTGTAATCTAGGTAGTACCTCACATCCCCAATGGTTTCTACTTATTTATTGATGAGAGGATGTAGCCTTGGCATAGGGATACCAATGATTGCCTCATAAATGGCTAGGAAAACACCATCATAAATAAATTGCATGTGGTTCTTATACTTGAATATATGCAATTTAGAGTAATGGTGGGAGATTGTGGTCTTGCCAAAAGAGGACCAATTTATTATGCCAATAATGGGCACAGAGGATAGGAAGGAATCTAAGAGATAGGACATCATATAAAACTTCTTTGAGGTCATTATTTTAATGGCCAAAAAAAATCTTATCAAATCTCCCACAAGAGGGGTCATTTTTTCTCCTAGCATAAAGTGGACATAAGATACCCAGACTTTATTAACATAAGTAGTGGAAGGGGAACCAAGGGCTCTATTTATTAATTTCATGGCTATATTCATTCACTCCCTAATTTGGAAAATAGGGATTTTTCCTTCAGGGGTCCTAAAAACATGGGATCCTTGGATTAACTAGGGTGTGAGGACAAAATCAAGGTCCTGGGTGTTAATATAATCTCTCATGGATGGGATCTCAAGATGGGGCAAGGGAATATTTTAATAGGTTTCAAAATCCATGGGGGTGATACATGTAGACCTTTTGGTATTTCCCTCTTAAATAATCCACTCCCCATTTATTCTATAATCCATGAAAATAATAGCAAGGACATTGATACAATGTGTTGTACCCAAAAAATGTCACTCATTTTTAGGACAACATATAAGTTATTTTGGTCTTGTAAGACCAAAATATCTCTTCCCATTTCAAAAAATTGTTCTAAGCTTCCAAAATTGGGAATTATTCAAGCTTTTTTAGTCAAAGGACTAATGGTTCAATAGGTTCAAAGGCTTCTACAATCAGGTTCAATCAAAAGAACAAGTTTCTGACACTTAGTCATTTTTAGGACTAGTTCAAGGTTCAAAAGGTTCAATGGGCTCAACGAGGCTTGTTTCAAAGAATCTTGGTTCAAGTAGTCAATAGAAACAAGGGAATGAACCATTAAACCATTGAACCAAAGTTGGTTCAATCAGTCGGTTCAAGTGACAAGTTCAAAGGAGTGCCCCAAGCATTAAAGACACAAGTGCCCTTGTGGAGGGAATTTCTGTGGCAAAAGTGACTAAGGAAGGAAACAAATAGACTAAAACAAAAACCTGATAGAATTCATGTGGATGCTGCCAAGTGTCATCTTTTGAGCCTTTAACAGATGCTGCCATGTGTCCTCTATAAGTTAAGTAGAACACACTAAGTTTCACCATCTGCATGAATCTAGAATGAGTCCCACATGGTTCTATAGTGTTTCCAAAATGTAGCAAAGCTGCCAAGTGTCATCTTCCATAGGACACTCAAAAGGCATCCAAAGCTTCTACAAGTTCAACAAATGTTGCCACATGTCCTCACCTATTTCATAGCGGATGCTGCCATGTGTCACAATTTGAGATTCACATAAAATCAACTAAGGCAAATTTCCAAGGGACAAACAGCCCTTTCGAAGGACACTTAGAAGCCAAAGTGAACTATTGTAAAAACTTGAAAGACCAATTTAGAGCTCAAATAGCCCTTGTGGAGGGTAAAAAGGGGGAAAATGGACCAATTCAAAGGCCAAAAGAGCAAAGGGATTTCCTTCAAAAAAGTTCCCCCGGCAAAAGTGACAAAGAGACAATTCCTTTAGACAAATTATTTGAAATAATTCCTTCAGACTTTTTCCTTTGAAAGAAAAGTCTAAAGAAATAGAAAATCTACTATGTTGCCACGTGTCATCTTTAAAGTCATAATAGATACTACCACATGTCATCTATTGAGACATAGTATCAAAGTAGTGGAACATGACACATGTCTCTCACCAAATGGAGTAGAAGTTACCAAGTGTCATTTCTGTAGGGTTCTCAAAAGACCAGTAGGAAGTGACTAAGGAACAGAGCATCAAATTGAATCAAGGACCTGATTCAAATAACAAAAAAAGGAGGAATGATGAGGAATGACCAAAAACATTTTCACATTAGATATGTTTCTAGAAGTATACCGCTAGGTGGATATTGAAGGATGCAAACATTCAATGGCGTGACCTATTTCTCTGCATTGAGAAAAGCAAATGGGTACATGCCCCTAAATTCTAGCATGTCTTCTTAATAAAATTTGATGTAATATGATGTGTTACTATTCTTGAGTCCTTCTTGAAGAGGCTATATAAGGGACTCTCTTTTATTGTTTTAAGATCTCTCTCTCTCTGATTATTAAAAACAAAACTCTGCCCAAATTGAAAGGCATTGTTGAGACTTTGAGCTGAGATTGTTGATCATATTTTGTTAGTGGAATAAGAAAGAAAGTGACTTTTCAGACTTTGTGCTGTAATATCTTTGTTTTTGGGGAAACTATTCTTATGTCTTTTTCCTTAATATATTTTCTATTCCTTTAATTTAATAAGCAGAATTAGTGAAAGTAGTCAAGAAGGTGTCCTAAAGCCAACTGTGGAGAGACTTTGTGCCCCCATAATTGCCTTTAGTGTGTTTTCTTTTTGTTTATATGTAAATGACCTAAGGATGAATTTGTGCCCTCATTGTCCTTCATATCTCACTCTTACACAATTGAGGTGGAGACTTTGTGCTACATCTCAATCTCCTGGTTACTACGTCTTTGGTTACATTTTGTAATTACTACCAAAAGATTCTTGTGGTTTGCTAAATAGTACTTCTAAAAGAAGAGGAGTTATTTCTATCATTTCCCTTGAGGTTTCTCCTTTGATTTGCAAGCATCATCTCTAAAAAAAGAGAGATGGATGGTTTATCCTACCCTTGAGTATTAGTTTATATATATATATATATATATATATATATATATATATATATATCCATATATATATATATATATATATATAATCATATCTATAGGGAACCTCCCCTTGATGAGAGGAGACATTGGTCCCCTTTTGATGTGGTAAACCTACACATTTTGATGACCAATCTTCCTATTTTGGATGATCAGACCTATTTTGTTTATCAGTATGCTGATCGACAAAATATTCAACCAACATATATATATATATATAATCATATCTATAGGGAACCTCCCCTTGATGAGAGGAGACATTGGTCCCCTTTTGATGTGGTAAACCTACACATTTTGATGACCAATCTTCCTATTTTGGATGATCAGACCTATTTTGTTTATCAGTATGATGATCGACAAAATATTCAATGAACATATATATATATATATATATAATCATATTTATAGGGAACCTCTCCTTGATGAGAGGAGACATTGGTCCCCTTTTGATGTGGTAAACCTACACATTTTGATGACCAATCTTCCTATTTTGGATGATCAGACCTATTTTGTTTATCAGTATGCTGATCGACAAAATATTCAACCAACACAATGCATTACCTTTGGTTTTTGTATTGCATAGCAAAGGTTTTCCATCTAAATTACAACTATAGCATTGCCTCTCTAATGTGTAGTATCATTTATCTTCTCCTCCTAAGAGATGGGTTTCAATTATTCCACAAGGAAGAATAATTTAGACCAATTCTTGACCCCATGGACATTTAAGGCTACCAAGTCTAGATTGATATCTTTGAAAAACATTTCTTTACTATAATTGGTAAATTAATCTTTAGGTTCATCATCATGACACTTTTTATTCTCATATATTCCTCCCATACTGCATATCTTTATTAGTTACTATCTTGGTCATGCATTATCCATGTTTCTATCTCATGGAGCTTTGAAAATTCATCAGGATCTTCACACTGTTGGATCAAATCCCATGAGTGAGAAATCATAGTTTATCTTTGATGGGACCTTTTGTTTAGTAGATTTCTCCTCATGCTATTAGATTAAATCTAGTAGGTGAGTGATCACCATTGATCTTAAGGTTAAATCTGATCATTAATTGAACACCTTTATTAAGTGGCCCCCCTTAAATTCCTTCTTTTGATTAGTAAGTCACCATGAATTTTTCCCTTAAGGATTTATGTACCTTTTGAATTTTTTTTATGCCTCATGTTATTAGATCAAATCCAATGAGTTGTTATCATTGATCCTTTCATGATGCACATTATTTAAGTGGGATCTCTTTGGTTAATACAATATATCTAATCAAATTTAGTGAGTGAGTGATCATCATTGAATCTTGTAAGGGATATAAGGAATAACCATAAGGTATGAGGACACAAATACTTAGGATATATCTTTAAGACTAAGGTCAAGATTAAATATCGAGGCCTTAATATTAACAACCTAGTATAAGTTAGATGACTTAAAAAGGACCACATAAAGAATGTTAGTTAAGACCCAAGGTAATATAAAAAATCAGAAAGGAATAACTATAGGCTTGGGTTGTGTTTAAAAAACATGATAAACCCTTTATTAACCAATTTATTCAATTGTCCCTACCAACTTGGCTCCCACCAACATTTCAATTTAAACTAAGGGATATCTAGGGTTTGTGAACACCAAACCCTATACCTTAAAAAGAACCTACAAATAAAATTTAATAAACTCCATTAGACTCATCATTAATTGAATAAGAGGTTTGCAAGATACACAAATGTTTAACAATGAGTGGATGATCTTCAAATTCTTTCATGAGGGTCCTTAATGTTTATATATTTGAAAATTAGATACATAGGTTTGTTTATCCCAATAGATTTAAAGAGGGATAACAAAAATATATTCTCCAATTCAAGCTCAAACTCAAGCAAGTGCCTCAATAAAGAAACCTAAGGTGTTTAATAAGAACAAGAATGCAATAGGTGATGATGTGACTAAGGTGAGGCATATAAAAATTATTTCACCACTATCTCTCCAAAAATATACATCCACACAATCATTTATTCTCCTAATACCACCACCTAGAACATATTATCTAAGAAGAATGTTCACATCTCTTGGTGAGCCTATAAAAGTTGTTTTCTAGAAAATTTTAGCAGCAAACATGGTTGTGTGGCCTAGTACCAAACCTTTTGGTGAAGTTTAACCATATATCACTTAGTACAAGGAAAATGAGTATTGTTAATATCACCACATCAAAGGTCATGCTACACATAGGTGTATGTAACATAGACATTATGTATAAGACTTGCTTAAGTGGGGAGAGATTGTACTTGACAATTATGCCTCATCCTGTAATAAAAATATGGGTTTATTTAAAGAACCTTTTTCAAGAATAATCAAAAAAATAGTAAGACTAACCAAAATAATCATCAATAAAATTGTCATAATCTAGTTAATCATTAGTAGTAGCAGTAGTAATGAAAGCAATATCAAGGTCAACATTCCTACACCAATCATGTGGATTATCATAACACCCAATACAATTATGATAATTCTATGGGTTGAATTATTTATAACCATGTAAATACCATCAAATTCAATCCCCATCATTCATATAACATAAATTAACATGTTAGACTCATTATCTAAGGACCTTCCCCATCACATCATGTTAACCCTACTTCATCTCAACATTATGTTGTTACGACTCAACACCCAAAGGTTATAATTTAAGGTCCTTATGCATCTAATTCAAATAATCAAACTTAAGGCTCTCTACCTTCCAAATCTACTCCATACACTTCATCCACCAAGAATCCATATGACCTTGTTGAATAATGGGATAAAACTCTAGTGCATATATCCATTTTGGATGTCTTGAGAACATTCAAAGTTCATAAGGACATTATATAAGCATCTTCAATATTCTAAATACCTCAACGATATTGATTCATCCTGATTCTAAGCAATCATAGGACATTTTTCTATAGGGTAATATATCTCTTTTGACTAAATCAACATGTCACTATTTGTTTTTTTTGTATAATAATCCCCTTTAAATTAGATCAATCATTTCATGACATAAGGTCAAGAGGGTTCTTATAGATAGTGCATTAAGGTTGAAAATTATTACACTCAATTTGGTTAGACACTTGGGTTATTCACATACAGACCTAACATGATCATAATCAAAGGGTATGATAATGTAAAACAAGAATCAACTATCACCCTTAGTCTACCCATCTTGATTGGGCCTATCACCCATAATTCCTTTTTGATGTTACTAATTTATAAATGTTGTATAATATAATATCTAGGCATCCATGGATCCATGTTATGTAATAAATCCTATCCACATTACATCAATGTCTCAAATTATCACATTATAGAATTCACCATTCCAATAGATCTACAATCATATTAATATTACAATAACCTAGACACAAAATACAATACCAACTATTATCTTATCACTAATCATGTACCAAAAAAGATGAAAATTTGGTACCCCAATCTCCCAAGTCCTCCTCAATTCATATCAATAACATTGTATCCTCATCCAAATCTCCCCATCCCAAGGAATTATCTCATTTCACCATTAAGGACAAAGGTTATGGAGAATACCTAATCAATGATACTTTCCACATTGACAAACTCCATAAGTCACCTAATTCTCATGATAGGCCCAAGATGTAATGGTTTAAACATTTATATTATTATCAAGTTGGTCCCTTAGCTTTTACAAAGAATGTTATTTTGGATCAAGAGTATGCCATTAATTCAAGGGCTTCCTAGTTATATGCAATATATTTACTTCATGTTATAAAAATATAAAATCCCCTATCCCCAAAAACATTATGGAACATATTAATTATAAAATTAAAGTCTTGGGTCCAAAATAATAGGGTATTATTAAACCTATTCCCCCAAATAAACAAAAATGTGTTTGAGGTGTTGGATATAAACTGTTGGGAGTGACCCCTTAGATATCAAAAGTGATGCAACTATGATTTTAATGATGATTATTCCATAGTGCTTTAGAGTCCTTTTTTATTATATATTATGATCTAATTTCTACAAACCTGTTTCACACCAATTTCATTCTTACCATCAACCTTGATCTCCATTATCCTGAACTCATGAATTGGGACCACAATAATTGCAAACCATTAGATGAGTTCCAAAATGATGAGGCTATTTCAAAAAAATTAGGGATTAGGTATGGTTTTTTAATTGGAGACCATAAATATGGATTGAATATGAATTTATATTATAGTACTTACTTTGGAGAGTACATGTATTTGCTTAGTCAAAAAATAAATAAAATAAAAAATTAATGTACTCTAGTATAAACCTCTTCAAGCCACTATTAGACAATAGAAAAAGTAAAAGTAAATATGTTTTCATTGGTGAAAACCTTTTAAGGCACCAATGTATGTGGAATTACACTCTTTTTAAGGAATCACAAAGTCCTAGAAGTACCTGTGTCATCTTTGGCTCATTTATTAGTCCTAAAAATAATATGCATTTGAATAATTGGTCCAATATTTTCTATAGATATTCAAAGATAGGCTATTGCCAATTATTAATGATTCTAATTATTATTACATGGGTGATCTTGATGAACAAATTGGGATACAATCAAATGAATACTATCAATTCCCTTCATTACCTAGTTTTTTAGAGAATGGATACACATTACTTATGGAAGACACCATTGATGTCAACCTTGGTACTGAGGATGATCTACACATCATTAAGCTCTATGATTCTCTCACTAAAGCACAACATGAGCTCATCATTGTCATCCTCAAAGAATTCATTGATATCTTCACATGGTATTATTACAACATGCATGGATTAAATCTACCCTTGGTTGTCCACCATATTATGGTGCATCTTAATGCCAAACCTATCAAGAAGTAATTGTGGAAGATGCACGCATGTATTATTATTTTGGTGTAAAAAGAACTCAAAACACTCTTGCAAGCCATGTTCATCATGCGTAATGAATACTCCAAGTGGATTTCCAATATCATATTATCATAAATAAACCTAAAGGTATTCACCTCTACTCAAATTTAAGGGACATTAACAAAGCTTATACAAAATATGACTTATTATTTCTTAACATTGATATGATTATCAACTCCATAATAAAATATGAGATGTTATCACTTATGAACAATTTTTATGGATATAATCAAATCAATATAGTACGTGATGACTAATATAAGATAGAATTCACCACTCCTTAGGGGATGTTTTGTTATCAAATCACGTCTTTTAGCCTAAAGAACACCTATGCTACTTATCATAGCATGACGACTATCATTTTCCATTGCATGATGCCTGACATTGTAGAAGATTATGTGGATTATATTTTGGGTAAATTTGACTCATGTAGGTCATCCAATAGTTTTTTAGTGAATAATTGAATGGATTCAAGAGTATAAAGTATGCATCAATAAAAAAATGTGTCTTCAACATCACATTTGGCAAGCTATTGGGTTTCATTATTTCATGGTTATTGTTCACTCCAATCTAATCCTTCTCACGAGATTCTCATGAGGTTGGTCATTACATAAAAATGGGAAGGTGGAGATAAATGCAGACTTTCATCCTCCATTTTAGGACTAATCTTAGATTATCCTAGGGCATGGATATGGTTATTGGACTTTATAAATAGAATATGAATAAATAATCCATAAGATATTTACTATCACCACCAAAATTTCAATCCAATGTCCTTCATATAGCTCAAATATTGTTAGGAAAATTGGAGTATTGGGTTTATTCTTTTTATTCACGAGGGTAAAGGATATTTTAATTCCACAAAATAAACACAAAATAGAGGGATGTTTAAGGTAGATAATGGAAGCCTCTAGGATTAAAATGAATTCAATGCTTTAGTCATTGAACCAAGTGACTCTACCAAAATTATACCACTGTAGATTGAGTCTTACTAGATTTCTACCTCTAATAGCATACAATGGGAGGATTTTGATGGAACTAGGAGTATGCCTTCAATGTGAGATCTCACTAATGATGATCACTAGGGGTTTATTATCAAAAACAAATAAAAATATATGAGAATATGTATATTGACACATAAATTATCAACACTAAAAAATGGTAAATGAACTAACTCATATAGATATTATAATAGCTAAGCACATCATAACCACAACATACATAAAGTATCAAAGTGTTAATCTAATTAACCTAACATTGATGATCATTAAAACATTAAGATGAAATAAAATTAAAACTCATAAGATAACATCTTGAATAAAATATAAATTATATTCATTAAAATATTAAAATGTTATTACAATACTTGATCTAGGCTGATTTTATAGTCTAGAGTGATGAAGGAAATGCATGTGAAATCTTGACAATAATCTGATAGAACTTTTGAGAAATTTTGGTCAACCATATAATAGAATATGGATATTGATTATATATATAAGGATTGGGGCTCACATCCAAAAATCATAATTATCCCATCATAGTCCATGATGGCCACTTATTACACTTATAACCATATTTTAAAATTTAAACAAAACAATCCCTATAAACCTAAAATAGATATGTGGGGGACCACTAGTTGACATGAAGAGGTAGCTGAGAGGTATTAGATCTTAAATATTTTGATTGGGTTCTCCTAGCTTATAATGGGGCTACCATGAGGTCAAAATCCTTATCCAACTTGGCCAAGATCATTGGGGGATCCCTAAATATTACCTCAACATAAGTTGTCAGTCTTCAAGAGATTTATAAGGGTGATGCCATTAATGCTTGGACTTTAGAGACCTGTTTAATCCTCACTATTAATTTAGTTGATAGATATAGAACCACCTAGGCCTTGGCCACTTTATCCCTCATAACTTGGTTGAATTGACCTAGGTGGACTCTAAATCCCCATTGGTTGAGCAAGGTGCCATCTAGGTGGAATAACATCAAGATATTAACCTCCATGAAGTAGGTCAATATCTTATTGTTTACCTCTTATAGGGGTTATGTTTACATGTGAGCTATGGCCAACCATTCCTTCATTGTATCTCTCATTTTCCCCATATATGTTTGGTATAACCCCAAATTTGAGGTTGGGATAATTTTAAGCTTTGGGAACATTCCCTTGTTGACCACCACATACAACTTCCAACATTTCCCATTAATCTCTATGATCCTCTCCATGTAGGTCTAAGTCTAATGGATAAGCATGATGGTCTCAACCAAAGTCTCCACTACTTTCTCAGGCATTGAGAAAACTAGTAGGAGGTCATCCTTGACTTGCCTAATTAGCTTGATAGGAAAAGTCATCTTTATTTGATTAGATTCTTAGACATATCATGGGTAGATTATAAGATAGATAGTGGGTACTCAACCATCCTCTCCCCCTTAGTGGAGTTCTTCACCTTAGTGAGTGTGAATAGATCTTGATTGGTCTACCATATCACCAAGTTCCCCTCTTAGATAAGATTTTATGTGAGTATTGTCTTCATACTCCTAGAGGCTTAGTCAAAACTCCATTACACATCAAGGTCACCTTCGATAGCCATCTATGGTGAATTTGACCCTAGGACCATCCCTCTAGTTGTGATGGGTGTAGGAGGTGTGTCTTAAATAATGGTTAAGGGTAGAGGATAAGGTGAAGGGGAGAAGGAGGAAGTGGAATGAGTGAAAGAGGAAAGGAGTGGAGAAAGAGGGGGCATGGGAGTGAAAGGAGGGGAAAAAAAG
This sequence comes from Torreya grandis, assembly GCA_037957365.1. Classification (NCBI taxonomy): domain Eukaryota; kingdom Viridiplantae; phylum Streptophyta; class Pinopsida; order Cupressales; family Taxaceae; genus Torreya; species Torreya grandis. The sequence continues at coordinate 767,116 of JARHVA010001785.1, forward strand.
GGAGGCCTAGGGGAACATTCTCACCCATAATTATTCCTTAGTAATGTTCATTTAAGGTGGAATTTCCCCTTAGAATGAGTCATGTAATAATAGGTAAGAGATGGGTTTGTTAAAGGTGAGTCTTATGGATGATTGGGTGATAGAGAGAGGGGCCCATGGAGCTAGATTCTAAGATGTTATGACTAAGTTCATAGAAGTTTTTCATGTCTTTGGATGAGGTGTACTTGGATTATAATGCCTTTAGGATAGATCTTGAGTGTATATTTCCTTATGTTTCTTCTTCAACCTCTTTCTTAGGTCAGCCCTAGATGTTGTAGTGGATGGTCTGACCAACATGATAAGGGATGCAAGGGATGATGGAGGAGGACTTGGATATATTTATGGGATTTTTATACTAAATAATTAGGCACCAAGAGGTCCCTATAGAATATGGTATGCTGCTAAAGGCCATAGTCACCCCTACTTTTAAAGGCATACCCAAGGGAGGCACTAGGAGGATTCTTGGTTATGAGAACATAGGAACATAAGGCAATGAGGAAGAAAGGAAACTCAAAAAGACAAATTATAAATTTAATTAGGTGAAGGATGAAGGGGTATAAATGGAAAACATAAGAGGCACCATTTAGGAAATATATGGGGGTAGAATAGAACTAGTGAGTGCCAGAATTGGGAGTTGAAAAGTGGTGGGGGTGAGCGGTTGAAGGGAAATAAGAGGAGATGAAGGAGTGAATGTGGGAGAAAAGATGGGTATCTATTTGGTACCTCACTCTAGGCTCACTCTTAGGATACTAGCCACATAAAATCTTATGGGCTATGGTGTCAATGGTTGAGTAGGTTGTGCTTGGGTTATCTGACATCATGTAGTCTAGGGCCAACTCTATTTTGGCCTAGTTACTAGAGATTTCAAAGGAGGTATAGTAAGATTTAAGGCATGAGGATTAGTTAGATGAGGCTTAAGAAGAGTTATAGAATGAGGAGTAGGATCTATTGGTGAAATCATAGCTTGAGCTCAAGTTTAAGGGAGAGAAGGTGGTAAGACACCCTAACAGATCCTCTAGGAGATAGCTGGAGCTATTGGAGTTAGATCTTCCACAAACTTCATAGGATCAAGAGGAGGCATGGAAAGGCTTGCTTGATCATTTTTTCCCTTATTCTTCTTATCTATTATATCAGATATCATCTCTTGGTATTTAGTGGCATCCAAATAAATCTCATCATCATCTTCAGCTTGATGGTCATAGTTTATAGTGTGGTGGGTTGATTACTATGCCGAATGAGCTTGGATTACCCCTTTAGGGTCCCATTACTAGACCTTGAATTTTCAAAGGGAAAAAGAGTCTCACCCAAATACCATCTTCTATATTGATGGGAAGGTCTTATAGACATGGTTTTGTATGGTGGTTGAGAGTTATAGGCATGCCTTTTATTGACATTGTATGTAGAACCTAAAGATTACATCCACTAGTTTATAGGTGATATCTTATTTGTCTAAGTATTCAAAAATATAATATGGAAGGTGGAGTTATTCCTTGAGGAAACTCATGATATGTATTACAATGTTATCCTTGTATAACCAATAGTCTTTAATGGTAGTGATAGAATATTAGATTTCCCTTAAGAGCTAGGGAATAAGAACTTCATTAATGACTTGGTAGACCACCAGGTAGAAGTGCTCACATATGTCTTAAATGTGATGGTGGAATTGGTCGACATATAATTTATATAACACCATGTGGACCATTGAGACCCTAAGAACCCATGAAGGAAAGACCAAATTCTTGTAAGAGAGTATCTCGTAGACTGTGTCTAGTAGGTAACTCATCATTTAGAATTTGACCCAAGATTAATCATATGTGATGACATATACCAACTCAAATTTGATCAATCCTCTCATATTCAATATTTATGAGTGTGTCAGGATCATGTTCAGGAGATGTACCCATAGGTCATTAACATGTTGGTAATCATGGCCCCCAAATAGCTAGTTTTATAGGATCATTCCTACTCAAATCTCCTATTAGAAGGTGAATATAGGGTAGGCATTGATATTATCATTGTTAACCCATTTAGATTCTAGGTCCTTAGCCTAGTCATAGAGTACATCATAGATCTAGTAAGCCCCCATCTAGACCATTACCACCATTGTATCATAGGAGAAAGTGAAATTTGAAAGGGATTAATATATATTGAAGGTGTTATTGGATATATCGACAACCTAGTGCCATGATTTGGGAAATCAAACCTAGTCATTGACCCCATCTTGTACATGGATATATTTTTGAAAGATTTCACTCAATAGGTTAGTACATGGGAACACTTCTATTTTGGTTATTGCTCAATTGAGTTTGCACTTCTTATAAGACCTAATGGCATCCTCATACTTAACATGTTAGTCATAATATTTGGCAAAATACTTAGGGAATTGCTCAATCACTTTGAATATATCATTGTAGTGCTTATATTTAGTCAAGATAATAGGAAGGTGGTGTCCTAGTACTTAGGTTTAGCCTTTGGATTTGAGGATGATGTAACCATTGGAGTGGGATAGGGGAAATTAGGAATATTTGAGTGAATAAGGTATGGGATATAGTGTCTCTATATAATTATAAAAGTGAAGAGTTAGATATTTATTCGAAGGAAATAATGGGAACCATTAGCAACCTTATCTTAGGTATTAATAAGTGTGTACATACATCCCCTATATTAATGGCATTTGGTAGCTCACTTGCTATGAATTTAAATTTGAGTTAGTGGCTAGATTTTCTCTCTTTATTTATGAATCCTGAATTGAATTTAGATCCCATGATATTTTTTTCCATTTGGTTATAGTAATGGCAATGGGATGTTTTATAACTATCTAGTAGGTCTAATTTCTCATTTTGTTAATGCCTTGCACATGGTAGACAAGTGATCACATCTCTTAGAGGCTTCTCAACTAACTCCTACTTTTTGACATGTGTTGTTTGCTTATTGGTATTCATAATAAAAATCAACACTTAGGCATGTATCCATATTAGATGTCATCCCTTTAGGATTAATGATGTGTCATCTTGGGACATATGGCACATCCTAATTAGTTTATGTGTTTCATATTTACTTTATTTTGACCTTATCAAGGCATTAGGTGGATGTTAGTCCATATTTATACTAGACAATGTGGTACTTTACCATTTGAATAGGCTCCTCTCTTGGGATATAACATCTTTCATAGGTTTAAAGGAATAGATTCTCTAACACATGGAAATGTTATACCTTTTCATTTGGTTGAGTTCTTTTGATTTCTGATATCTCTAATAGGTTTAAGGGATTGGTCACTCTAACACATGGTGACATGGTGCCTTCTTATTTAACTAGGCTCTCCCAAGCTTTAACATATTCAATAGGTGTAGGGACTACATTTATTTGGTCTCTCCTAAGATCTGACATGTCTGATAGGTATAGGGATTACCTATTCTCACTCATGGTAATGTGTTTCCTTCTCATTCGATTAGGATCTCCTAATCTTTGACTTATCTAATAGGTTTAGGGGACCAGTCACTCTACACATGGTGACATGGTACCTTCTCATTTAGATATACTCTCCTAAATGTTGACATCTATGACATAACCAATGGACTAGCTACTCTACACATGGTGATGTGGCACCTTCTCCTTCAGTTGGGTTCTCTTGAGATCTAGCATCTCTAACATGTCCAAGGGCTATCCATTTTAACTCATGGAAACATAGTACCTTCTCATTTAAATAAGATCTCTTAAGATCTAACATTTTTAATAATTCTAGGGGACTGGCCATTCTACACATGGTGATGTGGTGCCTTCCCATTTGGCTAAGTTTTACAAAAGTCATAAAATGACAAAGTAAGAAAAAATAAAAAAATGCAATACATTAAAAATTACTTGTCAAATATAGATATATTGATTTACCATAGAGGGCAATGGATCTATTTCTTTGGGAAGGGAACTAGACTCTAGGATATTCAAACAAAACTCAACCTAAAATGTTAGCACCATGATTTATAAAAAAAAACACACTCCTTAGTTTTAAAGAGAAATAAAAGAGGCTTTTTTATTTTTGGGGAAGTCAAAGCAATATATATTCCAAGGATTTAAGCATGTGGTTTTGATGAGAATAAAATAAAGGACCTTAAAGCTCTGGTTCATTATATTTTTAGATGGGTCCCCCATTTTGACTAAAAGGGGGCATGTTAGCCACAATAAATGATAACTTTTGTGGGAAAAGTGATGTAAAGCACCAAAAACCTAATTAGTTTATTCTTCTTTCCATGCTCAACATAAAGACTATATAGGGGATATTTATTGACCATAGAAAAGATGATGAACTAAAATCTCACAATAATAAGTGACATACTATGATTTCACCTTATAGATAACCACCAATATATATGATAAGTGATTTTAATTTCCAATTTATTCTTGGATTATATTCAAGTAATCTAAGTTGAACTGGTTATCAAACTTCTTTTAGGGTTTTCTTAGCTTAATGGCTTAGGAGGGGAAATGGACAAGGCATTAATATACTACTATAAGGGCATTGATAGCCTAGATAGATATGCATTTCGTATCGTTTATGGCCTTGCTCCATAGCTGTTTAGGCTAAAAAGCTTGCAATGGATATTGCCTATATAGTCCTTTCAAGGTAGACTCAAAATTTTGATTCTTCATGTTTTCTTTATTCTTTCCTAATACTCTATTGAAAATATCATTATTTATTAGTATTATCCATTGATGGTTTGGTTCCAAGCCAAGCATAAATGGATAAGGAGGAAATTATGAATCACCATCCAGTCTTTGATCAAATTAAATTATTAGGTATCTTCTTGAGTCATTATTTTAAGTGTAGTTTGGTTTTTCTATTGGGGTGTATTTTATTCTAAAATCCACCCATTTCTATTATAATCATTGGCCTTTTAAATCTAGGATGTCAAAATTTTCCTTTACCATCTCATAATCACTTGGATTGAAGGCTTCAACTTGGGTCTCCCTACTCCTAAACAATCCTCTTAAGTTTTGGCAACCACCTAAAGCAGTTAATTACAAGGTTTGGGCATCAGAAGAACACTTTAGAATAAAAAGGGTGATGGTGGGTAAAAACACAAAACAAATAAAAACACACTATATAAAAAACACATAACTAAATCAAATCTATCTAATATATACATTACCACCTTTGGTTGGGATACTCAAAAACTACATTGGAGGGGACACTTGAGAAATAGTGCTTCAAGAACTACCCATTCACTAAAATTGGTAGCCCAATATCCTCAAGATATTTAAGACAAAAGGTTTTATAGCTTAGTATTTTGGCTATCTTGTATGGGTCAATCTAGATGGGATCAAATTTTGAATGCTTACCTTTATTTTCATGGTCCTTGTCCCACATTAGGACCAAGTTAGAGATTCTAAAGGTTTTAATCTTTGACCTCTTTTCAAACCACCTCTTGATTATATTTTGATGTTTGATAAACCTCAATATAGCGTCATCCCATGCTTCCTCTAATTGATTTAGGTTCAAGAGTTTGGAGTTCACCTTGTCATTTGGTTTCATGAACTACTAACTAAACTTACAAGTTGAAAACTTGAGAGTGACTGGCATGATTGGCTCCAATCCATAAAATATAACAAAAGGAGAGATTTTGAGGGCTTGTTTATACCTAGTGAGGTTTGACCATAGGCTAAACTTTTAGTATTGAGTGTTATTATTGGGGATTTTCTCTATCTTATTTATTGATGGCATCGATTAAGTTCTTGTTAGTGGATTTTTCTAATTTATTCCCTTTCAGGTGCTGATCGAATGAGAACTTTATTGTGATACCACTATCATAGGACCATTTTGTGAATTGCATGAATTTAAAGGTAGGTCCAATATCACATGCTAAATAAATTGGGACCAGAAATGGGTGGTTATGGTATCTTATAGGAACTTGATGACTTCGATGGTGGTGTTATTTTTGGTGGAAACTATCTCAGACCATTTGGTGTAGTCGTTTATGCCTATAATAAGAAACATATGGTTGGCTAATGAATTAGAATTAATGACCCATAAAAAAAATACATCCCATTATGCAAATGGTATAGCCTCTATAATAGTTTGTATTGGCATTATAGCATGAATTTCCCTCTTATCAACGGTCTAACATTAGTGGTAAAATGGAACATGAGTATGAATATATATGAATAGTGTGGACCAATAGTAAATGTATGAAAAGGGTAATCTAATTGATCTATAAACCAATCCTAGCTCAAAGAAGATAAATACTACTTACGCTTTTGATTGTCGACACATTATATATCTGAGGCCATGACCAAGATGGATTCATTAGACCTAGCCAAGGGATATTTTACCACAATATTATTACTAGGGAGGGTTAAAAAGACTTTAGACAAGTAAAACTATGTAATAACCCTAACTATGTCATATGATTTCATATTCACATAAACTAATAACAAATAAAGAAAACTATAATCTAGTACTAACCAAGTATTATGGCATAAAGTAGGATTAGTAAAAATAAAACTAAACATGCATAAGAGAATCATATTTAATTTATGTATAATTAAGACCTTAATTCATAGATAGAGAATTAAATTCAAAATCCATTACTTATTTTACTTCTATCTACTAAAGAGAGGATCAAAGTTTTAGATACTTACCTTGAAAATAAACCCATCGAGACTCAATCACTTTGAGTGCATGCCTTGAGGGGTGCACCAAAAAATGGGTGGGAAAACCATTGATACTTCATAAGATTATTGTGCCTATACTACCACTTTATATATACACACCCATATCCTAAAAACATAACCCTAAGATATTTTTCCTATTTTCACCCTCCTCTAGTCATATTCCACCTTCATTATCCCTTCTCGAGCCTAAAATCCTTTTTAATGGTTAATGTTACATTGTCATCCCCATCAACCTTCCTTAGCCTAAAATCCTTTTTGATGGTTTTTGTTACATTGTCATCCCAATCGACCTTGTAATCTAATTGATAAAGCTTATTTAGGGTCTATGTCAGCCCCTAGGCAACCTAGACCAAGACCTAATTTGTTTTTGTCAATAATGATACAATGTCAATTAGGTTGATCTTGTTGGCCTAAACTTTTAAAAAGGACTAGGGTTAAATTTATATATATAAACAAATCCATTTTACCATTCATAGAGAGACATCAAGATTTAATTATTTATTTACACTTCTTTAGAATCTGCTCTTCTACCATTCAACTTGAGGAGTCTTAGCTTAGTCTTTCTACTTGTAGAAGAATATTGTCTAGTGGAAATATCTTGGATACTTTTCCCTTTCTTAGTGATCCTTACAAACAACACAAACCTCTTGAGAATCACCTTTTGCCAAGGGATAGATTGGATCTTTATGGGTTCATCTTCAAGGTAAGTATTTCTATCTTTGTTCCTCTCTTTAGTAGATATAAGTAGCATAAGTAATGAATTTTGAATATATTGATCTCTCCATGTATTAGGGTCTTACCTAGCTTAAATAGGATTAGCTTATGCATGTTTAATTTTATGTTTACTAACACCACTTTGTGCCACAATATTTGGTGAGCACTATATTAGACTTTACTTGTTATTAGTTTATGCGAATATGAAAACATAAGACCTAGTTAGGGTTATTACATAGTTTTGTTTGAATAGAGGCTTTGGAACCATCCCTAGTGATATTATTATGGTCAAATATCCCTTTGATAGGTCTATTGGATCCATCTTGGTCATGACCTTGATTATATAGTGTATCTATAATCAAAAGTGTAAGTAGGATTTATCTTCTTCGGGCTAGGATTAATATATAAATCAGTTGTATTTCCCTTTGCATGCATTATAGTGAACCCAACATGAATATAACCATTACATGTTTTATTTTATGCCATCATTCTTATCATTTCATTATATTTTTATATATTTGAAATACTAAATTAGACAAATTGATATAGTTCTAAATTTAAGTGTGTATGTTTAACATAGAGTCACTTTAAAATGAAACTATTAAGTCTATGTAGGTCTTCATCAACTACAAGTTATTAGGTTGAATAGTTTGATATAGTACTCTTATTCAATTATAGATTAGCATACACTATCAAACAAGTCAATTTTTTATACTAATTCTTTCTTCTAACATACAAGTCAATGAAGATTGTCAAATAGGTCAACTCTATTCCTTATTTTCCTTCAGCATATAGGGCTTTGTATAACTTCATCAAACTAGTCAACCTAGTTTGAAGAATTTTAAATCAACAACTAAATCATTACATCATAAAATTTACAATTTAAATCATCTTCAATCCCATAAAGGTTCCTTTCTTTCCTCTCTCTATCATTATAGCATTATTTTAGTTCTATTTTTCACAAGTTACCAGTCTTTAAAGCTGCAACCCTACAACTAACTAGGTCAACCTGATCACCCTAGTTCTATAGTCTATCTTATGTCTAAGATACATAGTTGACCTATTCAACTCAATTCTTAAAGAAATAGAATAATAGTGACCCAGTCAACTCTATTTTATATTATTTACATACAATGTCACTTGAACTAATTCTGTAATATTTTCAATCAAAGAATTAACATCTATTTGATAGTAATTAATTCCCATTTAATTTTTAGCTATTTTCATGCTTAGAGTAGCTCACATAGTCTAAATAGGTGATTTTTTAAAATAGCATTTTAGTTACACTATTTTACTCTTTTTACACACTACCAAATCAATTAACATTCAAAATGCATTTAAATATTTATCTTCCCATGGCATACCTACTTGGATTTCATCACTAAGGGGGTAGCTGACTTGGTTTTTTGGCCAAGTATAAATACTTGGTTAATGATATATATTATTAAATCATTTGATACCCTTATCATTGTAGGGTTGTGACATGAGGGGGTAGACCCCAATACCAAGCTAGTACTATTACCAATACATATCCATTTTAACTCAAATGTCTTAAAACCAAATTTAAAGTACTTTATAGTTCCCTATTTTATCCAAATCTTCTATCACATTAAAATCAAAACTTTATAATAATCTAATAACACTTAGGATGACCAATTAGTTGGCATTTACTTTTCAATTGATTATTCACTCTTTTATCATTGTGTTGTATTACAAAAACTTGCATGGGGTAGTGTTGGTGTTAAGTTTTGTGTTGTGTGACTCAATTTAATCAATCGAATTGATCAAAATGTTTGTGTACTTGATTTCATTATTGCTTCAAACTATCTTGTAAAATTTTCCTCTATTTTAGAACATGGTCATCTTAATTGATATAGTCTCTTATAGATTGTGTTTTACCTTCTTTTCAGTAGTGCATAATTGACCTACATGATTGTGTCTTTTTCTCGCTCTATTATACCTTCCATCTATTAGTACATGATTAACCCATAAAACTATGTACTCTTCTTCTTAGCATGTGTTTTAGTAGTACTCTATCAACCTAGTCAACTTGGTACATGTTGGTTGACCCTATCCCTTATTGGCCAACCCTATTCTTTTATCTATTTGACTTAGTTCTATATCTAGTTGAATTTATCCCTAATTTTATTTCTTCTTTCCTAATTATTTTTCTCTCATCAAGCATCATGAAATCCCCTTTTCAAATATTTTTGGACAAACTGAATCCATTTAGACATTATATGAGGTGATCTTTTATTCATTTCTTTATCTCCTAAGAGAATCCTCACCCTTGGAGTACTTATTCCCTTCCCTCATTTGTGTCTTTTAACATGGCTCAAATCAAACCTCAAGATGAGGTAGGTGGATTAGATCCTTTTTGTACCTATCAAGACAATTCCCATATTCAAGCATCTCAACACAAAGTAGAAGTGATTGACACAAGTCTATCCAATAACCCCACTAGTAATCCACATCCTAACAACCATCCCCTAATACCAATTCAATGAATCTTCCACCAATGTACAAATTGATATAACCCAACTTCTTTCATTGACATTGTAATAAGTGAACATAATGAAAATATCTAACAACTCCCAAGTGATGCAACTATAACATCATTTGATCGATATGGATCATTGACCTCCCATTATTCTCCTTTAAAATAACTAAAACTTTATTCCTCCACCACTTAGATATGCCATGGGAAATGTCATCCCCCAATCTATAATGAATGACAAGATGTTTCAAACCATACAAAATGAGCCTTTATCCCTTTTCATTATTTCCATTGATATTGGTAACATATCTCCAACTATTAAGTATGATGGGACTAAAGACCCTACATCTTTCCTCAAGTCATTTGACAATATTTATAAATATTCGATCCAAAATAATACCTTCTCCACAACTAAAATTTTGGATAAAAACTTTGATAACACATGAACCAATTAGGTTGAATCTTATGCCTGTTGTGTGTAGGTCACAAGTATTTTATTAATTTTCAAAATAAAGTATATAAAAAAGGGTGTCTATAAGCCATTAACCCTTTTATATTGACAAACATGTATATATAGGTTTTACCCATGACCAGTAAAACTAACTAACGTATTAAACAATTCTCATGGGAATTCCATCCAAAAGGTAGTTTTAATTTATTTAACATAAATATAGAACTAACCTAATTTAATTTATTTATGGGGGTGTCTTTATAAAAATAAGCATGCCCCATTACATTTATTTAATTAAATTACCAAAAAATCTAAATAAGTTAAGATTGTGGAACAAGTCCTAACAAACCCCCCTATGATCCTAAGTCAACTCTTTGGACACATGCCAAGCATTTTTATAAATTTTTCAAATTTGATTCTTTCAAGGGACTTTGCTAAGATGTCAGTTGTCTGATCAGTAGTCAAGAAATAGATTGGATCAAGTGCTTTTTTCACCACCAGCATTCATAGATAATGATATTTGGCATCCATATGTTTTATTTTTGCACAAAATACTAGATTCTTGGACATCTTGATTGTACTTTGATTATCAATGTACAACTTTCTAGGAGCAAGATGAGAAATCTAAATATCTTCAAGAATGCATTGTAAGTAAAAAATTTCCACAGAAACATCCCATGCTATAATGTACTCTAATTCTTTTGATGAATTTTCCACGGTATCCTACTTCTTATAACACCAAGCAATGACAGTTAAACCCATATGTATAGTGTATCCAGTTGTGGATACTTTATCATCAACACATCCACCAAAATTTTCATCACAATACCCAATGAGTTTTAATTTATTATTGTAGTGGTACTCAAGGACATATTTTTTCATTCCCTGAATGTAACAAAGTACTCTTTTTGCTACATGCCAATGAATTTCTCTAGGCTCATGCATAAACCTAGATAAAATTACAACTAAAAAATGATAAGTTAGGCTTGGTAGTCATCAATTATATCAAACCTCACACTAACTATCTATATTTGGTACCATCAAAAAGAGGACTATCATCATCCTTAGATAATTTTAAATTACCTTCCATGGGAGTGAGGGCATGTTTACAATCATTCATGCCAAACCTATTTAATAACTCAGAAATATATTTATTTTGTGAAATGAAAATACATTGCTCTTTTTGAGTTAATTCTATGCCAAGATAGTATTGAATAAGTCTAAGATCTGCCATCTTAAACCCATCTTTTAATTCCTTCTTCAAAGACTTGTTATGGTTTTCATCATTGTCTATGATAAACAAGTCACCAACATAGATAACAAGAATCACCAATTTCTTACCTTGCACTCAAAAATAGAGAGTATCATTAAATTTACTATTTTAAAATCCAATTGTCTTCAAGTGTGAATCCATTTTCTCATACCAAGCCTTGTGTTCCTATTTGAGCCTATATAAAGATTTTATGAATTTACACACTTTGTGTTTCGCACCCACTTTCTCAAAACCTTGAGGTTGTTTCATGTATATTTATTCTTATATATCACCATTCAAAACATCAATTTTAATATCGATCTGATGTACTTTCTAACCAATCTATGCTACTAAAACAAGGATCATACAAATAATACACCATTTTTTTAGTGAAAATGTTTCTTGAGTATTATTGTTAGGTATTGCATCATACTCACTTTGCATTGCCTATTGCCAAACATGTTTAGTAGAGGCCTCCTAAAAATTTGATGGCTCAGTGGAATAAGTAGTAAAAACCATTACATAATTCACTTGTTTACAAGAACTCCTGGGGCCTGTTAAAGCAACTTCATCTACTTTTAATTTAGAAAAAGTACTTTGATCCCATTTTAGATACTTATTCAAATTATTCAAATTAAAAAAAAATATAATTCTCATCATGTGTACCATTCAAAGGAAGACTTAGATACTTTTAAACATTTTCTAAGTCATCAACCTATGAATTAGTAGATGGAGAGAAAATTGAATGGATATTATTCTTATACCATAACCTCAGATAATTTCCCTCATTATTCAATCCCTTATCACATTTTACAATTTTCCTCTCTAACCTGTCAAATTGAAAATCAATCTCTACAGTGTTCATAGTACTAAATTCATCAAATAATACATCCTAACTCACTATGAATTTGCTTTTATCATATGCAAGTAAATGATATCCCTTTTTATTTTTAGAATATCTAAGAAAGATGCATTTTTGGCTTCATTGTTCTAAATTAGTTCTATGCTTAGTAGGAACTAAAGCAAAACAAATGCATCCAAAAACTTTCAAGTGTTTAACTTTTGGTTTAAACCCATACCAAGCCTCATATGGAGTTTGTCCCAATAGTGTAGTTGTGGGGGACATGTTTCTCAAATACACTATAGTACCAATGGCTTCAACCTAAAACTTATCATCAAGTTATTTATATTGAAACATAGCTCATATTGTGCCCTCTAAATTTATATTCATTCATTCATATAGTTCATTATACTATGGAGTATAAGCATTATTATATTATCAATGAATGTCATGTTCCTAAAAATAATCTAAAAATGCATTCAAAGTATACTCACCACCATTATATAAATGAAGAGTGGCTAAGTGTGAACCTATTTATTTTTCAACTAAGTATAAATAATCAACAAACTTAGTGAAAACTTTTTATTTTTTTTCATGAAAAATACCCAAGTCATCTTAGAAAAATCATCAATAAACAACAAAAAACATCTACACCCTCTAATGGATGACTTCTTCATGTCACATACATCAATATAAACTAAATGTAAACATCTATTTTCTCACCATGAAGAATTCTTAAGAATGTGTTCCCTATTTTATTTTCCCAAAACACATGATTCATAAAGAATACTATTTTTTTGAAAAGTTGGAAAACCATTAACCATAACATTTTTATGCAAGTCCACTAAAGAGGGAACATTCAAATGTCCATAGCAGAGATGCCATAACCATTGTGTAGACATAATACCTATACATGTATCAACAACTTATACAAGTTTCACTATGGGAGTAAGCACTTTACAATGCAATTTAGCCAAATTTCCATCCTCATATCCTATATACATGATTTTGTATCTATCCTTCACTGAATTGATATAAATGAGACCATTTTCAAGAATAATTTGACAACCTTTCTTTCAAATAGTTACCAAGGAAATAAGATGTTTTTCCAATGTGGGAACATACTAAACATTTTCCAAGTATTTTATAGAACCATTAGGAAGAATAATCTAAATAGACCCAAGTCCTAGTGGAGTATGCATAGACTTATTTGCCAAGGAAACTGGAGTGAGAGAAGCTTCTTTGAAAGTACAAAAGAAGTCTCACATAAATGGCATGTGTTTAGTTGCTCCTATATCTAAAACCCATACATTTTTGAGCTCATCTCTAGCCTCATATTTTATATAATCAATGTGCCCTAAAGCAGTGAATGCAAATTCATAAATAGCATTATTAGTCTCATTATAGTCATGATCATCATATTGAGTAGAGTTAGACTTAGTCACTTTTTTTGGCCTCTGAATTTTGTCAAAATTAATCCTACACTGAGAGGTAATGTGACTAAATTTCCCACACCTATGACACTAAATGTTTATTCTACCTCGACATCTACCTCTATAAGAGTTGTGACCAGATCCTCTATCACTAATCTCATTTCAATTAGAATGGCTAGATTGTTATTGATTTGAATAAGTTCTACCTCAATTTTGATATCTACCTCCTCTACAACCTCAACCCCCTCTATAATTGTTCCCTCTATTATTTTATTAACTAGAAGAAGATGAACTAGCCTTAGACTCTGAAACATGGGCTTCCTCAATTTTCTTGGATTTCTTAGGTAGAGAGAGGTCATGTTGAATAAGAAACTTAGCCAATTTATCAAAAATTATTCTTGTGATCTTGTTAGATACATGCAACATTTTTACAAAGTTTCTATAGGACCTAAGTAGTCCTTTCAATGAAGCAGTAACTATGAGATCATCATCTAGTTTTCAAAACCCATACTTAGCGTACTTAGTAGAAATATTATTCAACTTATAAATGTATTCTCTCATATCCCCATCTTCCTCTAATGACAAATTAAACAACTTCATATGGATGTCTATTTTCTTATGCTTTGGTTTCTTATCAAACAAATCAGACAAGATTTTCTTAGTAGTGTAACTATGAGGAGAATTTTCAATATGAATGTAAGTATCTCGAGTACAACAACACTTAATTAAAGCTAGGGACTTATAAATGTGTAGATTAAATTCATCAATATTAGTCTATTCTATGGGAAATTTAGGATTTTCCTCCTTTACAACATCCCATAACTCATTAAAAACTAATGAAGCTTCCATGAAATGTTTCCAATCTGAATAATTAAAAATAATTAATCTATCACCATCTAAAATCAAATATTGAATTTTTGGCATTTTGAAAGAAATGCAAGTGTGACAAAGAAAAGTAAGTGTGACACAATGAAAAATAAATGCAACAAATTAAAGAAATGCCACACTCACTAATAGCGCTTTGCACAAGACACTACTTCTATAAGGTTTTTCACTTAACCTCCACGTAAAGCAAAAAAGAGATTTTTGATGGGTTTTGCGCTGAACCTCACCAAAAAAAATCAAATATTACACCCTTATTTCTCTAAAATATAACCTTGTTTCACCAAGTACACCCTTATTTCACCACAAGTAAATGAAATACACTTCTATTGCATTTTGTCAACTATTTTTCATGTTTTTACAATCATATATGCTTTTTACAACTTGAAAAGCATATAAAAAACTTAAAAAAACAATATTCCCTTCAAAAAGCATATACCAAGCTTAAAAAGATTCTTCCAAAATAAATATTGGAATCCTTGACCTCTCCCTTTCAAATAGTTACATAAAATTAGCCCATCCACTTGTTCTAAGAGCATTTACAAGTCTTAAACATATATATATATATATATATATATATATATATATATATATGAACCTAATTGTTTCTATGTGAAATAAAAAAATTACTTGGGCATGGAAATAATTCATAAATGAATAAAAAACCTGGTAAATTTTATATGCTTAGTCTTGAATTTACTGGGACCCACCAAAAAAAAACTAAATTATAGCATGTATGCAATTTAAAACTTTAACCAAGAAAAAATAAAAATAATCATAGACTTCCAATGCCACAAGGATGCCATGAATGACCTGCAAAAAAATCACAACTCTTTTTATCCTCCACTAGGTCATACAAATTCGTACAGGGTCATACAATAAGCAATTTAAAATAGTTTGAACCTGATTTGAAGAATTTTAATGAGCTATAGTATATTTGGGAAGTATTTCAACATTAGAAGGCCATACCATGGCAAATATGGGTCTTACAGCTTTAAAAAATAGCTTGAATGTTATCTAAATGCTTTTGGTTGTGATTTTTTACATTTAAAAGCTTGAATCAAACCAAAAACTGAGTAAAATGAGCCAAAAAAATTAATAGCCATACTTCTCATGAACAAAGGTTTTCAAAATGTAGGTGGCTATATAAATGAAATTTTAGTAGATTTAAGGTTTGAAAAACAATGTTTGGGTCATATTACAGGTCTAAAATCCAATATTCAATGCTTAAAAATGAGTTTTGGAGCTATGAAGATCAAAACTAGGGAGAGAAAGCCTTAAAAAGATAGTACAGGCTATTTTTTACCTATACTTTATAATTTTTTTGAAAAATTAAAATATTTTAATAATTTTTCAAAATTTTAACATTGATTAGTATTAAAGGGCTTATACTTCAAAAAATAATATAAGAGGGCATACCTTATACCACCCAATATTTGAAATTGATTTCATGTGAGGCTTATTTTCTAGGTGAATTATCTTTTCACCTTGCTTTCAATTGAATTCACCATGCTCCCAATTACCAAGCTTTGATACCACTAATAAAACATGAACTAGTTAGGTTGAATCTTGTGCCTGCTATATGCAGGTCATAAGCATTTTGCTAATTTTCAAAAAAAGTACATAAATAAGTGTGTCTACTATGTGTTAACCCCTTTACATTAAAAACATGTATATATACATTTTAGCCATGACCAGTAAAATCAACCAACATATTAACCAACTCTCATAGGAATTCCACCTGAAAGGTAGTTTTAATTTATTTAACAAAAATATAAAACTAACCTAAGTTAATTTATTTATGGGGGTGTCTTTATAAAAATAATCATGCCCCATGACATTTGTTTAATTAACTTACCAAAAAATCTAAACTAAGTTAAGAATTTGGAACGAGTCATAACAAACTTCACTATCAATGTATTTGAATGGTAAAATCAATTTCCCCAACATTCCATATGGAATCAAGAATATTTATTCAATCTTTTAGTTAAATAGTTTCAACATGATGATCTTCATAAAAACTAGCTTGACCATTTCATCAATGCTAAGAAATATCCCACTAAATTAGCTCATGATTATATCAATCGATGGAAATTTTTGGCCTATAAGGTTGTGTTCATAATTTGGCCTCCAAATCCAAATTTCAACACTTATGATTCAAAATTTTACTTGGCATGTCTTATGAGCTTATGCATAGTCATCTTATGCCTAGTAAAGTCCTCAAAATATCCTTTTCAAGCCTTATTATCATTTTTTAAAGTTTTTTTATGAAATTAAGGTAAGTGTTATTCTTGAGCTTATGGTTATATAGTCATTTCTAGCATGGTTAAATGGGTCATATATGCAATCAAAATGCATCAAATCCACAAATCAATCCTAACTTAGTGAAGATAGATCCTACTTACACTTCTGATTGGGGATACATTAGATAATTGAGAACATGATAAATATGGATCCTCTAGACACAATTAAGGGATATATTATCAAAATAATATCACTAAGGAGAGTTCCAAAGAGTCCAATCAAGAAAAATCATGGAATAACCCTAAATAGCTCCTATGTTTTCATATTCACTATACTAATAAGTAAAGTAAAAATCTAATCTAGTGCTCACCAAAGCTTGTGTAAAAAAGTGGGAGGGGGGGTAATAAACAATAGAATTAAACATGCATAGAGAACATATACTCACATCAATATATATGAAATAATAATGCATGGAAGAGAAGTGCAAATGTATATCTATCTACTCTTACAAAGGAGGAACAAAGTTATGAATACTTACCTTTGAAGATGAACCTGTTAAGACTCAATCCCTCCCTTGGCCAAGGTGCTTCATAAGAGGTTTTTGTGGTAGTAAGGATGAAAATGATAAATAATATCTAGGATACACAACATATCAATCCATCCAAAAGGCTTCTCCCCAATATAAGATCCATATCTCCAAATAAAGTATGAAACCCTAAGTTTACTCCTCAAGTATAATGTTGCATAAGTAGATGTGCAATATATCTTACTTTCTATTTTCCTCTTTAAATAATGGAAAATTGATTGTGTATATATAAGTGGATTTAGCCCTAAAACCTTCCAAAAAATTTAGTTGATAGGGTCAACTCAGTTGACCTACTATTGTTATTAACAAAAACTCACTAGGTTATGGGATAGGTTAGCCAAGGACTGACCTAGACCCTAAATAAGTTCTTCCAATAAGAGTACAAGGTCAACACAGTTTACATAGTCATGTAAACTACCAAAAGAGGTTGTAGGTTAGGAAAAGGTGTACTAAAGGTGGTAAAATACTAGAGTGTGAAAAAGAGAAGGACAATCTTAGGGGAATGATTTTTAGGAGATAAGTGTGTAGATATCAAGTGGAAAAAGGGACAACAATCCTATGAAATATCAATGGTCTATTCACCCCTTTCCCACTACACCCCTTAGGGTGTGCACTCAAAAATATTGATACTATGGGTTCTTATAAGATAAAGAGTGTCAATAATTGATAAAATTTTGAAATAATTATGTGTATACATATTCCTCACTCAAAGCTCATCATGATTCACATAAGTGTAATACATGATGGTTCTTCAAGAATATAACATAATGCTAATGTTAAGTAAATTGTAGTAAGGATAAAATAATATAAATAGAAGGACAAAATTGAAAAACACATACCTTTACTTACCTTAGTTATGTAGATAAAGAAGGAACTATGAGAGATGTGAATGCATCCAATGTGAGGAACATTAGGCAAACTTGTAGATATTAGTGCAAAAAAGAGTGAAAATTCATTTTTTTTAAAAATATAGGCATATAATAGTATAAAATATTCTCTACAACATCAATATTCTAGAGATTTTTATGGTTGAGAAATGAGTTAGTAAAAATAATGATATGATTAAAATAAGGAATCTGATGGTAAATATTTGAATGATAAATATTTGGGAATAGTAAATATAAATAGTGTGAAAAATAATTCATTTTTTATTATTTGATACTCTAAGAAAAATAGAGTTATGAGAAACCTAGTGAGATCCTAGATAACTAAGATGGTGAGGAGGAGGAGCACCAGTTGAGAGATTGGAAATCAAACCATGACATGTGAGACCATAGATTAGTAAAGCATGGTAAAAAATAGTTGGAAAAGTCATAGACATGGATGAAGGAGTGTCATAGGTACCAAAAATAGCATCATAATAGGAGGAGAAGTGATCATCTTAGTCATACCACCAACGAAGATACCAACAATGAGAGATCATTAAGGGTGGTCATCTAGTATAACCTATCAATCAACCTAGGGTATATATGGTCTATAGAGGCACCACTAGGGTGAGGATTGAGATGTGTATGGGTGGTGACCTCAATGTTTTATTTGATTGGGAGTAATCCCATTGATGAGGTACTTGAGGTATGATTCGATGGAGAGATAGTGCTTGTCAAATGAGAAAATGGGGAAATAGTGATTGTTGACACCAAGAAAGGTAATAAATGTTTTGAATTTTAGTATTTGATATAGAATGCTAGTTTTATAAGATTTGATTGACTGTAGATAGATATATTTTGAGTTATATATATCTATGTCTATAGAGATAAGATAACAAACAATCATGAAAAAGAACAAGTGAACTATAAAAAATTAATGTGAGAAGAAACAAAATGCAATTATGAAAATGAAATCCATAAGGGAACATAATGAAATCATAATCAATATAAAGTACAAAACCAAATTCACCATGTAAGATAGATAATAATAGAACACAATGTCAAATGATATAATAATAGATAAATGTAAAATTACAGCACATGTCCAATCCAAATGAAAATATAAGAACACCATGCATATGTTCATAAGTACTTATATATTTATCCACACATATTATCCATAACATCTAATAAGTCTACATGAAGTTAAACTCAAAATACAACTAAGCTCTCATCAATTTTAAGTGAATGTTGAGAAAATACTTCACATCAAATCTCCTCGATAGAAAATGTAGGAATTTTTGAAAGATCATGTTGATGAGGGATATTTTTTAGGGGATGCTTAGGGGAATGAATGGGATTGGTTTCTATAGAAGATAAAGGGGTCACCAATGGGGAAGGTGCCATTGGTAATGGAATCATGGGTGGATAAGTATCGAAAGGTGAAGGAAGGTCCATATGTGAGGGTTTCATTGGTGGAGGAATAGTAGGTGAAGGGACCACAAGAGGTGGAGCTACTAGGGAAGAAAGGGGAGCCTTATTTCAAGAGTGACCTATGGGAGGAAGGGTATAAGGTATAATAATGGTAAGGAGGTGATCCTTGAGATGTTGTTGAAAGATGTGACAATGATCAAAGTGATGTGTGCCACATTGGTTTCAAAGATAATATACCTCTCTCTACTTAGGAAGATACTCAGGTAATACTTTTAGGGGAGGTACAACCTTATCTGAAGGCTAATAAGTGGTGGGATGTAAGGTGTTGATATATTATCATAATTTTTTACAATACATAGATGAATAGTTATGTGTTATGGAATAAACATATACACTTATGAGTATACTTCATAGGTGTACTCATAAGAGGAATGGAAATACAAGCCAAGAAAGATTGGTATAGTGAACAGTCTCTAGTCCATTGATCTATAAATTTATGAATATCACAATAACGTTGATCAACACATCTGGTGGGTGAAGATCCATCTATATTAAAGGGAGAAATCTATCACCAATAAAAGGTGGGATTGGTGGATAAATTAGACAAGGCTCAAATAAAGGAGCAATAATATAAAAAATAAGAAGAGACTCAACTAGATTAGGAATAAGATTCAAACTATGCTCTACTAAAGGAGGAATAGGATGCATAGAAGGTTGAAGAACCAATATAAAAGATATTTAATTCATCAATATTTGTCAATCATAGTTACAAAAGGCCAGCTACAAAGACCATTACTAATGGGGTCCACTCTTATTATGAAAAGGGAATCTGATTGCCATGTTATATTAATTTAATTTTAATATTTCTAATTACATTATAATTTTATGCCATATTATTATGTTGGTGCATCTCATGTTTACAAGTGGTAGAGTGAGGAGTGTTTGGAAAGGTCCACATGGTGGGTCCTCAAGCCACCACATGGCCTGCCACCATGACCTCCACATATTTTTCCAAGCCATGCGTGTTTTATGTCGAGTTCAAAGTAACCAACTTGAGACCCAACTCACATCCTTATTGCCAACTCAACCACCAAATTGTATTTGGTTTAATAACTATCCAAACTAAGCTTGAAATATTCCAAACATAGAACCAGAACTAACTCACCATTATTTGCTTGAATTCTACCCAACATTCTAAGCTCATCCACACTCATTTGAGCCAAGTTGGCATCACCAATAGAAATGGTGAGATGCATGGCCAAAACCATGAGTTAAATGTTGAATATAAAGCTATTTGAATTCTTTTTCATGTTTTACTTTGATAAATATGGGATTAATATCCCATTGGAAAAAAGGAAAAGCACCAAATAAAGAATTTGAACCTTGTTTTAGCATGCCATTAGATGCTCACCATTGGGCTGAATTAGGATGGAAGATGTATAGGTGAGTTCCATTTGCAAAGGCTGCAAACCATTGAAAGCTCACAGTCACAATGATCATGACAAGGATAATCTAGTAGGGTCGAGTTTGTAAGAAAAATTCATCTATTTTGTAAATATTTAGAGACTAGGATGCATGGTATGCAGGCACATAGACTGAATCCATAATATTGACATGTTCATCCATATTTTGGAAGGATGGGTGAATGACATTATGTTGTAGAGTTCATTTTTGAATAGGAGTCAAGTTTTGAAAAAGGGCATCTTCATTGAAAAGCCTATTGAACATGGTGATAGAGATATTTGCATGGGAGGATTTTTTTTAACGCAGTCTGTAATGGAAGTGAAGCTCATTTTAAATAGAATCAAGCCTTTAAAGATAAGGCATCTATTTTATCCATGGATGCATAGTATTTACATGTAGACATGCAAAATTGAGCTTTTTAAAAGGTTTGAAAAGGCATACACAAACCAAAATTAGGCAAGGCAAGGTGAGACATCCATTTCATATAGTCATTAGCCATGATAGAATGCATATAGGCCATACTTGAACTGAAGGACAAAGATGCTTGTGTGTGAAGTCATGAGATCACGACATGTATTGTTTACATAAGGTATATAGTCCCGAAGGTGGTGATTGTTATTTGTACAATCTTGATAGGGATTCAATCACCTATTTGGAAAGGTTTATGTTTTGAGCCTTGCGCAGAGATGCAAACCCAAAGATAATGATAGCCTATTTATCAAAGGCTTATACCCATGGTAATTGATGTAGAATGAGATAGGATTTTTTTCAAGGTTGAGCCCATGAGGATGATTGTAAATGGAAGATAGACTCAAATCTGGTTGTTATACATTTTCTTCTATTGGTAAGGCCTTTAGGCTAAGGAAAATATACCCGAGCCTATTTTTGTGATTTATTATTCTATTTTGGCATTTGGCCATCAAAGATATAAATAGATAACTATTTAAATCATATATTTAGACCCAATACTTTACTATTTTTAACCTTTCTAATTTTGTAAGGATTATAACTAGGGAAGGTTTACTAATGTAATTGTAGGGTTATATTGAGAGTTATAGGTCTGTATAACCAAAGGCACTCCTATTTATTATTATGCCATTTTAAGAGTTTGTAATATACTTTTAATGGAGAATTTGACTAAATACACAAAGAG
This sequence comes from Torreya grandis, assembly GCA_037957365.1. Taxonomy (NCBI): domain Eukaryota; kingdom Viridiplantae; phylum Streptophyta; class Pinopsida; order Cupressales; family Taxaceae; genus Torreya; species Torreya grandis. The sequence continues at coordinate 789,638 of JARHVA010001785.1, forward strand.
GAGATATAGATGCTATTGATGAAGGAAAGACATTTGTTGAATAGATCAGAGTCTTCACGATCAAATTTTAGCATCACATTATAGGTTTTCATAATGCATTTTGATGTAAGTATAAAATATTGGTATTTGCATCAATTTTAATAGATTGGTTCATGATTAGAAACCTAAATATGTATCCTCTAATGGGTGAACTTTGTTATCAAGTGTGTTTATCTTTTCATTTTAGTTATTTTAGGGTTTTAATTTATTAAATGTAGTTGCAAATTATTTATTTAGACACTAAGGATATTACAAAAAGTTATAAAATGACATAAATCATGAGTATTAAACTGCGAAATGAATTTTCAAGTTTTATAACCACTTTTATTCATTCCTATAATTCTGCACCTAGTTATATTTAACTTAAGGAATTTAGATTTTAGTATCTATTTTCAAGAACATTTATGTATAGGGGTGAATCTGGTTTATAGATCAAGTTTAATATCAGAGCAGGTTGATACATGACTCGCTTCAATTGATATAATTTATTTTGGGGAGTTTTTAGATATCAAATTCTTGGTATTGTTATTTTGTTTGATTGACCATGTAGGAAGGCTAGTGCAAAGTAAAATTGGAAGATGTTTTAATTTGTTAGAACAAGACAATATTCTAATAGCCAAGGTTATGAAACCACTAGCCCTGTAAGCTCAACATGGATGAAGAACATATCACATTGTCACTTGAGGTGTGAGATGGTGTTGAGAGAGGATCAACCTTTCTATCTTTGGATGCATTTAGATAAAATGAAAGGAATTTTTAGTGATGCACATCCAAGAAGAATCCATTGTAGTTTTATTACCATTATTTCACAAAGGGAAGATTAAGGTATGATGGTGATCTAATTTCATATTGGTATTAACATGATATTTTGGTCTTTGATAATTAGTTGTGTGGCCTTTATTTTTGGATTAATAATCATATTATAGATTCTTATGTCCTTAATTATAGGAACAAGTTAAAAGACTAGTTCCATGGTAAGATATAGAAATGGCAAATAAGGCATTGTTTAGGAAATTGAATAGGTTTTTACACTTTATGGATTGAGATTTTGAATTGGTTTATAAGTTAGGTTATATTTCACAGCTTTATTAAGAGTTGTAGGAAGCAAACAAGATGTTGTTTAGGACCCCAATAGTATGCCAACCATTACTCAATAGGTGTGCACTTCATAATTTGTTCAGAGGTATAAATTATTTTCAAACATAACTATGTATACACAATTTTGGTTAGATCCTTTGTGTAAGGTTGTTTTGGGAGTAAAATATGTCTTTGTTTGGAATTATGTTTTACAGGATTTTGAAAATAAACATGGATCATCTAACTCTTATTAATATAGAGTTTTAATAAGATTAAACCACCTCTTATTTAGTTATGGAAACCATGAATAGGGAACAACCCTTATTGGTTAAATGGTTTACTTGAATAGTTTTGATACAGCCTTACTATAGTATTGAGTAGTATGTTTAGTTACACTTCAAAACACTATTTTAGGTAATTCCTAATGAATTATATCTAGGAAAGAAATTTGATATCTCTTAATTTAGATTGTTTGTTATCTCCTAATTTAGTTTTTTGTTGTATTTAGTTTTTGGCATCTAACTCAGTTTTATAAGTATGGAGGTATGAATTAGGGAGAAGTCAGATAGTGAAGAAAACCTCAAGATAGGTTTAAAATTCTTGGTTTTCTCCTCACTTTTATATGATATTTTACTTACAGTTACTTGTAGAGTTTGTGACTTTGTAAAGAAGCTCTTATTATGGAAATTCTCTAAGTTGACATTGGATTGTGATAGGTACATGGAATTATTGATAATCATTTTTAAGAATCACAATAGTTAATTATGTTGTTTATAGTTCCATTGATTATTATTTAATGTATTAGGTATACTATTTAGTTATAACCTTAGGATTTACAATTAGATACACAATTTTATACTTTAAAGATACATTTAAGTCCCATTGATCTTGGCCAATGTTTATATTTCAAAAAAATTGTACACTTACATGTATATTTGTCATACACATCATGTAGATGTATTTTTAAAGACCCATCAATGGGAAACATTTTTAAATGCAAGTATACATATGTTGTAATTTGTTTACAAGTCCTATAAGGGTATGCAACACTTTGTTTTTCCCTTTTATGATGTTGATAACTAGGAGAACACATTATCCTTCATTAAATATAGGGGTTGAGAGAATCTCATAAATTCAATGACTATTTTGGGTGATAAGTTATTTTGGCAAAATAGGTAAAAATTTTGTTTCTCTCCATAATTAGGTTCCAATTTTAGTTGGATAGCTGACTTCTTATAGGGAAGTTTATAATGTCTTATTTCATTGATGTTTTAAAATGGAATTTTATTACATCATTTTAATAGATTGACTTCATAACTCATTCATATTCTATTTATGGCTCCTTTATGTTTGGAATTAGTGTAGAAAGATTGTCAATATCAAAGAAGAGAACTCAAAGAGATATTTTTGGGTCAGTTGGATTATTGTGACTTTTAGAGATAAAAAGCCTCTTTGTGGGGAGGTTTGATCCAAAGGATATTTAATTCATGAGTCTTCATTAGTCAGAGTTGTAAAAGGATAATTATGAAGATCATAACTGATGGGGTCCACTCTTGTTATAGAAGGGGATCTAACCACCATGGTATATTAATGTAATTTTAATATTTCCAATTACATTATAGTTTTATACCATATTATTATGTTTGTGCATCTCATGTTGAAAAGTGGAAGGATGAGGAGAATTTAGAAAGGTCCATATGGTGGGTCCTTAGGCCACCATGTGGCCTGCCACCATGACCTCCACATATTTTTCCAAGTCATGCATGCTTTATGCCAAGTTTAAAGTACCAAACTTAAGACCCAACTCATAGCCCAAGTATGAGCTCAACCACCAACTCATAGCTGGTTTAATAAATATAAAAACTAAGCTTAATATCTTCCAAACTTAGAACCAAAACCAACTCACTATTATTTTCTCAAATTCCACCCAACACCACACTCAACCAAGCCAATTTGGCATCACCAAGCAAAATGGTGAGAAGCATGGACAAATCCATGAGTTACATGTTGAATTTAAGGATATTTTAAGTCATTTTCACATTTTAATTTGATAAATGTGATATTAATATCCCAATGTCAAATAAGTGAATCACTAAATAAAAGATTTGAACCTTATTTTAGCATGCCATTGGAAGCTCACCATTAGGTTGAGTTGGAATGGAATATGTATAGGTAAGTTTAATTTGAAAAAGAATTAGGCCATTGAAATATCATAGTGAAAATGAGGATAGTACGGATAATCTATAAGGATTGAGACTGTAATAAAAAATGCATCCATTTTGTAAAGCTTTAGAGCCTAGGATGCATGGTATGTATGCACATAGACTAAATCCATAATGTTGACATGTTCATACATATTTTGGAAGGATGGGTGAATGAATTTATGATATAGAGTTCATTTTTTAATGGGATTTAAGTCTAGAAAAAGGTCATCTTCATTGAAAGGCTTGTTGGTTATGGTGATGAAGATATTTACATGGGAGGATTTATTTTTGACATAGTCTAGAATGGAAGGGAAGATCATTTTGAATAGAGTCAAGTTGTGAAGGAGAAGGCATCTATTTTTTCCATAGATACATAGTATATAATTTTAGACATGTAAATTAGATCTTCTCAAAAGGTTTGAAAAGGCATACACAAACCCAAATGAGGCAAGCCAAAGTAAGACATCTATTTCATATAGTCATTGGACATGAAAGAATACACATAGACTAGACCCAAGCCAAAGGATAGAGATGCATGTGTGTAAATTCATGATACCATGGTGTGTATTGTTTACATATAGGTATATAGTCCCAAAGGTGGTGATTTTTATTTACATGGTCTTGATAGGGATTCTATTACCTATTTGGAAAGGTTTATGTTGTGAGCCTTGGGTGAAGATGCAGACCCAAAGAGAATGATATCCCATTTAGCAAAGGCTTATAGCCATGGCAAATGATGTAGAATCATATGGGATTTTATTAAAGGTTGATCCTTTGATGATGATTACAAATGCAGGATAGATCTGAATTTGGTTGTTTTACATTTTATTCTATTGGTAAGGCCTTTAGGCCAAGGAATATATACCCAAGCCTATATTTGGTATGTATTATTCTATTTTGGCCTTTAAACATGGAATATATACATAGATAACTATTTAAATTATAGATGTAGACCTGAGACTTTACTATTTTTAACCTTTCTATTTTTGTAAGGCTTATAGACAGGGAAGATTTAATAATGTAATTGTAGGGTTATATCAGGAGTTGTAGGTATGTAATATCCAAAGGCACTACTATTTATTGTTATTCCATTTTAATATTTTTTAATATACTCTTAATGGATAATTTTCTTAAATGCATGGAGAGGAAATATAGATGCTACTAATAAAGGAAAGATGTTTACAAAATGGATCAGAGTCTTCACGATCAAGTTTCAACATCATATTATAGGTTCTCAGAATCCATTTTGGTGTAAGTGTAAATTATTGATATTTACATCAATTTTAATGAATTGATTCATGATTATGAAATTGGATACATAGCCCCTAATGGGTGAACTCCATTATTAAGTGTGTCTATCTTTCCATTTTAGTTATTTTTGGGTTTTAGTTTATTAAATTCAATTGCAAATGAATTATTGAGACACTAAGGATATTACATAAAGTTATAAATTGATATAAATCAGGAAATGAATTTTCAAGTTTTATAACCAATTTCTTTGATTCCTAGAATTTTGTACCCAATTCTATTTAACTTAAGGAATTAATATTTTAGTATCCATTTTAAAGAAATGTGTAATTTATCTAAGTGGTAAATCTAGTTTATGGATCAAGGAAAGTCACAATCATCTTAAGGATAAGTCAGCTAGAGGGGTCATAGTATATAGAAAAGTGATAGGGACTAATAATGGCATGATCCATAATCGTATTTCTATGAGTTTATACAAAAATTTGAGGTGCGCACACCATATATACCTTATGATTAAGAGAAAAAATTCTAAAATTAGGAATGATATAAGATGGAATATTATAATATATATTAAATGACTGAAGTAAAGAGGACTGATAATGAATAATCTCAACATCTCAAGCCTAAATTAGACTTCATAAAAATGGATCATCTAAGGTATATCCATCATCATAATCAAGTGTATCAAGATCGATGGCATATGTAGGGAAAACCTTGTCATCTATTGTGGTGTGATGAATGGAATGTTGAGTATTAGTTAAGATAATAGGTATATCATCATAAGGTGGTTGATGAGAATGGAGGTACAAAGAAGGAAGAATATTAAATATGAGATGAGGTGAGAGATCTGAGGTTTATATATTGAGAATGATCTCACCAGGCTCATCATCATCATAATCTAGGAGGTTAGGGGGTATATTCCCAATGAGTTTTGGGTGACCATTATAACCTTGGGTGTAATTGATAGGAAAGTTAAACCATTGAACATACTATGGTCTTAGAATTATTCAAAATTCTAAGTATTAGTGTCACCTTGAAGCTTGTAGATGGATCCATTGTGAGGAAACTTGATGCATTAGCAAGTGAAAGAGGTAACTTTTCTCTTGTGATGAGTCCATGGCCTACCATATATAATGTTATAGGCGAGAGGAAAGTTTAAAATCATCACCTTCATGAGAATAGTGATAGGTGAGATGAAAATGGGGAGCCATACACAACCTAAAGGAGGAATTTACCTTAGGTCATATCCTTGACATGTGCTACATGTGGATTTAAGATTACATTTAGAATATCTAAGGGTTTTGATAAAATTGAGAGAGGAAACATAAGTTATATAACCCTCATCAATAAAAACATGCTTGACTTAGATATCACTAATTTGGAAACTGATAAATAGAAGAAGATCATTTGCACAAAGTAGAATATCATCAAGGATCATAAAAATAATGTAAAATTTGAGAGAAAGATAAGTGTCCATTATCTCATCAACATGTATGGACATCTCTTCACACTATTGTAAAATGTTATCTTCTGATATAGATAAGTTGGCTTTATGTCCTACTAGGGGAGGATAAGGGATGTTTATTTTAAATAAAATATACATGAGATGATTACAATGCTATGAAAAGGTCCGCATAAGTTTGATAAATAGGATTTAAGATGGCAGATTGGCAATCTCTATAATAAAAACCCACTCATCATAAGCCATAAGAGGAATATTGGAAAGAGTTGCATAGTGTTGAAAGAGGTCAGTAAAATGAGGAGTTGAAGTACATGTTAATTTATGATGATAAGAGGCATAAGGTTTAAGTGGATGAAAATTTTGTTGATTATCCTAAGAGGATGGGGTAGTTGATGTAGTTGTGGTTTGAGAATAAGTGTTGAGAAAAGTTTAAGTATCATCGGTGATAGGTGAAAAGGCTTTAGGGATGTTATAAATGGTGTGGGAAGTGTTATCGAAGGGAGGTGTTGGAATTGGTTCATCAAAATATATAAGGTCTTCTTGCCCCAACTCAGTTAAGTGAGTTGGAGAAGAATCTTGAATAACATAAAATGTGCAAGATAATTAAGGTGTGTGGATGGGTTAAGGATAAATTAAAGCAACCACCCTTCATATATTAGTCATGTTAACCACATTCTCTTTAATATTTGGGTTAAGAATACTATAAAAATTATTGGAATAAGGGGTAGGCTTTTCTTGGTTATCTTGGTGATTTAGAAGATGATCTTTATATATTGCCAAATGAGCATTAACATGCTTCAAATTTTGAGGTTTAGTTTGTGTTTTATAAGATTTTAAAGCAATGTTATAGGCTTATTGGCATTTATGAATGATAGAATCATGGTCAAAATTTGGACCAAGAAGTAATTCCATAGCTAAATTATGAAGCTGCCTATAGGTCTCATGAGAATGACCCTAGCTAGCATGAAACTAACAAAATATATTGAGATCATACCAATATTTTGTGGGATATGTGGGATCAAGTTCTCATGGGAGAGTCCTTGGTATAAATTTTTTTAATTTCATTAAGGATAAAGGTTTATTAACATTAATGTTTTTGGCTAAAGATAAATGAGGATTACTGATGTGGTTAGGAGGGGAAGCTTGTTTTGAAGCTTGGTTGGGAACAATAGCTTCAATAGTTGAATGGTATCATAAGAATTAGTGACACCATAGTTAGTTGTGTGATAATTATTGTTCTTGAGTAACATGTAAGTACCCATAGAAGGATGGGATGGCTTTAATTGATGCATAAGGAAATATTGATGCTTTTCTTGGTCAGTGACCTCTTCCAAAGTATGTGGAGATAGATTCTAGACCCAATATTACAACTTGGGGAAAAGAGCATTGGTAAATAGATGAAAGAGGTTATCATCTTCCATATTATGTTTAAATTTGTTAGACATTGTCTTCCATAATTTAATGAAAGCTTAAATGGTTTTGGTCTCAAGTTGCTTATAATTGATAAAATGGCCCAAAGTATTCTCAGGGAGATCATTAGTTTGGAACTCTTGTACTAAAGTGTTGAATAAATCTTCCAAACTAGTGATGGAATGAGATTTGAGTTAGTTGTACCAATCTAAAGCATCACCTATGAGATTTTTTTTATAATAGCTTAGTAGCAGCAAATGTGTTTAATTTGATTCAATATTTATATAGACTTCCAAATGTTTTTAAATGAAGAGTAGGATTAGTTGATCCATTATAATAAATGGTAGGGGTGATACCTCTTATATCAATATTAGAAATTTGAGATGTAAGAGACTCATTTTGAATATGCTTGATTATCTTATTAACAATATAAGGTTGAGGGATAAGATTACCATGGGAATATTGAAGTAGAGGTGGGGGAAAATTTTGGTTATGTGTGCCCCATGTCATCTATTGATGGTAGGTTTAAATATGGCTAAGATGATTTTGCATTTGCATCAATTAATTTACATTGTTAGCTTAAAAAGCATTCATTTGATTAAGAGTTTGTAATATGAGTTGATGAGTTCGAGTTGCATTATTGACATTATGTGAAGTATTATAATGCATAGTAGTGGTTGGGTACCACTATGGGTGTTAGTAAGAGCTTGAAAAGAGCTATTATTAAGTGAATCACTATTAGCATAATTTGATTATGTGGAAAAAGATGGGCTAGTAGAGGGATGGAAAGAAGCAACACTAGAGTCATGATTACCTTAGGTAGAAAATGATGCACTAGTGGAAGAGTTGAGAAGAGTGAGTATTGGGATAGTCCCACTAGATGTGAAATGTACCATGCTAGTAGAGATACTAGGCATGGAGGTAGAGGAGATGAAAGAGGAATAAGTCATGGTATGAGAAGGGGTCAAAATAAAGGGAAGAGGATGAAGAGTAAAGAATCTAATATATCTGAATCCATGTGAGAACATGCAAGAAGGTGAATGGGGATCTTTGAATTGACCACTTATCATGAGGTGGTAAATATTAGAAGGATAATTTCCTTGATGTTAAATAAATTAATTAATGAATAAAATCATTTTTAGTGTATAATCTAATTTGGGTTGATCTTTAAGTGAGAAGAGAGGATTATGAAGTGAATAGGAATGATGAGGGGTCCCATAGTTTGTAGTATGAGTGGATATATGCACATTACTTTCATCTAGGATAGGATCCATAAGTTGCTTATGGGATAACCTATTAGGGTTTGTAAGACTCATCATATCTATTGAATTAAACTTAGTATTGTCTTCAAATAGGAATTTCATGATGGAGAGAGATATGGGAAGCTAGAGTTTGATGCAAATCAAGGAGATATAAGATGCAGATAAAAGTACAAAGTTAACTAGGTCAATCTAGTACTAAAAATAGGGTTTAAATCTAAGCCAATAAGGATACAAAGTTGACTAGGTCAAATTAGTATTGTAACCTAAGACAAAGGGTAGCTTAATAAGGATATAGATTCCACTAGGTCAACTTAGTACTATAAGTTGAATGGTAAAAATGAGTACTGGATCAACTAGGCTAAATCAGTACTAAAGTCAGGGAAGAAGATAGTTTTTAAGAGATTATGTCAAATAAAATGATGGTGTATTAAAAATAGGGAAATTTTTTTTAATGTATTTTAAAGAAAGAAATGGAAGCAAACACATAATCAATTGGGTCAATGAGATTGATCTAATTGAGTCACATAGTAGAAAACCTTGCACCAACACAAGCCAATACAAGTTTTTGTAATACAACATATAATGAACAAAGAGAAAATAGTCAACTAAAAATTAAATGGTAACTAAGTAGTCATACTGAATGTTGTTATATTATTATAAAGTGTTAGTTTAAGAGTGATAGGGAAGTTAGCTAAAAGTAAGGAATTAAAAAATAATCTATGGATGTTTTCAAGATGTTTAGGATAAAAGGGATCTATGTTGGCAATAGTACTAGCTTAGTATCAGGGCCTACCCCATCACTTCACAATCCCATAGTGATAAGGGTGTTGAGTGATTTGAAAATATATATAATTAACCACATGTTTATATTTGGATAGCAGACCAAGATAGCTTCCCCTTTGGTGATGAAATTCAAGTAGGTAGCCCTTGGGTAGATAAAAGCTAAATGCATTTTGAAATTATGTGATTTGGTAGTGTGTGTAAGAAATAAAAAAATAGTGTAACTAAATGGTATATTGAAAAACCACCTAATCAAACTATGTGATCTAATCTAAGCATGCAAATAACTAAAAATGTAAGTGTGAATTAATTACTAGCATATAATTATTAATTCCAAATTTAAGCACGATACAAAGTCAATTTTAGATGATAGTATATGAAAACATTATAGAACAGAGTTGACAAGGTCGATACTATACTACAAAATCAAGAATCCTTAAGAACTAAGTTGAATAGGTCAACCTAGTTTGTTATATTATTGTAGTTTTGAAGACTAAAAACTTTGTAAAATAGAACTATAAGGAAGAACTAATTGAAAGAGAGAGAAAGAAAGGAACCTTGGTGGGTTGGAAGATATTGAGGACTATGAAATTTTTATTGAAGTGCCTTGAATGCTTCTTTCAAGTTCTACAAATTATGTCAACTAGGTCAACCTAGTTTTGTAATTCCTAATTTGTTGAAACCTATTAGGATGACTGAGTCGACCTAGTTTGTTATCTGGAAGGTATTTGGAATATCAAGTCAGCTTGCATGACTTAGTATGTTATTATAGAGCTGAATAAGAGACTAAATTGACTTGTTTGACATAGTATATTATATAAAACTAAATAAGAGTGCCATGTCAACCGATTTGATCCAGTAACTTATATTTGATGAAGACGTGCATAGAAAGAACATAGTAATTTTGATACAACCATGTGTTAAACCTATGCACATAATTTAGAAAGTATATCAACTTGGTGAACCTAGTATCAAAAATATATAAAAATAATAAAATAATAGAAATGAAAAAGTGTGAAAGAAAATCTACAAGGGTTAGATTCATGTTGAGTTCACCAAAATGTATGCAATAAAAAATGCATCAAATCCATAAATCAATCCTATCTTAGAGAAGATAGATCCTACTTAAACTTCCAATTGGGGATACATTAGATAATCAAGAACATGACCAATATGGATTTGATGGACCCAGTTGGTGGAAGTCTTATCATAATGTTGATAATTTTTTGCCCAACAGGCCAAAAATCGGTCCCCTTCTATCCCTACTTTTCTAGGCCATTTCATTTTTCAATTTTGTATGAATCTATCTATTTCTATAGACTCTAAAGAATTTATATGGACTTTGTAGGTCTAGATCTACAAACTCTATAGGTTTTGAATTTCTATGGACTCTACAAGTTTTGGATTTCTATAAACTCTACAGGTTAGTCCTTTGGTGCATGAAGGATCAGTTTAGAGAGTTTCGAGTTTTACAAGGCTTCTTTAGGCTCTTGTATAAAGAAAATAATGAAGAAAGTTGGCATGGTTGAACCATTGAACTAGTTCAGTGCTTTGGTTTAACACCTGGTTCAATGCCTTGGTTCAATCAGCCTTAGTTCAATGAACTAATTTAATGCCAAGTTCATCATCAAAGTTCAAGGCCTTGGTTTAGCGGCTTAAGGTTCAATGCAAGGTTCATCACTTGGTTCAAAAAAAAAGTTCAATCAGCAAGTATGTTGTATGGTTCAACAAGTTGGTTCAATGAATTGGTTCAATGGGCTCGGCACACAACGTTGAACCATTGAACCGATTCAATGCTTCTAGTTCAATCAAATGGTTAATCAACAAGTTCAAAAGCTTGGTTTAATTAGCTTAGCACATAGCATTAAACCATTGAACTAGTTTAATCAGTGGTTCAAGTGAATGGTTCAAAGGCTTGGTTTAATGAGCTCAGTGCATAATGTTGAACTATTAAACTAGTTCAATGAGTTGGTTCAACAGGTTGGTTTAATGGGTTTGGCGCACAGTCTTGAACCAATTGAACCATTAAACCAATTTTGGTTTAACAACTTGGTTCAACAGCTTGGTTCAGGGGTGTGTCCCAAATCCGAAGGGTAGTTTAAGGTCTAAAAGCCCTTACAGAGGGTAGTTAGAGTTCAAAGGTAGTTGAAAGGGGCATTTTTTGTGGTTTTCTTTTAAAGTCAAAATTCTTTGAAACTTTTTGTCTTAGGAATCTCCTTCAAAAAAAATTCTAAAGATTTCACTAAAAGGCCATAGCCAAAGGGACCAAAGGAAGAATCCCACCCGAAGGGTATGTTCCCTTGTGGAGGGCTCTCACCAAAGATAATGGGTTGTTTCTCAAGAAGCTGAAGGGTCTTTTCCCTCTGGGAAGGATAAATAAAGTGGCCAATTCCCATGGAATTTTGTCTATGGGAAAAAAGCTTGAAGCATAGAAAACCAACAAAAAATCCCAATAAAGGACCTGATAGATTTTGCCAAGGATGGTGACATCTAAAAAACTATCAATTTTAAGGCAATAAAGTAGCCATTTGTGTTTTGAACTATCTGAGTGCCAAATCATGAAAAGAACCCAAGGAACATAGTGACCCACTAGAAGATCACCCCCAAGGGTTGAAAGAGCAGGAAGAAGACAAAGAGCAGAAAAGATAAAGCATCTAAGTGGTAAGGGGAAGGCAAGTTATTTCCAAATGAGTGGCGTAGCCTATTTTCTCTAGTTGGCATTGATGAGGGGACAAATTGTAGTCTATTTACAAAAAATAGGTGCAACCATGTTCTTACATTAATGTTTAAACACCAAAGTCAATTTTGGTGATTGTATAGCATGGTTCTAGCAGGCCTTTTCTGAAGAATGACATCAGTAACAGTGGTTTCTTCTTCCCAAGGTTTAGAAAGCACATGGGCCACTTGTAGAAAAGAGTGCCAAAATCTTTCCCAAGAAGTGCCAAGTTTCTCTTCCTCTTTCTATAAATTGTAAACTTCTCATTCGAGAAGAGGATGGACTCTCAACCTTATGGTGAAACTCTGCCCAAAAATTTCATAGGCTTGTAAGGCAGAGATACCAAATTTTACCTTGAATCGAAACATAGCATTTTTACCTCCATTCTGAGTTTTACATCTTTAGTATGTGTCTATGCCTTGATTCTGTGTTAAGTCATTTTCTTAATGCTTTTTTAGAATGATTTCAGCATGTCTAGTGCATTTTTGAGTTTCCTTTTATAGGTCTATCAGAAGTGTCCCTAGAGGAGTATAGGTGAAGTGGATAAGCTGTTGCAGTGTGTCTCAGAATGCCTCTAGAAGTTATTTCCTCCCTGTATCTCCATGGACCCCAGACCCACTAATGCAGAAGGTTCTCTCATGTCAGATGAAGTGTATGGGAGCTATTTCTTGGTGGAAAGTGTATGTTTAGGTAGAGTAGATCACATATTTTCTAGTGTATCACCTTTTACTTTTTAGGCTTAGGTTTTGTTTTCAACATCTCTCTCTCTCTCTCTCTCTCTCTCTCTCTCTCTCTCTCTCTCTCTCTCTCTCTCTCTCTCTCTCTCTCTCTCTCTCTCTCTCTCTCTCTCTCTCTCTCTCTCTCTCTCTCTCTCTCTCTCTCTTTTCATCCCCCTTTTTTACATTTTGTTTGTTAGAAGTAGGAGAAACCAAGGCCTAAAAGATACATCAGAGGGAGCTAGTCCTCATTTAGAGACTCTCCCCTCCAGCTTCATCAGTCCCACAGGTGAGAGGGGAGTTTCCATTATTGTGTGAGGAAGGGAGGAGCTCAGCCTCCTGCCAAGGGTGCAATCTTCTATGTCAACAATTTTTAGCATGCCTAGTGGGATCAATTGGGACAATTTTTGTCCAAAGAGTTGAAGAATTTTTGGTGTGTTCTTCAACTGACCAACCTTTGGAGGCTTTTACATCAACACCAATGGTGAATCTAAGTTCAATCAGCTAGTTAAGCAGCCCTAGTGCCATTGAGAAATCATTTTTATAATGTATAATCCCTTTTCACAAGATCATGGGTCTTGTATTCCTTCATATGACTTTGATTAGACTCAAATTTTTTAGAGAATCCCCTCAAGTAGCTTTCCTAGTCTTTCTCAACTCCCTCAAGTCACTGATCCTAATGGCAACCTCTTGACCTGGGGTAAAATAGTGGAATCATGGGGCAGGAAAGAGAAAAAGAAAGGTTTTGCTCAAAACCTTAAAAAAGATAAAACTGCTCCTACCCATGATTCCTATGATCTCCAAGAAAGGTTCTTCTAAGAAGATCTAGCTAGTAGAATTATAGAATTAGAATTTAAAGAAAGATTCCTTAGCCAGTGTGTGATGGATGGTTCAGACCCAATGGCACATTCCATGTTTGAACACACCCCACCTACACATTTTCAAGAGAGATATCAGGCTGCACCTGATATTGATGAAATGTTGGCCAAGTGGAAGAAGGAGAATCATTTGATTCTAGCTCAAGGATTGCCTCCTCTTCTAGATGGTTTTCCCACTTCACCCCTTCTCAAGGAGGAACCTATTCTATAGGACGTGATTAAGGAGTAGAAGATCTAATCTATAGTTTTCCAAGAGGCTGTCATGAGCGATAATGAAGAAGAAATCATCATCGATGCTCCTTGTGAAGACACCATCGGCAATGGAGAAGACACAGGTCTTGCATATATGCAAATGTTCCAACAATATGAGGAGGAAAAAAATCATGGTGAGCTCTCTCCCCCCTTGCTCGATGAACTTCCTTATTGCTTTGATGAGGAGGATGACTATGTAGAGGAGCCTGAGTTGGAGGTGGATCAGGAGGATATCATTGAAAATCTAGAGATCTTGATCTTTGAGGAGGAAAAGGAGAGGTCTCTAGAGGAAAGCCTTGAAGAAGAGAGTTTTAAATAGAGAGTTGATGTTCTATGGGATGAGAAATCAATTTGTGATTCCATTTTAAACATCATCATAGTCACCCTTCTTTAAGAAGGCCAAGAGGGAGTAGAGGACAAGTCTGACAGAGTCTACAATGAAGCAAAAGGAAACAGGTCAGACCATGATGCACTGCAAGGGAGCTATATATATCAAAGGGCTTATGGTGATGAGCTAGTAGCCATTGATTTCTTGGTGATATGCACTAGCATGAAGGACCAGCATTCAACAAGCCTCTAGGGACAAGAAGAATACATGTATGTTGGAAGCATGTTTGAATCTAATCCACTCAGATACCAGCCAATCTAGGTGAAAGGCAAAAGGAGCAGGTCACCAACTCTCTTTTTCATTTATCTACTTGCCTGGCACCATAAGTCTTCTTGCCAGGAAGGGGACTTAATAAATTTTCCCTTTGATTTAGGAGGGAAGCAAACATTCTTGGTTAGCTATATATAGTAGTTTGTTTTCAGTTGTCTTTCCTATTTTCCCTAAGTGTAATTTGCAGATGTAGTGTTTTTTAGCCTTGTGTGTTTCCCTTTGCGTATGGGGTAAAAATCTTCATGTTTAAGTCTTAGATCTTTGGGGATGTTGCTAACCTTTCTTCATAGTTGCATCTGACTTCATGCCTAATGGACTGCAAGGCAACTGGTCTTTAAGCATAGCAGGCATGCTTCCCCTGGGAGTCACCTATTTGTTGACCATATTTTGCCCAATAGGCCAAAAATTAGTCCCCTTCTATCCCTACTTTTCTAGGCCATTTCATTTTTAAATTTTGCATGAATCTATCCATTTCTATAGACTCTAAAAAATTTCTATGAACTCTACAGTTTTAAATCTATGGACTCTATAGGTTTTGGATTTCTACAGACTCCACAGGTTTTGGATTTCTATAGACTCTGCAGGTTAGTCCTTTGGCACATGAAGGATCAGTTCAGAGAGTTTCAAGTTTTACAAGGCTTCTTCAGGCTCTTGTCTAAAGAAAATCATGAAGAAATTTGGCATGGTTGAACCATTGAACCAGTTCAATGCTTTGGTTCAATGCCTAGTTCAATCGCTTGGTTTAATCAGCCTTAGTTCATTGAACCAGTTCAATGCCAAGTTCATCAACAAAGTTTAAGGCCTTGGTTCAGTGGCTTAAGGTTCAATGCAAGGTTCATCACTTGGTTTAAACAAAAATTTCAATCGGTGGGTTCATCAGATGGTTTAATGAGTTGGTTCAATGAATTGGTTCAATGGGCTCAGTACGCAGTGTTGAACTGTTGAACCGATTCAACGCTTCCAATTCAATCAGATGGTTAATCAACAAGTTCAAAAGCTTGGTTTAATTAGCTTGGCATGTAGTGTTGAACCATTGAACTAGTTCAATGAGTGGTTCAAGTGAACGGTTCAAAGGCTTGGTTCAACAGGCTCGACACGTAGCATTGAACCGTTGAACTAGTTTAATGAGTTGGTTCAATGAGTTGGTTCAACAGGTTGGTTCAACAGGCTCAGCATGTAGTCTTGAACCAATTGAACCGTTGAACCAATTTTGGTTCAATAGCTTGGTTCAAGGGTGTATCCCAAAGCTGAAGGGCAGTTCAAGGTCTAAAAGCCCTTACGGAGGGTAGTTAGAGTTTAAAGGCAGCTAAAAGGGGCTTTTTTTGGAATTTTCATTTAAAGTTAGAATTCTTTCAAACTTTTTGTCTAAAATATTTCCTTCAAACAAAAGTTTGAAGATTTTCACTGAAAGGCTGCAGCCAAAGGGACCGAAGGAAGAAGCCCACCTAAAGGGTATGTTCCTTTGCGGAGGGCTCTCGCTGAAGATAATGGGTCATTTCTCAAGAAGTTGAAGGGTATTCTCCCTCTGGGAAGGATAAACAAAGTGGCCAATTCCCATAGACTTTTGTCTACATGAAAAATCCCCAAAGTGTAGAAAACCCATGGAAAAGCCTACCAAAGGACTCGATAGATTTTGCCAAGGATGGTGACATCCCAAAAATCATCAATTTTAAGGCAGTAAAGGTTATAACCATTTGTCTTTTGAACTGTTTGAGCACCAAATCATGAAAAGAACCCAAGGAATGTAGTGACCCACTAGAAGATCACCCCTGAGGACTGAAAGAGCAAGAAGAAGACAAGGAGCAGAAAATACAAAGTGTCCAAGTGGCAAGGGGAAGGCAAGTTATTGCCAGATGAGTGGCGCAACCTATTTTCTCTAGTTGGCATTGATGAGGGGACAAACTATAGTCTATTTGCAAAAAAGAGGCACAGCCATGTTCTTACACTAATGTTTGAACACCAAAGTCAATTTTAGTGATCGTATAACATGGTTCTAGTAGGCCTTTCCTGAAGAATGACATCAGTAATAGTGGTTTCCTCTTCCCAAGGTTCAAAATGCACATGGGCCACTTGCAAAAAAGAGTGCCAAAATATTTCCTAGGAAGTGCCAAGTTTTGCTTCCTCTTTTTATAAATTGTAAACTTCTCATTCGAGAAGAGGATTGACTCTCAATCTTAAGGCAAAACTCTGCCCAAAATCTCTAGGGCTTGTAAGGTAGAGCTACCAGATTTTACCTTGAATCAAAACATAGCATTTTTACCTCAATTCTGAGTTTTGCATCTTTAGTACATGTCTATACCTTGATTATATGTTAAGTCATTTTCTTAATGCTTTTATAGAATGAGTTTAGCATGTCTAGTGCATTTTTGAGTTTCCTTTTATAGGTCTAACAGAAGTGTCCCTAGAGGAGTATAGGTGAAGTGGATAGGCAACTCCAGTGTGTCTCAGAAAACCTCTAGTAGTTATTTCCTCCCTGTATCTCCATGGACCCCTAACCCACTGATGCAAAAAGTTATCTCCTATTAGATGAAGTGTATGGGAGTTGTTTCTTGATGGAAAGTGTATGTTTAGGTGGAGTAGATCACACATTTTTTGGTGTATCACCTTTTACTTTTTAGGCTTAGGTTCTATTTTTAGTATCTCTCTCTCTTTTCATCCCCCCATTTTTTACATTTTGTTTGTTAGAAGTAGGAGAAACCAGGGCCTAAAAGATACATCAAAGGGAGCTAACCCTCATATAGATACTCTCCCCTCTAGCTTTACCAGTCCCACAAGTGAGAGGGGAGTTTCCATTGTTGCATGAGGAAGGCAGGAGCTCAGCCTCCTACCAAGGGTGTAATTTTCTACATCAACACATAATAAGATCACTAGGGAGGATTCCAAATCTTCCATTCAAGTAGAATCATGTAATAAACCTAACTATGTCCTATGTTTTCATATTCACTATACTAATAACAAGTACAAGTCTAATGGTGCTCACCAAATATTGTGGCAAAAATTTGGGGGTAATAAACAACAAAAGTAAACATGCATAGTATACATATACTCATGTCAATGTATACAAAATCCTAATGCATGGAAGAGATTTGTAAATGCATATCTATCTACTCTTACAAAGGAGGAAAAAAGTTAGGAATACTTACCTTTGAAGATGAACCCATCAAAAATCAATCTCTCCCTTGGCCAAGGTGATTAATAAGAGCTTTTTATGGTATGTAATTAAGATAAGGATAAATTAGCTCTAGACTACATAACTTATCAATACATCCAAAAGATTTTTCTACAAGACAAGATCTGTATCTTCAAAAAAAATATGAAACCCTAAGTTTACTCCTCAAGTATAATGGTGGATAAGCATATTCATAATATATCTTACTTCTTATTCTCTTCTTTATATAATTTTTAAATGATTATTTATATATAGGTATATTTAACCCTAAACCCTTCCAAAAGTTTTGACTGACAAGGTTGACCCAGTTGACCTAGTATCATTATTCATGAAAACTCACTAAGTCATGGGCTAGGTCATCCAAGATCCAATATATACCCTAAATAAGTTTTAATAATAATAATACAAGGTCAACATAGCCAACATAGTCATGTAAACTTCCAAAAAGGTTTTTAGGCTAGGAAAAGGGGCACTAAAGGTGGTAAAAGAGTATAGGAGTGTGAAAAAGAGAAGGACAAGATTTAGGGAATGGTTTTTATGAGAAAA
The DNA here is from genome assembly GCA_037957365.1 of Torreya grandis. Classification (NCBI taxonomy): domain Eukaryota; kingdom Viridiplantae; phylum Streptophyta; class Pinopsida; order Cupressales; family Taxaceae; genus Torreya; species Torreya grandis. The sequence continues at coordinate 808,055 of JARHVA010001785.1, forward strand.
GTGTGTATATATCAAGTGGAAAAAGGGAAAATAATCCTATAAATAAACAATGGTTTACCCACCCCTTTCTTGGTGCACCCCTTAGGGCATGCACTCAGAGAGATTGAGACTCAATGGGTTCCTATAAGATAAAGAGCTTCAGTAATTGATAAAAGTTTAAAAATATTATGTGTATATAGGTATAATGGGGTTAAGTGGTCTAAAGGGATCATTTTGAAACTTTTCAAGTGGTTTTTATGTCATATTATTCCTCCTTTAGTCTATATAAGTGTCTAAAGTGGAGGAAATATTCATTTCTAATATTACACCCCTCTTTGCAATACCTTATTACCCATTTTATAATGTCTAAAGAAGGTTTTGTGAGAAAAGGATAGGTTTAAGCTACAAATAAAATATTTACATATCACTATATGTCTTTATAATAATTTACATACTTTAGATCCACCTGACAAATCATATCCATTAGTCTTTAAGCAAAATATATAGTTTTCATTGTAGAAAAAGAGATTTTTTAGGTAGTTTATATAGGTTTCTCAAAACAAGATCAGGTTTATGCATGTGCATGGATTCATTTATGCCTCATAGTCTTATATCCATGATTTAGAGGGAGTTTCAAGTAAAAATAAGTCAAAAACTAACCCCTTCCTCCATTGAGATCTTTAGCAACTCAAAAAAGCTAGTCATGTTTATGGATGGTACAAACATGAGAGAGAATGTGAGGAATTAAGATTTTTGGGAAGAGTAAGGGACCCTAATTTTATTCCATTTTGTGTAATTATATCTCATATTTCATTTCCCTCTTTTATGATCAATCACTAATAAGGTAAAGGACTCATAGTGTCTTGTCCATCTAGACAGGTGTTTAGGTTCACCTCAATATCTTCACTTCTTAGCTCATTGGGAACAATAATGTTATTGGATAGGTTTAAGGAGGTCTATGTATCCACCCTACATGATTTTCTAAACTAAATTATCATGTGTGAGCCATTATAAGATAAGAAACCTTGTTTTGAAGCTATTAATAAGTAGGTAACAATGGGTTCTTGATACTTCAGGGTCTCCAATGGTTGCAGAGTGTTGGTGATGTCTCAAAACTATTCCAAAACTCCTTAAGTTTCTACAAAAATTATTTCTTAGTGATTACATGGACCTAAAAATCCATAGAGTGGTGATCACCTATAGTTTATAATCAAATAGTTTGAAGAGACCATGGAAAAGTAACCCTAATAGATCTTTACGAAGGTGTTGTCATTAATCAATCCCTTTTAAGGTATTGTAACACATTATATAAGATATGAATATTATCTCAATTAGGTTTAAAACACCAACTATTGAAGGAGTCATAATGTCTCTCCTCTAGGTCAACATAGGAAAGTTGGTGAACACTTTAGGTTTTTAGGTTCTTTAGGACACCATTGGTATAAAAAGTTAGTTGAAAAAATTAATATGATATTTTGGGATCCAAATTTAGTTCAAACCTCATGTTTTAGATTAAGGTAAAAATAGGTTTTGAAGGGACCCTGAAACCCTGAACAAAAGGAGAAAGATAAAACAAAAACATCCATAGGCAAGCCTCTAGCCTACTTCACCGAAGTAACAAAACCAACATACAAAGACCTGAAGCTAACAAATGAACTACCAAAGATAGCCCCCAGATTTTACAGAGACCTGTAAACTCCATAGTAAAAGTTCAAAAAACCAGGTACCAAGACCAAAAAACACAACCAACTAGCAGAACCAACTAAAAGAACTAGGAACTATTCTTCTAGTTCCAATATCATCTTCACTACTTCCTTACCTTTCACAACAGTGTCTTGGATGGCAACAGTCACTTGCGTAGATCCCTCTTGCATTGCTTTCTTTCTTGAGCTTTTTCTAGTTCTCTTGCTAGGCCCCTCCAAAGTTTTGATTTCCTCATTTGCTCTTTTTCCAATGTTTACCATAGAAGCACAAATGCTAGAGGTTACCTCCTCCATATTTATTCTGCTTTCCTTTATGAGTTCCCTTAGGTTGTTCTCATACTCTTTGAGTTTTATGGGAATATCCCTCATCTGCTTTTCCATGTTATTGATTTTGTTCCAAACTGCCTCCTGTTTACCCTCCATTATTTCCATTTTCCTATTGATTTCCATTATCTCCTTATACGTCCATAAATTGAATTGAAGGGTAGCATCAGCTTTACAATTGGCCAATCTAGTGGGTTCCTCATTTTGCCTTTTGTCACTCCAATCTTCTATGTTCTTTTTAGGACTGCTTCCAACTTCTTCAATATAATCCTCCATTTCCATTCATTTTTGTTCCTTTTTTTCAGCAGGGCTTACATTTTTGTTACTTACTTCCTTTACTTGAGATCCCATTTTCAATATTATCACTTTTAAATCTAAAGAGTATTCTATTTTTCACTCTAAGGGACTGTGTAGGCTGAGTTGAATTATGTAGGTCTCAATAAAAAATATACTTGTTATCAGGAGAGATATATGTTCAATGGACCCCAAACGACAATTAGGTGAAGTTTATAATATTAAGACTTTTTCATTCATCAATAATTTGGGCACAAAGGATTCATATTAACAATACTTGGCCAGAGAAAGCTTTGAGCTCATACAAGCTTGTAATTAGTAAAATGGGAAAAGAGATGTAGTTTACATTGAAATAGGGCCTATGATGATCAAGGAGGATGTGATAATCCATGAAATTGTTTTTAATGATGATAATAAGCCTTATATTCTAACAAAAATGGAAACTTACCTCTCAAATGGGCACTCATAGTCAAGAAACTCAAGGTTACCATCTGTAAGCTTGACTATAGAAGAATGAACACTTTGGGTAGAAGAGTTTCTTTTAAGATACCTTGAAACTGTATGAGGTTAAATTGGGTTTAAAAATCATAAAATAAATTATATATTTTTTAATTAGTGAGATAGTTTCCATGAAGAAATAAACCACACCTCTAACCTTTCACACATAGTTAAGGATGTCAGTTGTTACCTATAAACAATCCTGAGAAAATAAAAGTGACTTAAGTGTGAGATAAATTGGATAGAGAATAAGATGTAAACCTAATAAAAGGTACCCTAATAATATTTTTCACCACTAAATATACCTCAATACGCATCAACATGCCTAATATGGATCTATATTTTTAATGAAGAGTCTTTAACTCTATCTCCAAAAATGCAAAGATAATATGCACTGTGACTTTGAAATTTAAACCTACACGAAGTAAATTAAGGTCATGAAAATATTAAAGGTATATTTTTAAGGTAATTACATAGTTTTCAAGGTTAAAAATGCATCTAAAATGAAAAAATTTCCTCTCACACAATCAAAGCACACAAAACACCTACAGGTAGGAGAGTAAAGGACATGTGTGGAACTAAAGGTGAAGTGCAAGGGTAAAAATAGGGTACATAACTTATTTTCCTAAGGATATATAACTATAGTGAGTTATTTTTTCCTTTTAAATAGTTAATGTAGATATCTTAATAGCCTAATTAGGCCTATTAGGCATAAACTAACATATACATGACTAAACATAAAAGTTGAAGACTTTTGCATGTTTGGGGGGGTGTTTGAGGGTTAAAATAATTAGAGAAGAAATTTAAAATAAATAAAAAGTGTTTTCATGATGATAATAACCTAAATTTTAGGAAGGTAAATTATAAACTAGGACATTAGGGCTACACAGGCCATGGAGCCTACAAACCCTACGTAAGAGCTAATGGGGTTATAGAGGATCTATGGGGGAGAGATGGAAAAGATAAACATGGTAACATGTTTTATGGTTTTTAATATACCCATATTAAGTGTTATAATTCAAACCAAACACATTTTTCTCATATTCACCCTTTTTCTCTCCATCAACCTCCCATAATGTAGGGTTTTGAGCCTAAGAGGCACTTTATCCACATTGGAACTATACAGAGCAGATGCATGGGATCCTCAACTACTAGAGGAAATTAAAGAGGGTTTTATTATTAATTATTTTTGAATTGGTTTTTTAATTCAATACCTTATGGATATTAACAATTTATAATATATCATGTCACTCAGAACTTACCTAAACCAGTCCTAATCACCTGATGGTGGAAAGCTTGAGACAACTACATCTGAATGCCCTTACTTGGCTTGAAAGATAGATCAAACACATTACAAAATGTAATTAGGTCCCATTCATGATAAAAATACATTAATATTCCATAAATTGTCTTGGGAGATAGTTAAAACACATTATGCACTCTGAAGAGGTCGCATTCATGATAGTAGTTTGTACATACACTTGTACATATTCATTATAGATTATAATTTTGTAGGGTTTTGGGTAAAAATTAGGGTCTTGATAATATTGTTTTGATGTATATCATTTATTAGGGTATTTTGAAGCATATTTCACCTTATAAAATCATAAACCAATCTTATTTCACCCTAAAAATGCTCATATAGGTCTGAACTAAAGAGCCAATCTAGAAATACTAAGTGAGAGGTGACCTAGTCACCTAAATGAACAAGAGTTACAAGTAACACTATTTTTAATGCATAAATAATGGTGTGGTATGTTTTTATAAGCCATAAACATTCTCATTTACTAATTCCTAAGGTATTATGTAGGTCTCATTTCCATCCAAGTAACAAACACCAAGTGATTATGCTTAGTTGCCTAGTAGGCCTGTTTGGTCAACTAGAGAAGATGAGTATTGGCATAGAGGTCTGATAAGAGAGTAATTTTAATGTCATAACATCATTATTAATTCTATATTTAGGTTATCAATCACACTTCATGGGAATTATGGAGGATTAGGTAGTTTTAGGCCTAGTCAGCATGCACAAGGGGAAGGGCAAGCTACTTAATGCTTTATGGAAGCCTAATTGGACCAATTTTATACCTTTTTAATTGTCATGATATGAGGTAGTTGGATAATTTTACATGATCATGTTGTGTATGAATTCAAAATTTGTCAAAAATAGACATCCAATACCTAGAAGGCTCATTAAAAACCACTCACCACCAAGGCAACACAAGAAGGAAGTTATTGGGGCTGGTTGTAACTACTCAGTGAGTGAATTATGGTAATTCATGAACTCTCCATGTCTTATTAAAACACATTATCTTCTATCTCTTGCTCATGTTATATAAATTAAGTCTTCAAGGCCATTATATTAATCCCTTAGTTGGGTATGATGAAACTCTACCCAAATTGTATCTTGAAAACATTTTATATCAATAAAAAAGACTATTTCAGATTTCCTTACTAGCTTAGTGTGTTATGTGCTTGTTGATTTGTAGAAGTGGTGAAGTTTTTTTCTAATTTGTATGTCATTATCCTCATGTAGTTGCTAGGATATTATTTTATTAAGGTCATATGATATGCCAAAGGGTTGGGGGCTATGTTCAAAGTATAATCTAGTTGATAGTGCCTTAAAATAGACCTCTCATATATCACCTTCAAGTTGCATCCATTTACTAATGCTTATGATCCCCTTGGAAAACATGTTTCAATCACGAGTCCTTGTTTTATTCACAAAGTGTTGTTGAAAGATCAACTATAGTGAACAATAATATGTTGGTGCATTACCTTCCCTTAGCTTAGGTTTTGTTTTATACATCATCTTCTATCTTTTTTCATCACCAAGTTAGTATTTTAGGATTTGATCCATAATTGATGCACTAAGGGAGATATCCCAAAATCTATAGGTTCACCACATCAACTAGGATACCCACACCTAGAGGTGATCCCTTTATATCAGTTAGATGAGGTAGGTTTGAAACACCACTTCCTCAAAAAGTGCAATCCAGATTGATAATAGTTTATGGCATGCCTAATGGGACTAGATTCAATAATATTGAAGCACATTCCATCATCATTCAGTGATCTTAAGAAGCTAAAATAATTGAATAATCATACCAACACTAAAAATTTCATCCCAAGGGTCATCAAAAGGTCTTCATCCAAGGGTAAAAATAATTTGGATTTGTTCATGGTTTCTTTTCTTCTTTGTTGACTCATTATGTTTAATGGCTAGATATGGAGGAGATACATGTCCTAAATTTATTTATATCCCAATGTCCACCAATACTAGCTTCACTATGATCCCTATCAGCCCTATAATAAACCATATCAGTAGTATGATGGCTCATACCATCCCTATGATACCCTCTTTCAATCTCCTTAGTATCCTTTTTATCAGGAGTACTATCCCTTCTTCCCTCCCCATACACCCTTCCAAGATACACCTATTTTCTCCAATGAGTTAGAGGATTTAAAAAACATGAGTCAAATTATTGATAATGATATATTATCCTTAAAGGAAAAACAATCTCAATGTAACCAATCCTATGATCTTGCACCTCTTTCTACCCTATGCTAATATCCTTTAACTGCTACTCCCATACCAAACCCAACCCAAGAAAAGAGTAAAGTTACATAAGCCATGACAAGGATATTCCTAATATTTCAATACCCCTCATCTCTTCCTCAATATCAAGTTTTCCGCAAATGCTTAGGAGTGAAAAGAGAGAAAGAAGTTGTGAGTACCAATTGTATAGGGTTACCAAGGTGAATAGTGCCTTTTCACCCCCCAAGCTTACCCAAGAACACCTTGAAAATAATACTTAAAACACCTACCATGAGGAGACCATTATTTACACTCTTTTTCATCCTAGTTTATCAAAATTTGAGCATAAATGGAAGTTTGATGATGTGGATCAATCATAATGGCATGAGCTTGAGGTAGATTAAATATAAGAAACTTCTCCTCTAGGAGATAGTAATGAAAACAACCCTTATGAACCCCTCATTAAAGATAATATTACTTCAAGTGAGTTGTATGATCAAGTTGTAGTAAAACATTATCCTTGTCATGACCTTGTTGGATTATTAGAGGCACTTGATTAACATGCTTCCCCATAAGGAGATTGTAAGAGTGGTAGTGAGATCCATATCCTCTTACTTGATCATGAAGAGATGCCCTTTTGGGAAGACCTAGATACCTTTAATTCAATTTTATATAATACATATTTAGCTCATCAAGAGAATGTTAACATTTTCAACTTGCCCAATTAGCATGGTGAAGATCTCAATAAGGGTCTTAAGAGAAAACTATGTTAGATGGTCTTATTGAGTCTCAAGAGTAGATCCAAGGTCATAATAACATCAAGTAGTCCTACTTGGACATGATCAAAGAGCATGAAGGAGAGGTGTTTTATCATCTTGTAGTAGATAGTCATCTAATTGAGGGTATTCAAGTGACAAAAAATGTTGGTGTAGAGCCTAATAAATACTCCTTGAGCTTATAAGGTAGTTTGAGATTGAGGTTGAAATTAAGGATTGAGTATTTAAAGATGAACCTAATCATATGATTTAAAAAGAAGGTCTGATTATAACTAATCATTTTGAGATAGTAGATGGTCAACATAATGAAGGTTTAAAACATAATGGTTTGCTTCAAGTGTACATGTCTAACCAAGGGGAGTTTATTGATGGGGAAAATATGGTGTTGTTTGTACCAATAAAATAGATTTAATATGGATATGACTTTATTATTGGTTTACATAGCCAACCCATGCACAAGGTAATGAATCAAGAAGGTATGGTTTCTTTCCAAGGAGACCAATAATACATCAACATCTTATCATATGAGTGGAGGTTCTCACTCCATAAGTAGTATATGATTGCACCCCACTCAACATGTGTCAATCCAATCTCATGAGAACATGATGATACAAGAAATTTCCCTTTTGATCTAGGAGGAGGAAGGAACGGTAAATTTAGTTGTACATAGTTAGTTGTTTTCTTAGTTTATTGGTTTCCAATAAGTGTTTTCAACACAATTTTGGTGTGTTAGTTTCCTTCATTACTTTTTATTCCTATCTTGTTTCTTTATTAAGTGTTTAGGCATTATTTCCTTTTGGTGTCTTTGTGTGTTTGGATGGTTGTTGTAGTCCTTACATGTTTTATAAGGTGCTAAATCTAATTGACAGTCCAAGTAGAGTGGTTATCCAAGTCATGTTGACAAATGTGATTCTAATTCCTATCATGTATGAGATATCTAGTTCTCTTGACCATCAAGCTGGTCAACCCCTGTGAGTTGCCAAGAGTGTTGATAATTTGGCCTCCTAGGCCAAATTTCAACCCCTATTAATTAAAACTTTCTTTTCATGTCCTTTGATCTTGTGTATGGTCATATTATTCCATTTAAATTTCTCTAAATATCCTTTTCAAGACTTACTATAATTTTTTAAGGCTGTTTTAATGAAATTAAGGTAAGTTTTATTCTTAACCTTATGGTAATATATTCATTTATAACATGGTCAATTGGATCTAAGGGGATTAAGTGATCTAAATGGGTCATGTTGAAATATGTCAAGTGGTTTCCAAGTCATATTAGTTCTCATTTAGTCCATATAAGTGCCAAAAGGGGTTGAAATATTTATTTCTAACATTACACCGCTTTTTGCAATGCCTTATTACCCATTTTATAAAGTCTAAAGAAGGTTTTGTGAGAAAAGAATAAGTGTAAACTAGAAATAAAATATGGAAATATCAATACATGTCCATATGGGCATTTACAAACTTCATAGGCACTTGACATATCAGCTATATCAATCTTTAATCAGAATAGATAGTTTTTATGGTAGAAAGAGAGAGTTTTCAAGTTGTCTAAATAGGTTTGTTAGAGAAAGATCATGTTTAAGAATATGCATTGTTTCCTTTATGCATCTCAATACCAGATTCATGTTTTGGAGGGAGTTTTAAGCCAAATAATGTAAACAAAATCCCTTCCTCCATTGAGCCCTTTGGTAGCTCAAAAAAGCCAGTCGCGTTTTTGGATTGCATGGAAAGGAGAGAGAAGGTGAGGACCTAATATTTTGGGTAGAGGAGGGGAGACTAGTTGGATTCCATTTTTTATAATTATTTATTATATTTATTCTCCCTCATTTATGAACAATCAATAAGAAGGTAAAGAACTTACAATGTCTCATCCATCTAGATAGGGGTTCAAGTTCACCTCAATATCTTCACTTATGATCTCTTTGGGAATAATAATGATATTAGAGAGGACCAAGGAGTTATATTAAGCCACCTTAAATTATTTTCTAAACTAACTTGGCATGTGTGAGCCATCATAAGATATAAAACCTTCTTTTCAAGTAATCTATAGGTTGGTAATAATGGGTTCATGATACTTTAGGGTCTCCAATGGTTTCAAAGTGTAGGTGAGGTCTTAAAAATATTAAAAACCTTATCGAGGCTCTATAAAAATTAATATTTAGTGATGGCATGGACCTAAAAACCCATAGAATGGTGATCACCTATAGTTTGTAGTCAAACAATTTGAAGAGACCATGACAAAGCAACCCTATTCAAGCCTCATGAAGGTGTTTTCATTGCTAAATAAATTTTAATGGAGTGTAAAACATTATATAATATATTAATATTATCTCAAAGAGGTTGAAAACACTAACTAGTGAAGGAGTCATAATGTCTCTCCTCTAGGTCAACACATGAAGGTTGGTGAACACTTTAGGTTTGTAGGTTCTTTAGGCAACCATTGGTACCAAAAGTGTCTTGAATAAATTAAAATTATATTTTAGGATCCAAATTTAGTTCAAACCTCATGTTATAAAATTTATCTAACCACATTAATCAATTGTGAACCTTAAGTGTAGTCTATTTTGCACTCTAAGGGACTGTGTAGGCTAATTTAAATTATGTAGATCTAGATAGATTAGAGACTTATTATGAGGAGAGATAGATATCAAAGGGACCATAAATTATAATTATTTTAAGTTTAAAATATTCATATCTATTATCTTCATCAATAATCTAAGCACAAAGGGTTCATTTTGACAATACTTAGCTAGATAAAGCTTTGAGCTTATACATGTCTATCTTTATTAAAATGATAAAAGGCATGTAATTTCCATTGAAATAGGACCTATGATTATAAATTATTATGTTAGAAGCCATGATATGGGTTTTCATGATGATAATAAGCCTTATATGCTAACAAAAAAGGAATCTCACCTCTCAGATGGGCCCTTATAGTCAAGAAACTCAGTGTTTCCATTTGCAAGCCTAACTATAAAAGAATGGACAATTTGGGTAGAAGAGTCTATTTTAAGGTGCCTTTAAATTTTATGAGGTGAAATGGGGTTTAAAATTCATATAATAAATGAGATGTGTTTTAAGTATTGAGAGAGTTGTCATGGAGAAATAAACCTCACCCTCACCTTTCACACACAGTCAAGGATGCTAGTTGTTACCTATAGGAAAGCATGAGAAATTAGAGGTGACTAATTATTAGATAAAATGAATATAAATTAAGAGGTCAATATAATAAAATTGAACCTAATAATATGTTTTCACCACTCAATATACCTCAACAAACATCCATAATACTAATAGAGATCTACAGGTCTAATGAAGAGTCTTCAACTATATCTTCAAAAATACAAGGACAATATGCACTATGAATCTAAAATTGAAGCATACACAAAATCAAGTAAGGTAATGAAAATATTAAAGGTGTATTTATAAGGTAATTACACATGTGTCAAGGTTACAAAGTCATCTACAATGAAAAATTTATCTCTCACATAGTCAAAGCACATATAACACCTATAGGTAAGAGAGTAAAGGGTAAAAAATAGGGTCTATAACTTTTTTTCTCAAGGCTCTTAGTATATAGTGAGTGATTTGGTCCTTTGATATATGAGAGAGAGAGAGAGAGATCTTAATGGCCTAATTAGTCCTATTATACCTAAACTAATATGGGCATGCCTAAACATAGAAGTTGAAGACTTTTTCATGTTTGGGGTGTGTTTGAGGGTTTAAACCATAAGAAAAGGAAGTGAGAATACATAAAAATGGTTTTAATGATGATAATAGCATCAAGTTAAAGAAATTAGATGCTAAATCAGGCCATTAGGGCTACATAGCCATGAATCCTATAAACCCTAAATAAGAATTAATAGGGTTACAAAGGATATATGGGGGAGATATGGTAAAGAGAAACATGGGAACATGTTTTGTGGGTTTTCAAAGACCATTAGGAAGTGTTATAAGTCAAACTGAACACTTTTTTCTCCTTTGAACCCTTTTTTCTCTTCATCGACCTCCTAAAATGTAGGGTTTTATGCTCAAGAGGTAATTTATCCATGTTAGAACTATATAGAGTAGATGCATGGGATCCTCAAATAATATGGTAAGTTAAGGAGGGTTTTATACTTAATTTTTTTGGCATTGTTTTTGTCTTTCAATCCCTTAGGGCTATGAACAATCATTAAGAGATCATAACACTCAAAACCTACATAAACTAGTTATAATGACTTGATGGAGGAAAACTTGAGATGACTACATATATATTCCCTAACTTGGCTTGGTATATATTTGAAACACATTATTCATTTTAAGGAGGTCCAATTCATGATAGTATTTTGTACAGACACCAATATGGATTCATCAATATTATACTTTTATAATGTTTTGGGTAGAAAATAGGGTTCTAAGCATATTAAGATGATGTATATCATTGAGGAGGGTAGTATGAAGCATATTGCACCTTTTAAAATTACAAATCACCCTTAATTCATTCTATAAATTTTGATATAGGCTTGAGCTAAAGATCCAATCCAAAAATTCTAAGTGAGAGGTGATCTAATCACCTAAATGAACAAGAGTTGTAAGTAAAAATATTTATAGGGAATAAGTCATGGTGTGGTAGAATTTTTCAAGCCTTTAAAATTACCATTTACACATTCCCATGGTCTTATTTAGGTCTCATGTCCATCCAAGCAACAAAAACCAAGTGACTAGGCATAATTGCCTAATAGGCCTATTTGGTCAACTAGAGAAGATGAGTATTATCATAAAGGGCTGATGAGAGAGTAATTATAGGGTCATAACATACTTATGAATAATACATGGAGTCAATAAGATACACTTCATGGCCATTATGGATGATTAGGTTATTTTAGGCCTATTTAACATGCACAAAGGGAAGGGCAAGCTACTTAATGCTTCATGGAGGCTTAATTAGACCACTTTTATACCTTTGTATCTATCATGAGATTAGGTAGATGGATAAGTTTTAATGATAATATTATATATGGAGTCAACCTTGGCCATAAATAGACATCCAATACCCAAAAGGCTCATTTAAGACCACTCATCACCAAGGCAACATAAAAAGGGAGTTATGGGGGTTGGTTATAACTATTCATTGAGTGAAGTATGGTCATTCATGACCTCTCCATGCCTTCTCCATGCCACATTCTCTTATATCTCTTGATCATGTTCTATAAATTGAGTCTCTAAGGTCATTTTAGTAATCCATTGGCTGGGTATGATGAAACTCTACCTAAATTATATCTTGAAAACATTTTGAATCAATAAGGAATATTTTTTCAAATTTCCTTACTCATTTAGTGTGTTATGTGATTATTGATTTGCAAAAGTGGTGAAGTTTTATTCCCATTTGAAGGTCCTTATCCTCACCTAGTTTCTAGGATATTATTCTATGTAGGTTATATGATGTGTTAAGGGGTTGATGACTATGTTAAAAGTTTAATTTGGTTGATAGCACCTTAAAATAGACCTCTCAGACATCACCTTCAAGTTGTAACCATATACCATAACCTTAATGTGAAGTAATAATGATTAGGATCCCATTGGAAAACACATTTTAGTCACTAGTGCTTGTGTTATTCATAAAGTGTTGTTGAAGGATCACTTAGAGTGGATAAAAATATGTTGGTACATTACCTCCCCTTAGTTTAGGTTTTGTTTTATACATCATCTTTTATCTCTTTTCATCACCAAGTTAGTATTTTAGGATTTGAGCCAAAATTGATCCCACTATATTAGCTAGATGAGGTATCCTTAAAACACCACTACCTCAAAGGGTAAAATCTAGGCTAATAATAGTGTTGACCATTTTTAGGTCTAACAGGCCAAAAATCGGTCCCCTTCTTCTTCTAATGTTTTAGGCCATTTCATTTTTTATTTTGCATAGGTCCAGGAATTTCTATGGACTCTGCAAGTCTAAATCTATGGACTCTGCAAGGCTTGTTCTGCTATGGACTCAGCAGTGTGTTTTTTCTATGAACTCTGTAGGTGTAATCTTTGATAGATGAAGGACTAGTTTAGAGAGTGAAAGGTTTTGTAAAGCTTCTTTGAAGTCTTGTCTAAAGAAATTCACAAGGAAAGAGAGCTAAAATGGTTCAAAAGACACTTTTCCTTAAGGTTGGAAGAGTGGTTCAACGACATAGTCTTTCCAAGAGTTAGCACCTTTGAACCATTAAATTGGTTCAACATCTTTAGTTCATCACTTGGTTCAATGCCTTTGGTTCATTGCTTGGTTCAACGCCTTTATTTTATATTTTGGTTCAATCAGCTTAGTTTAATCAATCAGTTCAACACCTTGTTTCAATCAGCGGGTTCATCATTTGGTTTAATCAGCAGGTTCATCATTTGGTTCAAACATTTGTTTCAATTAGCGGGTTCATCATTTGGTTCAAACATTCAGTTCATCGGATGGTTCAATGAGCTTGGTCTAAAGGCTCGGTACATAGTGTTGAACCATTGAACCATTAAACTAGTTTAACATTTGGTTCAAGTGAATGGTTCAAAGGCTTAGTTCAACAAAGGCTCGACACGCAGTGTTGAATCATTGAACCGTTGAACTGTTGAACCAATTTTGGTTTAATGGGTTGGTTCAACAGCTTGGTTCAAGGAGGCATCCCAAAGCCAAAAGGCAGGTGCCCTTGCAGAGGGAAGGGAGTGTTTTAAAGGCAGCCAAAAGAGTTTAAAAGCACGCAGAAAATCTTAAGGATGAATTCTTTCATACTTTTTGTCCAAAGGAATTCCTTCAGACAAAAGTCTAAAGGAGTTCGGAGAAGGCCATGGGCAAGAAGCTCGAAGGAAAATAACTTTAAGTGAAAGGACATAAAGACCAAGATAATTCTTGCAGACTTTTTGTTCGCAAGAAAAGCTTGAAGCGAAAAACCCATGAGAAAAGCCCATAGGAAGACCCGACAGATTTTTTCCAAGGACGGTGATGCCCTGAAAGCCATCAATTTGAAGGAGACAGACTAGCCATTGAGTATTCAATTTCAAGGTGATGGCTATGCAAACATCAATTTTAAGGTAGTGAAATAGCTATTGGTTTTTAAATAGTTACACGCCAACCATGGAAATAGCCCAAAAATTTAGTGACCCACTAGAATATCACCCCCAAGGGCTGAAGGAGTAGAAGGAGACAAAGCAAGAAAAAGACAAAGAGCCTAGAGAATAAAGAGAGAAAAGTGCCAAGTGTAGGAATAAGTAGATAGCCCAAGTGGTAAAGGGAGGCACTGATTCAAGAAGTTACTCTAGTAGGTGATACAATGCCTATGAATTGATTATTAGGAGGTGAAAACAACTAATAGTGCAACCCATTTTTCTTCATTTCACATTAATGAGCAAACAAATTGTGTAATCACCTTGAAGATGTGGTCTTGCAAGTAGACAAATGGTGCATCTCATAATTTCTCATTGATGTTTAAGCATCTTGCTCTTCCCAATGACTAGAGTGTAAATGGGTCATTTGTAAAAGGGGCACCAAAAGGCCTCATTCCTTCCTCTATATATTATAGACTTGTCATTTTAGAAAAGGATCTTTCACATTTGTAAGGTGAAGCCCTAGCAAATTTTCACTTGAAATCAATAAACATATTTTTACCTCTACTCTGGTTAGATATCTTTGTGTGTGTTCAAGTCTTAGTTTGTGTTTAGTCATTGTTTCTTAATGCTTCCATAGGTTTAACACTAACACACTTGGTGTCTATAAGGTGCCATTTCTATAGGTGATAAGGAAAATTGTATTTGGAACTGTAGAGACAGAAGAAGCTACTATATAGTGTGCCTCTTTACAGCACCTTTGGTGAGTCTCTATTTTCTGTGTGTTCCATTAAAGCCTCCTTGTTAAGCTTCCTATAACCTGGTCCTTCTACTAGTTTGAAGTGTATGTATGTGTTTGTCTAGCTTTAAGTGTGAGTGTGAGTAGGTCAAATCATTTGGTGCATCACCTCTATTAGAGTAGCTTTGTTTTCCTATAATCCTTCTCCCTTTTCACCCCCCATTATATATCTATATATCTATATTAGAACTTATTAGAACAACTCAGATGCATCAAAGGGAGCTAACCCTTACCTAGAGAATCTCTCCTCTAGCTTTGCCAGTCCCACAGGCAAGAGGGGAGATTCCATTTTGATGCATGGAAGGCAAGAGCTTAGCCTCCTACCTCAGGTGCAATCCACTACGTCAACAGTTTTTGGCACACCCAATGGGATTTAGTTTTTACACTCAATAAAGTTTCAGGATTGATGTTGGTCTTGTTATAGCAAATCAAATTTTTTCAGCATCTGGTGACTCCACTAGTAAGAAATTCATTATCTAATCAAAGACCAATCTAACTTCTTATGCCTAAAGTCACCACATGGTCTGCTTCTAAGGGTGTTCCTTTCGAATTCATTGAGTTGCCTTTGAACTCAAAAAAAAGATTGAGGTTTGAGAGGACCCATCTTTATTCAACAAACCATCTTCCTAGACCTGTTGTAAGGAACACATACACAGCAGGGCTGTAGTTACATCCTGTCATAGCTATGGCACTTCCCTTTGTGACTTTTCATGGTCAGAGTCTATTGAATCTCTAATGTTATGACCCAATTCTAGGTGAAACCCTCAAAAGTGTGCCTTCCTTTGATGGAGAGGGGCCCATTACATTCATTGAACACAACAAAAATATTGCTAACCTTTGCAATATCCACAATGTCACTGAAGAAAATATTGCAATCAGATTGCTGGCCTTGCCTCTCAAGGGCAAAGCCCTTAACTGGTATGGGGCTTTGACTATAAATTCAATCAATTCTTGGAATGAATTGGGCACTCACTTGATGGACCATTTTGGAGAAAAGACCGACCACCTCTCACTTGCCAAGCAGCTGACTACCATGAAGAGAGCCCCGTATGAATACATGCAAGATTTCAATGCCCTATTTCAAAAGACATGGGATAAAATCCCCATTCTGGTAAAACCTACTCCTAGCTATGCTTTCCTATACTACTTAAGAGAATTGAATAGTGATATTGCTGTTATGATACAATTCATGGGAGGACATGTGCTACCTGCTGCCTATGACATAGCCATAGTAGCTGAAAATTGCTTAGTGCAGGCTGGGAAGATAGCTCCTAGACCCCATATGCCACTTTTCCTTGAAATGCTACCTCTAATTTAGATTGCTACTCCCACATTAGCTCCTCTACCCATCATAGAGAAACCAACTATTGATCCATCCAATGAGCTTCATGAAGTTAAGAGTCTATTGCAAAGTATGTCAAATGAACTTGTGGCTCTTAAAAGGCAATAAGTTCAAAGCAATTTACCAAACCAAGGATACCAATAGTATGGTCAAGATCCTAGACACCCTTTCCAAAATTACAATCAAGAATAGGGTTAGCTTACTCAGACCAGACCTTTTCAAGGCTACAACCCAGGTACCCCTTCATCATCTAAGGTCATGGTGCCCATTCAAAACAATTTGGTGTAGGAACAACCAAGTTTTTCAACCATGGAATATGGTCAGGAGCAGGCTATTTATACAAATGAAATGACCGGTTATAACCCAATTGTATAAGATAATCAAGCAACCACCCATTCCCAAGTCTTTGAGGCTCTAATGCAACCCAACAAGAGTAGCAGTCAGGCCCAGCCTGATTCTACCCTCATGAATCATCTGGAAGGAGAATTTTATTTAGTCAATTATGTGGGTGCTATAGACAATCAGGATGACTATGTTGTAGCCAACACAAGATTCAAAAGAAGGGCAATGGAAGAAACTCAAGGTACTACCCAAGTGTTCACAACACCTTCTTTATCACATGTAAATCAAAATGTCCTAAGCTTCAGACTACCAGTTGTACCTCCAGCTCCATGACCTACCCCTTAGGCTATACATAATTCTAGAGAAAATTTTGAAGGAGGGAAACCCTCGAGTCAACATGGTTGACCAAATGAAGAAACTACACATGAACATCTCTTTATGGGATTCACTATCAATACTAGAGAAAAAATACATGCTATAAAAGGAATTGCATGAGCTAGATGAATAGGCTATCCCAACAAGAGCTAACAACATTTTGATGATGAATTGATAGCCTTCCACCTCAAGTCAGACCTAGAAGAAAGAGAAGGTTCCTCATTTTTATGTGTCCTTGGTCATAAGAGATTTCTTGGTGTGAAATTACATCATTGATAGTGGAGAAAGCACCTCGGTGATGCCCAAATGCATAGCTAACAAGCTGGGCTTGAAATACAAATAAATGACCAAGGGAGTCCTACAATTGGATAGAACTCTAGCAAAGACAATTGGGGTGGTAAGAGATTTGAGCTTGATGCTACACACTTACCCAACTTTCTTAGTCCTCCATGATGTGGTAGTGGTGGATGTCCCTCCTTACTTTTCCCTCTGCTTATCTAGGGATTTTATAGCCAAGATAGGTAGCTACTTAGTAGCAAATTGGTCTTATCTAGTTTTTAGAACCAAGTATGGGACTAAAGTCAAGATTGAATCTGAGCCACTCCATAGAGATCATCTGGAACCTTACTAAAGGTAGCAAATGTCAGCTACACCATCATTGACCAAGAGGAGTTCCAAGTAGACCAATCTTCATCCTCTGCCCTTGAAGGATACATAGCCTCTTGGATTGCTCATCCATTCTATTATTCTATTTTGACATACATGTGTTCATTTGCACCTATACTCTTAGATGAGTGGGGAAATGACAACTTTGAGCATGATCCTTATAAATTCATAGAGGAGGTAGGCCTTGGAGTTTATTTCATGCATGAAGAGGGTAATTTTGTACCAAATGTGATGAAAGCTAGCCAAGAAGGCTCAAGTCTATGGCAGCTATTCTTTGATGGTTCAAAGAGTAAGTTGGGAGCTAGTGGTGGAGCGGTGTTGGTCTCTCCTTCAAAAGAGAGGTATTTTTTAGCCTTCTGGTTCCAATTTTCTTGCATGTGTAATATTTTAGAATATGAATCCCTCATCCATGATTTAGAGTGGGTGAGGAAAAGAGGAATCAAAGAGCTACAAGTGTTTGGTGATAGCGAGCTGATTATCAACTAGGTAAGAGGCCAAAATTTGATGAAGAACTCTCTACTGACATCTTACAAACATAGGATATGGGACTTAGTGGAAAATTTCTATGCTTTCAATATTACTTCCATCCCTAGAAAATAGAGCAAGCAAGTAGACAGGCCGGTGCTAGTTGGTGCCCAGTTTGATATTGCTAAGGAAATAGGTCGAGACCATAGCTCACGTCACTTGAAAGTAGTGATCTGGCCCTCTATACCTGACAACATCACCAACTAGCAAGTTTTCAATAGTGATCAGCAAATAACACTCTTCTTATAAGAAGAAGTGGAATTCATTGCAAAAAACTAGGTTAAGCTGCAGTAGCAATATGGTAGCCAAATTGTTCAGTTGAAGAACAATAAGCTCCCCAAAGGTTTGGTCACTCTAGAGAGTATCTTCAATGGAGATGACCAATTGAGAAGTGACAAGGCATGCATTGCAACAAAGAAGGAGCACCATGAGAAGGTGGAAATATTCAAAGAAAAGTTGCTTGCACTTGGAAAAGTGTGCACAGAGCATGAAAGGTAGGCCTCCATCTTGTTGTGCCAAGAATTTGCTGATATCTTCACTTGGGAGTATGGTGATTTGAAGGGTTTTGACCCAAGTTTGGATTAGCATACCATTGAGCTAGAAGAAGGTGCCAAACTAATTAAGTAGAAGTAGAGGCCTGTTAACCCAATGATTGAGCCTCTCATGTGCAAGGAGCTCACCAAATTGATTGAGTCTAGGATAATATTTCCAATCAAACACTCTTCTTGGCTGGAAAATCTTGTTCTTGTTTGGAAAAATAATGGGGAGATTAGAATATGCATCAATTTTAGAGATCTCAATAGAGTCTCTTTAAAAGACCATTATCCTCTCCCAAGCATGGAGCAGATCCTTTAGATGGTGATAGGTAGCAAGCATTTCTCCCTCCTGGATGGGTATTCAAGATATAACCATATTTTGGTGCAAGACTGTGACCAACACAAGACAGCCTTTACAACCAAGTTGGTAACATTTGCTTATAGGAAAATTCCTTTCAAACTGTCTAATGTTGGGGCCACTTTCCAATGAGCAATGGACATGGCCTTTCAAGCCCTGATGAATAAGATTATGCTAGTATATCTTGATGATGTGACATTTTTCTCCAAGGAAGCGAGCTAACATATGAAACACCTAAGGCAAATCTTTGAGAGGTGTAGATAGTTTGGTATCTCTCTCAATCCTAAGAAATGTGTGTTTGTTATCCATGAGGGGAAGCTCCTTGGTCATGTTATTTCTTCAGAGGGTTTGGCTATTGATCTAGAGAGATTTTGATCCATCCTAGAGCTGTCCTTACCCAAGCACAAGAAAGGCCTACAAAGCTTCTTTGGTAAGATAAATTTCATATGGAGATTTATCCCAAATTTTGCAGAGATGGTCAAGCCATTAGCCTCTATGCTAAGGAAGGGCAAGGAGTTCACATGGACAGTATAGATAAAATACAATTTTGAAAAAATCAAGCAGGTCATAGCTTGAGCTCCTACTTTGATCAGCCCTGACTTCACCAAAGATTTCAACCTCTACACCTTCGGTAACGAAGAGGTAATCTCTACCATGCTTACCCAAGCAAATAATGATAACCTTGAGCAACCAATTGCATTTTTTAGCTAAGGCCTAGAAGGTTTTGAAGTCAGATACACATATGTGGAAAATCAAGTCTTGGCAGTCATACGGAGTCTGAAGAAATTCAGACACATGCTGTCTAATAGCAAAATCCACCTCATGGTTCCACATCCCAACATCAAATATTTTTTGGTCAACTAAGACCTAAATGAGAAGAGAGTAGGGTGGATCACTAAGGTGATGGAATATGATGTAGATATCAAGATCACAAAACTGGTAAGAGGGAGAGGCCTATGTGAACTCCTCACTGTAGACTTTAAGTAGCAAAAAGAGGATGTTCTGCTAATCCTTGATGCAGCTATAATAGAAGAACCAGTTGTCATGAATGATTAGACATCAAACATGAGGCATTTCCTTCTCACTGGTGAGTGCCCACACTCACTTGATAGGGCCAAGAGAAGGTATATTAGACTCCAGTGTCTCCCTTATGACCTGATTGATGGAGTGCTATTCAGGAAGGATTTCATAGGAGTCTTTTTAAGATGTTTAGACTCAAGTCAGGCTGATAAGGTGATGTCTGAGTTCCATGATGGACCAACTAGTAGTCATTTTGCTCCTAAGGCTACTGCAACAAGAATAATGAGAGCTGGCTATTTCTGGCCTACTCTTTTTAGGGACACACATGCCTAGGTATGAAAGTGCCAAAAGTGCATGCTTTTTTATTGGAAGCAACGGTTGGCTACCATGCCTTTATAGCCTATTCAGGTGGAGCAACCATTCATGTAATGGGGCTTAGAATTCATAGGGATGATTAATCCTCCCTCCAGTGCTAGACACAAGTGGGTCCTAACTGCCATAGATTATTTCACAAGGTGGGTAGAGGTTGTTGCTCTAAAGGAGAAAAATGAAAGTGCGGTCTTGGATTTTTATGAGGACCTAGTGTCAAGGTTCGAGGTTCTAAAAACCATAAGCTTAGATAATGCATTAGCTTTGTTGGGAACCAAAACAAGCGAATGGGCACTAAGATATGCTATATATCTCAGTACTTCATTCAATTACTACCTGCAAGGGAATGGACTAGCTGAGTCTATGAATAAGAACCTAATCAAGATCATCAAGTAGACCATGGATGAAAATTAGAGGACTTGGCATGCTAAGTTGAAAATATCCCTATGGGTGGATAGGGTCACCCCAAAGAGGGCAATTGGCAACTTGCCATACATGCTTGTATATGGAAGGGAAGCTACGCTCCCCATTTCACTCGAGTTGCTAGCCTTGGATCTTGCTCACTAGCTATAATTAGAAGAAGGAAATAGCATGGTGGTTAGGCTATGTGAGCTGATGGAACTCCAAGAGACAAGGGACCAGGCTATGGCTTCTATGACTAGCTACCAATAGCAAGTGAAGAGACACTTCAATAAGAAATCTTTGTCAAAAGGTTTCTCTGAAGGAGACATTGTCTTGAAATGGGATGAAGACTGAGCTAGGCCTAGAAAGCATGCAAAGTTTGACACCCTATGAAGTGGCCCATACATAATCACTCAGTGTAAGTAGCATACTGCATTCTAACTCTCCAAGTTGGATGGTGAAGAACTATATATCCCAATTAATGAGATACATCTTAAGCATTACCACTGAGCCCCTTCTCCATCATGTATATATTTCCCTCACTTTTTTGATGTTTTCCCTAAGTGCTTTATACACATGTTAGTAGTTTTCTTAGCTTTGTGTGTGTTTTCATTTTCTTTTGAGGTAAATCTTTATGATTAGTTCTAGATTTATCAGAGCTATTACTGATCTTTATGTTATAATCTAACCTCGTGCCCAATGGATTTTGAGGCAACTGGCTTCTAAGTATAATAGGCATGCTTCCCTTGGGAGTCACTAATTTATTGACCATTTTTGGGTCTAACAGGCCAAAAATCAGTCCCCTTCTTATTTTGATGTTTTAGGCCATTTCATTTTTTATTTTGCATAGGTCTAAGAATTTCTATGGACTCTACAGGTCCATATCTATGGACTCTACAGGTTTCTATGAACGCAGTAGGGCTTGTTCTTCTACGGACTCAACAGTGAGTTTTTTCTATGAAATCTATAGGTGTAATCTTTGACAGATGAAGGACCAATTCAGAGAGTGCAAGGTTTTTCAAAGCTTCTTCAAACTCTTGTCTAAAGAAATTCACAAGGAAAGAGAGCTAAAATGGTTTAGAAGACACTTTTCCTTAAGGTTAGAAGAGTGGTTCAATGACATAATCTTTCAAGGAGTTAGCACCTTTGAAACATTAAACCAGTTCAACGCCTTCAGTTCATCACTCGGTTCAATGCCTTCAATTCATCACTTGGTTTAATGCCTTCAGTTTATCTTTTGGTTCAATTAACTTAGTTTAATTAATCAGTTCAACACCTAGGTTCAATCGATGGGTTCATCATTTGGTTCAATCGGTGGGTTCATCGTTTGGTTCAAACATTTGGTTCAATCAGCAGGTTCATCATTTGGTTCAAACATTCAGTTCAACAGATGGTTCAATGAGCTTGGTTCAAAGGCTCGACATATAGTGTTGAACCATTGAACTATTGAATTGATTCAATAATTGGTTTAAGCAAATGGTTCAAAGGCTTGGTTTAACAAAGGCTCAGTGCATAGTGTTGAACCGTTGAACCAATTTTGGTTCAATGGTTTGGTTCAATGGCTTAGTTCAAGGAGGCATCCAAAAGCTGAAGCGCAGGTGCCCTTGTAGAGGGTAGGGAGCATTTTAGAGGTATCTAAAAGAGTTCAAAAGTGTGCAAAAAATCTTAAGGATGAATTCTTTCAGACTTTTTATCCAAGGGAATTCCTTCAGACAAAATTTTGAAGGAGTTTAGAGAAGGCCATGGGCAAGAAGCCTGAAGGAAAAGTGTTAGGTTATAGAGCTAAAAGCTTCACTAATGCAAATAGAGGAGGTTGCTAAGTTGTAGATAAACTGACATTGATCAAGCCAACCAACGTTAGTCATATTTAGTATGCAAAGCAACTTACATCGGTTAGGTGTCGATTGACATCAGTCTGATAGGAACCAATGTCGGCAACCTATGTGTGCGTGTGTTTGCATGTGCTTCTAGAACTAGTCTAATTTTAGACAGACAGTCAGTTTGCATGTAAAATACAAATTTTAGTTTTGAGTCTGTGTTTCTAATTATTGTAATTAGGAAGTCTAATTATTGTTTGTATGGGATCTATTTAAGAGACCCATGGGGCTGTATTGTAATTTGAAGGATCAGAAGGACTTGCAAAGGCAAGGACAAGGGTTCTTCCAAGGTGTGTAAGATCTAATGGGTCTACAAGTGTGTAAGACCAGATTGATCTATAGGTTGTGCAAGATCAGGTAGAAGATCTACATGGTAAGTAAGGTTAGTTGATCTATAGGTGTGTGTGTGCAAGGTCAAAGGAGATCTGTGGGGTAGCAAGATCAAGGAGATCTACAACACAAGGAGCAAGATTAGGGAGATCTACTTAAAGTACTTTGAGTACTTGGTGGACTGGAAGAAGGCAACAATGGTTGAGTTGATTATCACTTACTAGTGGAGGCAACAACTTTGTGTTTGAGTTGTGGTTGTAATTGATTGTGTGAGAGAGAGAACTCTTGAGGGAGAATTATTGGTACGCCCAAGAGGTGTGGGAAGAGTATGATTTCTTCATTGTATTTCCTTTTAGAAGAGTGTTAATATAAGATCGTATTATCTCTCATATTCTGTGTTGTTTCTAAATTCTAGTTACATTTTACTTTTGGTTTAATTTCATGTTTAGTTTCTTATACAAGGTAATCAATTATGCTCTTAATCCTAACAAGTGGTATCAAATCTATTTGCTCTAGATCCTGACAAGTGGTATCAGAGCTTGGTTTAAAGTAGGTTAGTGTTTGTTGATTACAGGTCACTCTTAGGGGTTTCTGATGGAGTGGGAGTAAAGCAATGGTAGAAGAAAGTAAGCTAAGAATGGAGAAATTCAATGGCAAGAATTATCAATTACTATATTGTGGAAAGAAAGGGTAGGTAAAGAAAGATTGTTGGTTGGTAGAAGATCAGCATGAAAGAAATAAAGAAGCAAATGATGTAGGTATTATTGCATGGGATGCTCTTATATGTTCCTTAGATAAAGTAGAATCTTGGGTTTTAGATTATGTTGCCTCTTTCCATGCAACCCCAAATAGAGTATTTTTCCATGATTATGTCCATGGAGACTCTGGAAATATTTATTTAGGGGTTGGTGAGCCTTGTCAAATTGTTGGCAAAGGGGAATTGTAGCTAAAATTACAGACGAGTAACACATGGGTGTTGAAGAATGTCATGCATGTCCCAGTCCTAAAGAGGAGTCTAATTTTTGTAAGAAAGTTAGGTGATGAGGGTTGCACAGTTACTCTCACAGCAAAATCTTGGAAAGTTTCCAAGGGTGCAATTGAATTAGCATGTGGTAAGAAAGTAGGTACTCTTTATCTATCTACTTGTATTACTGATTCTCCTTTTATTTTATCTACTTCAGATGTAGATGCAAATATGTGGCTCTTTAGGCTTGGTCACATGAGTGAGAAGGGGATGCATGTTCTTGAGTCAAAAGGTAAGAGTTCAGATTTAGAAAGCATAGATCAAGATTTCTATAAGCAATAGAAGAAAGTGTGGTTTCTTATTACTGATGCTACAAGAAAGGATCAAGTTTATTACATAAAGAGGAAATTTGATGTTTTTGACAAAGTGAAGAACTGGAAAGCCTTGGTTTTCATGGAGAAGATGATGGATAGAGATTAACTCAAGGGGGTGAATAATTTTTTGCAGGGTAGTTTAGACAAGGTTATGATCTAAAGTGAGCTCACAGGTAAAACTCATCACTCACAGGAAAACATAGTTACCGATGTCAGTCAAGTGATAACAGATGTCGATCAGGCAAGTACCGATGTTGGTCATGTGTAAACTAGAGTCAGTGGTGTCAGGTAGGTGGACACTAACATCAGTCAGGGAACTAGCATCGATGATCATGAGGAATCAGCATTAGTCGGGTGTAGACTGAGGTCGGCTAGAGGTGACCAAGATCGGTCACTATCAAAATGGATTTTGGGTGGATAACAAGCTATTAAGGAGTCTCAAACACCCATGAGGAGGACTGAAAGTGTAAGTAAGTCTCAAATTTATTATTCCCCTTCTTTATACTACTTGTTGCTCACTAATGGTCAAGAACCAGGAAGTTTTGAAGAGGCAATGTAGGTATAATCTAGGAAATAGTGGGAGCATGGCATGAATGAGGAAATTGATTCCTTAGGAAAGAACCAAATAGGAGATTTGGTAGAGTTGCCAGCTGGGATGAAAGCACTGAAAGATGAATGGATTTCTAGGTTAAAGAAAGGAGAGAATGGACACGTGAGACAGAAGGCCAGGTTATATGGTCTTGAGCAAGCTCCAGGATAGTGGTATAGGTTTGATAGGTTTATGACAAAGCATGGCTTTAGTCAATGTCAATGTAATCACTGTGTTTATTTTACTAAATTGGATAATGGTCGCGACATTATCCTATTAATGTATGTAGTGTATATATTTCGTGCAGGGTTACACATGCAGGGAATTACTGAGCTAAAGGTAAAGTTAGTTCAGAGGTGTGCCAAGAAGGATTCAGGAGCAAAAATCCTTGGCATGAGCATTTCTAGAGACAGGAAAAGTCATAGGTTGATTTTATCTCCAAATGATTATGTGAATAAGGTAGTGGAGAGGTTTAATATGCAGGATGCAAAATCGGTTAACACACCTATAGATGGACAATTCACAGAATAGTGTCCCAAATCACATGATGAGGTTGAGTACATGAGTACTAGACCTAATATTACCCAAGCAATGGGAGTTGTTAGCAAGTTTATGTCCAATTCGAGAAAGGAGAACTGGAAAGTAGTTCAGTGGATTCTCAGGTATCTGAGACGGACCAACAGCAGGGATTCATGCTATGTAGGGTCAAGCACTTCTCTACATGGGTATGTAGATTTGGATATGGTAGGTTACTTAGATGACAGGAGAAGCACCATAGGATATGTGGTGGTTGGTCTTCAAGATTGAACTTGAAGAGGGATACAAGCTAGGAAACAAAATTAGATGATGTATAGGTACAGGTATAGATGTAGCTGTTTATCTCTAAGTGGGAGATTGTTACATTGTGTAGCTAAAAGCTTCACTGATGAAATAGAGGAGGTTGCTGAGTTATAGAGTAATCAACGTCAGTCAGGCCAATTGATGTTGGTCATATTCAGTGTGCATAGCAACCAACATTGGTTAGGTGTCGGCTGACATCAGTCTGATAGGAACCAACATCGGCAACCTGTGTGTGTGCATTTGCATGGGCTTCTAGAACTGGTCTAATTTTAGATGGACAGTCAGTTTGCATGTAAAATACTAATTTTAGTCTTGATTATGTGTTTTTAATTATTGTAATTAGGAAGTATAATTATTGTTTGTATGGGATCTATTTAAGAGACCCATGGGACTGTATTGTAATTTGAAGGATCAAAAGGACTTACAAAAGCAAGGACAAGGGTTCTTCTAAGGTGTGTAAGATCTAGAGGGTCTACAAGTGTGTAAGACCAAGTTAATCTATAGGTTGTGCAAGATCAGGTAGAAGATCTACATGGTAAGTAAGGTTAGTTGATCTGTAGGTGTGTGTGTGTGCAAGGTCAAAGGAGATATGTGGGGTAGCAAGATCAAGGAGATCTACAACACAACAAGGAGTAAGATCATGGAGATCT
Source organism: Torreya grandis (assembly GCA_037957365.1). Classification (NCBI taxonomy): domain Eukaryota; kingdom Viridiplantae; phylum Streptophyta; class Pinopsida; order Cupressales; family Taxaceae; genus Torreya; species Torreya grandis. The sequence goes on from JARHVA010001785.1 coordinate 834,572, forward strand.
ACTTGATGTACTTTGAGTACTTGGTGGACTAGAAGTAGGAAACAATGGTTGAGTTGATTGTCACTTACTAGTGGAGGGAACAACTCTGTGTTTGAGTTGTGGTTGTAATTGACTGCATGAGAGAGAGAAATCCCGAGGAAGAATTACTGGTATGCCCAAGAGGTGTGGGAAGAGTGTGATTTCTTCATTGTATTTCCTTCTGGAAGAGTGTTAATACAAGATTGTATTATCTCTCATATTTTGTGTTGTTTTTGAATTCTAGTTACATTTTACTTCTAGTTTAATTCTGTGTTTAGTTGCTTATACAAGGTAATCAATTGTGCTCTTAATCCTGACAAGTGGTATCAGAGTTGTTTGCTCTAGATCCTAACAAGTGGTATTAGAGCCTGGTTCAGAGTAGGTTAGTGTTTGTTGATTACAAGTCACTCTCAGGGGTTTTTGATTGAGTGGGAATAAAGCAATGGCAGAAGAAAGTAAGCTAAGAATGGAGAAATTCAATGGCAAGAATTATCAATTACTATATTATGGAAAGAAAGGGCAGGTAAAGAAAGATTGTTGATTGGTAGAAGATTAGCATGAAGGAAATAAAGAAGCAAATGATGCAGATATTATTGCACGGGATGCTCTTATATGTTATTTGGATAAAGTAGAATCTTGGGTTTTAAATTTTGTTGCCTCTTTCCATGCAACCCCAAATAGAGTATTTTTCCATGATTATGTCCATGGAGACTTTGGAAAGATTTATTTAGGGCTTGGTGAGCCTTGTCAAATTGTTGGCAAAGGGGAAGTGCAGCTGAAATTGTAGATGAGCAACACATGGGTGTTAAAGGATGTCATGCATGTCCTAGTCCTGAAGAGGAGTCTATTTTCTGTAGGAAAGTTGGGTGATGAGGGTTGCACGGTTACTCTCACAATAGAATCTTGGAAAGTTTCCAAGGGTGCACTTGAATTAGCATGTGGTAAGAAAGTAGGAACTCTTTATCTATCTACTTGTATTACTAATTCTCCTTTTGTTTTATCTACTTTAGATGTAGATGCAAAGATGTGGCTCTATAGGCTTGGTCACATGAGTGAGAAGGGGACGCATGTTATTGAGTCAAAAGGTAAGAGTTTAGATTCGGAAAGCATAGATCAAGATTTCTGTAAGCAACAAAAGAAAGTGTGGTTTCTTGTTACTGATGCTACAATAAAGGATCAGGTTTATTACATAAAGAGGAAATCTGATGTTTTTGACAAAGTGAAGAACTAGAAAGCCTTGGTTTTCATGGAGAAGATGATGGACAGAGATCAGCTCAAGGGGTTGAATAATTTTGAGTAGGGTAGTTTGGACAAGGTTATGATCCAAAGTGAGCTCATGGGTAAAAGTCATCACTCATAGGAAAACACAGTTACTAACATCGATCAGGTGAGAACTAATGTCGATCAGGTAGGTACCGATGTCGGTCATGTGCAAACCAAAGTCAGTGGTGTCAAGCAGGTGGACACCAATGTTAGTCAGGGAATTGGCATTGGTGATCAAGAGGAATCAACATCGGTTAGGTACAAACGGAGGTCGACCAGAGGTAACCGAGATTGGTCACTGTCAAAATAGATTTTGGGTAGATAGCAAGCTGTTAAGGAGTCTCAAATGCCCATGAGGAAGATTGAAAGGGTAAGCAAGCCTCAAATTCATTATTCCCCTTCTTTATACTACTTATTGCTCACTGATGGTCAAGAACTAGGAAGTTTTGAAGAGGCAATGCAAGTAGAATCTAGGAAATAGTGGGAGCATGGCATGAATGAGGAAATTGATTCCTTGGGAAAGAACCAAATAGGAGATTCGGTAGAGTTACCAGTTGGGATGAAAGCACTAAAAGATGAATGGATTCTTAGGTTAAAGAAAGGAGAGAATGGACACGTGAGACAGAAGGCCAAGTTATATGGTCTTGAGCAAGCTCTAAGACAGTGGTATAAGTTTGACAGGTTTATGATAAAGCATGGCTTTAGTCAATGTCAATGTAATCACTGTGTTTATTTTACCAAGTTGGATAATGGTCACGACATTATCCTGTTACTGTATGTAGTGTATATGCTTGTTGTAGGGTCACACATGTAGGGAATTGTTGAGCTAAAAGTAAAGTTAGTTCAGAGGTGTGCCAAGAAGGATTTAGGAGCAAAAATCCTTGGCATGAATATTTCTATAAATAAGGAAAGTCGCAAGTTGATTTTGCCTCTAGATGATTATGTGAATAAGGTAGTGGAGAGGTTCAATATACAGGATGTAGAACTAGTTAACACACCTATGGATGGACAGTTCATAGAACAATGTCCCAAATCACATGATGAGGTTGAGTACATGAGTACTAGACCTGATATTACCCAAGTAGTGGGAGTTGTCAGCAAGTTTATGGCCAATTTGGGAAAGGAGCTCTTGAAAGTAGTTCAGTGGATTCTCAGGTATCTGAGAGGGACCATCAGTAGGGATTCATGTTATGCAGGGTCAGGTACTTTTCTACATGGGTATGTAGATTCAGATATGGTAGGTTACTTGGATGACAAGAGAATCACCACAAGATATGTGGTGGTTGGTCTTCAAGATTGAACTTGAAGAGGGATACAAGCTAGGAAACAAAATTAGACAATGTACAGGTAGAGGTATAGGTGTAGCTATTTATCTCCAAGTGGGAGATTATTAGGTTGTGGAGCTAAAAGCTTCACTGATGCAAATGGAGGAGGTTGTTGAGTTATAGAGCAATCGACATTAGTCAAGCCAACTGATGTTAGTCATATTTAGTGTGTAGAGAAACTGACATCAGATAGGTGTCAGCTGACATCAGTCTGACAAGAACCAACATCGACAACCTGTGTGTACATGCATTTGCATGCACTTCTAGAACTGGTCTAATTTTAGATGGACAGTCAGTTTGCATGTAAAAGACTAATTTTAGTCTTGAGTCTGGATTTCTAATTATTATAATTAGGAAATCTAATTATTATTTGTATGGGATCTATTTAAAAGACCCATGGGGTTGTATTGTAATTTGAAGGATTAGAAGGACTTGCAAATGAAAGGACAAGGGTTCTTCTAAGGTGTGTAAGATCTAGAGGGCCTGTAAGTGTGTAAGACTAGGTTGATCTGTAGGTTGTGCAAGATTAGGTAGAAGATCTACATGGTAAGTAAGGTTAGTTTGTTTGTAGGTGTGTGTGTGCAAGGTCAAAGGAGATCTATGGGGTAGCAAGATCAAGGAGATCTGCAACACAACAAGGAGAAAAATTAGGGAGATCTACTTGAAGTACTTTGAGTACTTGGTGGACTAGAAGTAGGCAACAATGGTTGAGTTGATTATCACTTACTAGTGGAGGGAACAACTCTGTGTTTGAGTTGTGGTTGTAATTGATTGTGTGAGAGAGAGAACTCTTGAGGGAGAATTACTGGTATGCCCAAGAGGTGTGGGAAGAATGTGATTTCTTCATTGTATTTCCTTCTAAAAGAGTGTTAATACAAGATTGTATTGTCTCTCATATTCTGTGTTGTTTTTGAATTTTAGTTACATTTTACTTCTAGTTTAATTCCATGTTTAGTTGCTTATACAAGGTAATCAATTGTGCTCTTAATCCTAACAAGTGGTATCAGAGTTATTTTCTCCAAATCCTGACAAAAAGAACTTTAGGTGAAAGGACACAAAGACCGGGACAATTCTTGTAGACTTTTTGTTTACAGGAAAAGCTTGAAGCAAAAAACTCATGGGAAAAGCCTGTAAAAAGACCCTACAGATTTTTGCTAAGGATAGTGACACCCCAAAAGCCATCAATTTTAAGGAGATGAACTAGCCATTGAGTATTCAATTTCAAGGTGATGGCTATGTGAATGTTAATTTTAAGGTAGTGAAATAGCCATTATTTTTTAAATACTTGTGCGCCAACCATGGAAAGAGCCCAAGGAATGTAGTGACCTGCTAGAAGATCACCCCTGAGGGCTGAAGGAGTAGAAGGAGACAAAGTAGGAAAAAGACAAAGAGCCCAGATAATAAAGAGAGAAAAGTGCCAAGTGTAGGAACAGACAGATAGCCCAAGTGGTGAAGGGAGGTGTCGATTCAAGAAGTTACTATAGCAAGTGATATAGTTCCTATGAATTGATTATTAGGAGGTGCAAATAGCTAATAGTGCAACCCATTTTTCTTCATTTTGCATTAATGAGTAGAAAACTACATAATCACCTTGAAGAGGTGGTCTTGCAAGCAGACAAACAACATGGCTCATAATTTCTCATTGATGTTTAAGTGGCTTGCTCTTCCTAATGACTGGAGTGAAAATGGGTCATTTATAAAAGGGGCACCAAAAGGCCTCCTTCTTTCCTCTATATATTGTAGACTTGTCATTTTGGAAAAGGATCTTTCACATTTGTAAGGTGAAGCCCTAGTAAATTTTCACCTGAAATCAATAAATGCATTTTTACCTCTATTCTAGTTAGATATCTCTATGTGTGTATGAGTGTGAGTTTGTGTTTAGTCATTGCTTCTTAATACTTCCATAGGTTTAATGCCAACACACTTGGTGTCTATAAGGTGCCATTTTTGTAGGTGACAAGGAGAGTTATATTTGGAAGTGCAGAGACAAAAGAAGCTACTATATAGTGTACCTTTCTATATCACCTTTGGTGAGTCTCTATTTTCTATGTGTTCCATTAAAGCCTCCCTGTTAAGCTTCCTGTAGCCTGGTCCTTCTGCCAGTTTGAAGTGTACGTATGTGTTTGTCTGGCTTCAAGTGTGAGTGTGAGTAGGTCAAATCATTTGGTGCATCACCTCGTTTAGAGTAGCTTTGTTTTCCTATAATCCTTCTCCCTTTTCACCCCCCATTATATATTTATATATCTATATTAGCACTTATTGGAACAACTCAAATGCATCAAAGGGAGCTAGCCCTTACCTAGAGACTCTCCCCTCCAGCTTCGCTAGTCCCACAGGTGAGAGGGGAGTTTCCATTTTGATGCATGGAAGGCAGGAGCTCGGCCTCCTGCCTCAGGTGCAATCCACTATGTCAACAAATAGGTCAACCATAACATGATGTATGATAATCTATTTAAACTCTTTAATTCCTCTCTTCAATATAAGGTTCAAACTTTTACCCCTCAATTGATTAATAAATCTCTTGACTAAGCCAAGTTTCAAGACTTATTTATGAAATAGTTTGACCTATTACCAAATTCCTCAAAATGTATTTTCAAAATTTTACCAATGTAATCACCAGCAATACTCATCAAACTAAATTAGGAGTTTGCAAGGTTGATAGTCCCCAATCTTCTCACACACCATTAACTATGTAATAATTGAAGCAATTTTTATTACCCTCTAAACCATTTACTTATCCCAATAATCCTCCTAAAAGGTATGATCCTAATCAATTTTTTTGGCTCCACACTAGCATTTTTCATTCCCATGAAACCTATAGAGGTCTTACTAAATTTTTTGTCTCATATATGTCTTGTGATTTTTTCAATCATGAAGCCATGGTTAAACTCTATCTTTAAAAGTACAAAAATGCTTCTCAAAAATGACAAGCTCCCAAATATTTTTATTTTAATATCCAAAAATATTTTTCCACATCTAAAACTCAACAAGATACCAAGGATGTTTGTGCCATTGATGGCAACTATGACCAATATTACAATAATTCTCAATATGTCAACATAGCCAAAGTCAATTATCACCACAAACTAACTCACAAAGATCTTGTTACTAAAACTAACAAAAAATATTTGGAAGATAAACTCCTCAAATATATTTCAACCACTCACCTAGCTTCAGAAGCTAAAAAATAACCATCTCCTTCTTTTGAACCTCCAACCACTTCTATTCTTTCAAATTCTACCTTACCTCCTAAACCTTGCTTTGGTTCTTCTTCTAAAACCCATTGGAACTTATTAGAAGAGCTCAACTCCATGCCTTGAAATATTCCTCCTATGGTGTTATTTCTCACCTCCCCTTATCATCAAAAGTTAGTGATATAACAATTATAATAATTGAAGACCCATATTCTATAAAAGGACCACCTTTTCATGAGTCTCAACTAACCAACATGCATACTATTGAATCCATTTATCCTTCTTAGAAACCTTCCATAGAATTTATTGAAGAATATATTATTAATGATGAGATCCTATTTCACATTAATGATCCACCCCTATTCATTAAAATATCCATTAATACCACCCTCATTCATAATTTTTTAGTAGATGAAGGATATGGTATTAATGTGACATCTTTATGGCTCATCCAATAACTTGGATATAATAAATATCATCTCAAGAAAACTCACCTAACATGTCATGGATTTGATAAAACTAATAAAAATCCACTTATTTGTATTTGTCACTCTCTCTTATAATCAAGCCTAGACTATTTGAAATAAACTTATGGTTCTTGATTTACCCTTATCTTACAACATACTCCTCAGATGATCATGAACTCATAGAATGAGGGTTATCACCTCTTTTGATATCCAATGTATCAAGTTCCTTCATAATGGTGAAATATATAAACATGAGGTTGATCCCAACACTTGGAGTATTCAACTTCCCAATCCTAAATCTCAATATCACATTCCTACCATTGAAACATTAAATAATGCTCCCTTACTAAATTTATCAACATCAATCTAGATTTGAATGTCACTCTTGCTGATTTAGATAATGATAAACCTAATTAATTGAAACATAATTTTATCACTAATAAGATACCTCCTTAAATATCATATTCTCTTCCTCCTTTATTTCCTCGTGATCACACCATCCCTCTCATTGATGATATCACTAATTTCCCCCCTCCATGCAATGCTTAAGAAGTCTCTTACATATAAGATGCCTTCACATGAAATGATTATGGAGTGACCAAATTATTCCAATATATTTTAATCATGTATTCACATAAATTTAGTGATATAGGTATTTCCCCTTCCAAAATTCCTCCTGAGTCTCAAGAATTTATAGTTTCTCCAAACTCTGATGATAACTACATCATGGCCCAAGCTCAATCATGAGACTTGGATGCCTAACATTATTAGAAAACTCTAGCTCAAATTCATGCTTTCAATCATGATGCTCATACCATTTCCATTAAATTTAGGTTATCACCTAAAGGTCATGTACCTCCTATTAATTCTCCACTTATTGATACTCCTTAGGTAGTAGAACAAATTCTACCTTTTGAACCTTTATAAATTCTTACATCTTATATACCACCTAAAAACCCAATCATTACATACAATTCTTTCCCCATAAATGATGTTAACAAAAAACAATTAAATATTATCAACCTTCTTCCCCTAATCCACCTACTCCTAATATTACATTAGATGCCAAGGACACATATGTACATCAAATATTCTCTGAATATGATCACCACAGTAATCAAATTTTTTATTTCTAAGTAGATGTTGAGTACTATGGTCATCTTCCCACTTTGACTAGTGATGAATCTATTCTTAAATTTATTCATGCACAAGAACCTCAACTACCTCATATCATAAACTTAGTAGTTTCACAAATAAAGCACCTTGTTTCAACAACATCATCACTAGCATTGATCCTAAAGTAAATCCCATTTCCGATTTACCTAATGTAGCATATCATTTTCAATATGTAAATGTTATGTGTATCGAAGAAACTACTTGAGTCAATTATGGTACCCCATCATTTGCTCAACCACTTATAGTCTCTCACAAACTTACACCAACTAAACATGATAACTTTACCTTATTCTTCAATAACTATCATGAGACTTTTACTTGGTCTTATGAGGACATGCCTGGAATTGACCCTAGCATCGTGGTGCACAACACCATCACCTATCTTGATGCCAATCCCATGTGATAAAAGCCATATAAATTTCCCCTAAAAGTTTTTATTTTATTCCATAAATAAATTATCAAACTTCTCAATGCTATGTTTATCAAGCCTATGGACTATTCAGAATGGGCCTCTAATATTTTCCTTATTTGGAATAAAGTTGCTGTGGTCATTAGTATTTGTATTGATTTCCATAATCTTAATCTTGTTTATCCCAATGAAAAATTCCCCATATATTATATATATTCCATCATCTATTCCACTTGAGGTTATGAAAAGTTGTCTCTTATGGATGGTTTCCCAAGTTATAATCAAATTCACATTTCCCCCGAAGACAAACATAAGACAACTTTCACCATGAAATGGGGCATTTATTGTTATGTTAAAATTCCCTTCACCCTCAAAAATGTTGGAGCTACCTATAATTTGGTGATGAACCACATTTTTCATGATATTATCCATAAGATCATTGAAACCTATGTGGATGGCCTCATTATCAAGTCTTAAAACTGCAAGACTCATCTCTCTAATCTTGATATCATTTTTGATCTCCTTATTAAATATAAAGTTAGGATGAATCCTTAAAAGTGTGTTTTTAGTGTTACATCTAGAAAAATAATGGTATTATTAGTTTCTCTTCATGGAATTTATGTTGATTCCACCAAGATCCATGCTAATATTAACATGCCCATCCCTTAATCCATTCTAGATATTCTCATCTACCTTTGTAAACTTTAGGCAATTATATGGCTCATCCCAAAAATGGCTTACCATATCTATTTTGTTAATTCTCTTCTCAAGAAATGTACTTACTTAGAATGGAAAAATCCTTATCAAAAAGTGTTTGAAAATATGAAAGAATCATTAATTCACCCACCCAATCTTCATCCACCTTCTGACAATCATCCATTAATCTTATATACTTATTCAACACACATCAATTGGGGAAATGCTTTCCAAACATGATGATACCGAAAATGAATATGATATCTATTATATAATTTGTGGCCTCATAGACTATAAGAAACATTATAAAAATGTAGAACATGATTGCATCACCATATATTTTTTGCTAATAGGCTCTGACATTATATGCTTTATAAAATTGCTTACATTATCATTCATTCTTATCCACCCCATCATTTATTATCTAAATCCTTTCTTATTATAGATAAAATTGGCAATTGGATGGTCTTCCTCATGGAATTTGATCTCTAAATTATGACATAAAAAGTTATCAAATGAAAAATCATTGCTGATCAACTTATTGAATCTCCTATATAGCTATAAACCACCTTAAGATAGTCTTCCTAATGATAATATTATGTATATTAAAGTTCTTAATCAAGATGTATCTCTTAAAGATTACTTATATAACTTCATTGTTGACCTAGAATCAAGTAATCTTGAAGACACTTCTATCCTATTTGACACTACTAAACCAAAAGTAGTTATCAAAATAAATTCTAAAATTACCATTAATTTACATGAAGATGTTTGGACCCTTCATTTTGATGGTGCCAAATGCTTTCAAGGAGTTGGGTCAGGTGTATCCTCACTATTCCTCTTAGTAAAATTATCCATTTGGCATTTTTGCTTACATTCTATGTCACTAACAACATGGTAGAATATGAAGCCTTAATCCTAGGCATGAGAACAACCCTTGATTTAGATATCACATATCTACACGCTTTGGGTGACTCCCACCTCATTTTATACTAGGTCAATGGTGATTATCAATGAAAAAATGAAAATCTCATTCCTTATCATCAAATTACAACTACCCTTGCCAAATTTTTCACTTCTTTTACCATCAAGCCTATCCCTCAAGATTAAAATTCCATTATTGATTCACTTGTTTCTTTAGCATCTCTTTTTCATCCACACCAAGTTATTACCGATTCCAATTTTTTATCCAAATAATAAAATCCCCATCTTCCATTTAACCAAAATATTCACTCATCTACCACATTGAGGTTGTTACCATTTGACAAATCTCATGGTACAAAGACATTATTCAATTTATTAAATACCAAACCTATCCTCTAAACATTGATTCTCATGAAAAGACTCATATTCATAAATAAGATTTCAATTATGTATTTATATATAACATCATTTATCATAATAATGTTGAAGGCACCCTATTATGTTGTGTTATTAAAGATGAAGTTCTTCATCTTCTTGAATATGCACATGGGGGAATTTATGGTGGCCACTGTATTGGACATGCTACAACCCATAAATTCTTACATATGGAATACTTTTGGCCCTTTGTTGAAAAAGATGCCTTAAAATTTGATAAAAATTATACTCCTTACCGATTTCATGATGATCTAATCCACTCACCTCCATCTGAAATTCAAACTATGGATTTCCCCTAGCCATTCTCCATGTGGGGATTAGATATCATAGGCAAATTACCTAGATCTCAACATGGGCATGTCTTTATTATCATAGCCACTAAATATTCCACCAAATGGGTTGAGTTTATGCCTATTGTCAATATCATCGATACCACCATTTCCATAATTCATCCTCAATAAAAACCATTTGTGACTTTGGTGTTCTTCCTACTATCATTTTACATAATGGTGGTAATTTCAAAAATAAATATGTCAAACAACTTAGTGGTAAATTTAAAATCAATCACAAATTTTCCTCACTTTATCATCCGTAATATAATGGACAAGCTAAGGCCACCAAAAAAATCCTTAATAAAACTCTCCAAAAGACAATTTTTGAAACACACATATTGGGATCTTCATCTATATCCCACTCTTTAGACCTATTGTACTAGCATATGTATTACCATTAGGGAAACATAGTTTTTTCTAGTCTATGGTTATGAATCAGTCCTCCCATTATAATTTCAGCTTCCCTATCTCTATATCTCTCTTCATGGTATCATACCTGATGAATAATTATGCAAAACTGACCTTCATGATCTTTATCTTATTGATGAACACCATCTTTCTACCCTACAACATAATTTCCAATACAAGGCTTGCATTGAAATAGAATAACAAAAGAGTTAAAGTTTGCACTTTAAATGTTGGTCATATTATCCTTAAACTAAACAAAACTCATGACAAATAAGGTAAATATGCCCAAAAAATATGGGTCCCTTATTTAGTCAAAGAAATTCTTGGTCTAAGCACCTATCACCTTCAAACTAATGAAGGCCATATTTTCAAAGAGCTCACTAATGCACAATTTTTAAAGAAGTATTTTTCATAGATCCTTCCCTTATTATCATGATTTATATATGTTATCCTTATAAAAAAAATTAGGATACATACATCGGTCTCACCCTCTGCATTAGTTCTCTCCTTCTACAAACCTAGTCTTTCATTTTGGTCCTTTGGTTTCCCTTTTATCATGAGTTGCATTGTAGAACCATGGATAGGACCTTGTCTTTCTCATGACTTCTTTTTATCCTCTATTTCTTACTTTCCAACACTTTTTGGCACCCCATTAGGTTTCTCTTTTGTGATTTACAGTGTAATATCATGGAAAGGACTCATCCTTCTTCACAAATGTCTTATTTTTCATTTAGTTTTCACATGCTTTGTGCACCCTCATGGGTTTCTCTTTTATGAGTTTCATTATAGTACCATGGATAGGACCTAGCCTTCCTCATAAAATTACAATCTTTACTTAATTTAGTGTTCCTTATCTAGAATTTTTTCAATAGTTCCAAGTTTTTCATCCCTTGTTCTCATCTTTTGATTTTGTTTCTTTTGTAGATAAAATTTTCACAAAAATAAAGTGTTAGCATGTTTTCCTATGCTTTCATCATTCTTATGATAAGGCATCACACTTTTATTGTCATTGTATCCCTTTTTCACCCTTTGTTACATTTTTTTAATTTGAAGTAATTCAAATTATTTCATGTTTCATTCATCTTCATTTCCTTTCCTTTCATTCCACTTTGGATAAAAGAAAGTCAAATCTAAGACAACACTTTTATTTCACCTAAATTTATGAGAATCTATGACACCATGTTCTCTAAGTTCTCTTCCTTAGTAACCAAGTCCAAAGTATTCAAATGAAAGTCATCTTTATCACCCATATTTGGTCTTCTAAATCCATATGGAGGAGGAATAGAAAAAGACATCAATTAATTTAAAATCCAAATCATGTAAAACAAATGGAAATAATATACAAAAGGTGACTTAAAAATTATAAAAGTTAAAATCACACCAAAATACCTAATTCAAAGCACATATCCTATTTATAATCAAAGCCCAAACTCCACATTTTGTCTCATGATAGATCCAAGGTACATTGGGGTGCATTATGCTAGTAGATTGGAATAGGATTATTCAACAAACTTTATGATTATACCTAATTTTTCATGCGAACACCCAATCTTCATAGTAGATCAATGGATCTGTAAAGGGTCCTAAGGAATGGGAAAAAAATTATGGGAAGGTAGGTCCATTTTATTTTTTATGCATATAGCCTTCATGGGATGATCTACATACTTAAATTGTTGACCTAAGACTTGTGTGGCTAGGAGAAGTTATTTATTCCTTAAGGTCAAAATTCCTCTTGTTTTGAAAAACGTAATTTGAGTGTCTTGACTTTGATAAAGAGTTCCTCCACCTTGGTTTTCCCTTCATTCTCCCCTCCACCCATTTCATTCCCCCTATTAATAGGCAACCGTGATTCTAAATATGTTTTCCCTTCTATATTCCCTCTTCTTCACATCTTAAAAACATGCTATCACTACTTTGTTTTAGTTTTATTTATCTTTAGAATACAAAAATGTGCTTGAATAACTTTGGAATATTTTTTATGATAGCTTTACACTTCTAGACATGACTAACTTTTTACCATTTTCTATTGTTGTACTAGCCTTTTTGCAGACACTTGAGTCTATTTCTACTTTCATGTACTTTTTCTCTTATTTAGGTTGGATTATTACTTCTCACTCACCAATGTTATTTTATCTTTTATTCACTTTTTCCATCGATGACTAAGTAATGATTGTTACTACTCACTCATGAATTTTGTTTTATGATTTTTGCTAGCCCATATTTATTTAAGTATTGTTACTTCTTTGACATTCATATTTTGATTAACATCCTTTTTGACATGTATCCTTGGTTTGACTTGGTGAGTTTTCATTTCTTACTTCAGGTTTACCTATTTTATTTATTCATTCTTTTGTAGCCTTGGCTTTTTTGTTACCTAATTTACTCTACATTTGACTTCATCATTTTGTCTAACATAACACTTATCATCTCAACTTGCCAAATATCCATATATATCTCATCCATATTTTTGGTGATTTGTCATAATGATTTATTGTGATTTCATGGTGATTTCATGGAGGTGTCTTGATGAGTGGATAAATTTCTTTGATAGTTTATGTAACAATGACAAAGTGTGCAATGTGCCTATACTTGTATGCTTGAAGTATGATTGGATGATATTCTATTTTGGCATGGTTAAAGAGGTTCAAGTATGATTATGGACTATTAATCATGTGTGAAATTTCCCTAAGATGTTTTCTATGATTTGAGAGCTTGCGTGTATAAGTGGATTTCATATGGTTGATCATAGTTTTCATCTAGACACTTTGGGTCCAGTGGCAAAAAATTTGAGTAGGTATCTTGATGACATCACCGTCACCACATGGGAATTAGTCAAGGGGAGTTGATCATATGGTTTTGATCACATTAATCCTTAATTTTTATGAGTCATATCTCAAGTCATGCATCAAATCATGATTAAAGATATGAGGGTGCAAAGTTTTCTACTTAAATAGAATTCACTACATTCCCATAGCCAAAATTGCAAAAGGGTTCAAGTAGAGCTAAGTAAGAATGTTGATGAGGTTAAAATTCATATGCATGGAGGTATTAGGATAAAATGATCATATGGGTTTGTTTATTTTTGTGCCTAATTTATTTATGCTAATTTTCACTTCATGTAATGAAGCACATCAAGAGATAAGCATGTCCAAAGTTGGGATTCCAAGCATTTTAATAGTGTTTTCCCATACTTTAACAATTTTGTAATGTGGTAATAATATTTGAGTGAGAATTTTGATGGTGTTATATATATCACATGTGAAAGAGTTAAGAGAAATTGATCATATGGGTTTGTTCAATTTTGAGCATAGTTGATTTGCACTAAATTTGAGGTCATGCACTGAATCATGGAAATTTTATATAGGAGAAATTTTGGTCTCTGAAAAAAATTATAAGCATGGTTATCTTCATGAAAAAATATTTTGAGAAGGTATTTTAATGGTGTTATATATTTCACATTCAAAGGCTCTACGAGAAAATTATTATATGGTTGGATTCTCATATGGTTGGATTCTCATATGGTCCAAATTTGAGATCATGCATCAAATTATGATGAAATTTATTAAGTTCCATAGTTTTCCTTCTAAGAAGATAAGTAAGGTTACCATAGTCATTTATGCACAACTTAAAGTTTGAGCAAGATCGATGGTGCATGTAGCTCCAAAAAGTTAGGAATAAACAAGATGATGATAGGTGCACAATGTTTAATGACTAATAAAAGTTATAGGATAAGAATGCAATGGTGAGTGGGTGTCTATACAAATTGATTAAATAGTGGGCATTGATTAATAAAGACTTGACTGACCCATAAAGATCGATAAAAAATGTTGAGTTAACATTTCTAGATTGCATGAGATGAGGTCAACTATTAGATGTGTAACATTTGATCAGTGGTGCCTATGAATTAAATTTAAAACAAGATCAATGGTATGTCATTTTTCTAAATTTGAGAGGACATAAGATGCAATCATTATGTTCTAAGGTTAATTATAACCATTGTCATTCAAATATTAGAATTTAACATAGGGAAAAACTAGAGATCTATGTTTTATCCATATCTTTAGATAGAAGTTAAAATCGATCATGTAGTAAAAATAAAAGTGGTAGAGGAATCCAAGGCACATATGGAAATTTATATTTGAAGATCTGAAAGTGAGTACAATTAAAGATATTGAACCTAGAAGTTAAATGTGTGTTTGTGTTTATTCTACAAGTGACCTGAGAAGGATAATTGAGCTTATATAGATACTCTTTCAATGTCTATTTATGAATTATTTATTGAGTAATGGTGTAGAATCCATGAGGTTGATTTATATAGTTTTTGAGGTGTGTTCAATCTATTTTAAGTATGAATAATGCTTAATAATTTGATTGTATGTTTAGTAATGGTGTTCATGTGTATAAGGTCTTTGTCTGAGTTGATTGAGCATATATAGATGTGATATAAGATGACTATGATCATTTGAGGATGATTAACAGGACATAAGGAGTGGACCCATGCATTTGTAATTTTTCCTATGTTCTTGTTACAAATATAACGAATAATATCACATAGCCAAGAACTAAAATTGAGCCTTTTGGAAAAAAGATATACAAGTCATTAACACTATCAAATGGTTCAAAGAAACCAAGTCTAAAGAAAAAAAGAAGAAAAATCCAAGAAGATCACCAAAAGAAGAGTCATTGTTTGTTTAAGCATCTTTTCATAATCAAAATGATGAGAACAAGAGATGGTTCATATGCATTATATGCTCAAATAATATGACATGAGACAAAAGGAAGTTTATCTCTCTCAAAAATATCATCCTAGGTGTAGTTAGATTTGGCAAAAACAAATTTTCTAACATAGTTGATAAAGTTATTGTGAGTCTAGACAATGGTAATACTAGAACTAAAAATGTCTAATATGTAGAAGGTTTGAAAAATAATATTTTATGTGAACCAAATGTGTAATCAAGGAAATGTTATAAATTTTCATGATTATGTATGTGAAATAAGAAAGGCAAAATATGGTAGACTAATTACAAATATTCACAAAAATATAACAACATATATGTATTCCATGAATCCAAGAAGGAAGAGTACATAATAATTAAATCAAATGAAAGTTGGCTTTGGAATAGAAGGCTTAGACATATAAATTTTGATAATATGATAAAAAAAATTAAAAGGGTTGGTAAGGTATATGCCTAATATTTCCAAGATTCCTCTTTCTCTTTACAAGACATGTCTTCATGGGAAGCAGACCAAGAGAAGATATAAAACTAAGGAATTCTCTACTACATAGCCATTGGAGTTGATTAACACTGATCTATATGGACCTATGAGAAATCAAAGTATTCAAGGTAATATTTACTACATACTTCTCATTGATTGTTTTACTAGGATAACTTGGATATTATTTCTTAAATAAAAATCAAAAGCTTTTGCAAAATGTATGGCATTAAAAGATCTTGTGGAAAATGATAAAGGTTCAAAGATCAAGTGTGTGAGATTAGATAGAGGAGGTGATTTTTGGTCTCATAAGTTATATGATTTTTGTGATAAACATGGGATAAGAAGAAAATATTCTACTGCTAGAACACCATAACATAATGGTGTGGTTGAAAGGAAGAATATGAATATTATTGATATAGGTATAACCATGATCAAAGATGCAAAAATATCATATGGATATTGGGAAGAGGTAGTCAAGACTTATGTGTACATCCTAAATAGGTGTTAAACTAGAGTAAATGGTAATAAGACTCCTTATGATTCATGGAAGAATAGAGTGGCTAATGTCAAACATTTAAAGTCTTTGGGAGTAAGTGATTCATCAAAAGAGATGAAGATAATCTTTGTAAATTTGATTCAAGATCTGATGAGGTTATCTTCTTAGGTTATTATTCTATCAGTACTACCTATATATGCTTCAACAAGATACTTCAAAATATTGTTGAAGGTTCAAATGCAAGGGTAGATGAGACAAGTATAGTCAAGAAGACAAAATTTTAGGTAAGTGACTCAATTTAGAATGTTGTTGAAAACAATGATGAGTTATCTATTCAAATAGATGATGAAGATGAAGAGGAGGAAGAAAGAGAAGATACTAGATCTCCATATAGAATAATTCAAAAAGATCATCTAATCTTGGATTATTAAAAATATTGGTGTAAAGTTTCAAACTAGAAGGAGAATGTTGATCAATCAAAATCAACAAGACTCAGCTCTATTATCCATGACTGAACCCAAAACATTTATGGAAGCTAGCAAATATGAAAGTTGGAATGATGCAATGGATGAAGAAATTGATCAAATAAAAAGTAATGAAACATGGGACTTAGTTCTTAGATCAAAAGATAAAAATATGATAGGTACCAAATGCATTTTCAAAAACAAGATAAATGAATAAGTCACAAGAAATAAGGCTAGATTGATATGTAAAGGATATGCTCAAGTTGAAGGAATAAATTTTGATGAAAATTTTGCTCTTATGGTAAGGATGGAATTAATTAGACTCTTTTTATCATATGCATGTTTCAAAGGTTTTAAGGTATACCAAATGGATGTGAAATCTGCATTCTTGAATAGCAACTTAGAAGAAGTCTACATTGAGTTACTTGAAGGCTACTTCATGTCAAGTAATAAATATTTTGTGTGTAAGTTGAAGAAGGCTCTATATGTTCTTAAAAATCTCCTAAATATTGGTATGACATGATAGATAAGTATCTTTTGAGTCAAGCTTTTAAAAGGGGGGTAGATGATATTACTTTATACATTAAGATAGAAGGTAATCATCCATTGATAGTTGTTGTATATGTGATGACATGGTTTTTGGATCTGAAAATGATAAAATGAGTAGAGAATTTGCAGATACTTTGAATATTGAGTTTGAAATGTCAATTTTTGGAGAATTATATTACTTCTTTGGATTACAAATTAATCAAATTGATGTAGGGATTTTGATTTCTTAAGCTAAATACATCAAGAATATGCTAAGGAAGTTTGACATGATGTTTTGTAAGCCAATGGGTACTCTAATGATCATAAGATGTGAGTTAAGTAAAATAGATGACTCACTAGAAGTTCATCAAACTTTGTATAAATCCATGATTGGAAGTCTTTTAAACTCTACTATATCTAGGCCGACATCATGCAAGCAATAGGTTTTGTAGAAATGTTTCAATCTAATCCAATAGAATCTCACTTGAAAGAATAAAAAGGGATCTTGAGATATCTTGAAGGCACCATAGACTATGGTTTATGGTATCCCAAGAGTAAAAAACTATCTTTAAAATCATATATTGATGTTGATTGGGAAGATGTGTGGATGATAGGAGTACCAATTGTATTCTTCATTGGAGAATTTTTGGTGTCTTGGCTAAGCAAGAAGCAAGCCTTAGTGTCTCTATCAACTATATAAGTTGAGTACATATCATATACCTCTTATTATGTATAATTAATGTGGATGAAAGAAACTTTAGAATACTACAAGGTAAGACAAAATAGACCTTGTCCTATTCGTTATGACAATACTAGTGAAATTAGTATCTCAAAGAATCTTATTATGAAGTCAAAAACTAAACACATTCCTATTAGACATAATTTCATGATATAAAAAGTGATTAATCATTGTGTCAAGTTAGAGAAAGTGCCTACAAAATATTATCTTGTAAATATTATGACTAAACACTTATCAAAAGCTACTTTTGAGTATCTAAGATAGATCTTAGGTGTCATTTCTTTCTATATGAATAAATAGGTCTTTAGTTAAGAGGGAGTAACATGTTCGTGATCTTGCTCCAAAGGTTTTCTAAGGATATATAGTATAGGGTCAAATTTTTTGTTTTTTAGGTTGATTAATATCAAGTTTCCTATTTGGTGAGTGGCATGAAGTTCTGATTGGTGGTCCTTGTAGTAACTTGAGAGAAGAGGCTAGTTAGCATGTGTGATGGTTCTTCATGGTGTGTGGAGATCTGAAGATGATTAAAAGGTGAAATTTCTCAAAGTTGTTAGGAGTCCCTTTCAAATGTTTCTTTATGTGTTCCATAAAATTTATGTGGTTTTTTTGTATTCTTTCTTCATTGGTTATAGTGCTTGATTGAAGAGAGTGTTGGCATGGAGAAAGAAGATGTTGTCAAGGCAAGTTGATTTAGGCTCAAGGTAATGGGGAGTTTTTATCATATTTTTAAGATGGTCCTTTACTATTTGATAGTTTTTTTAGGTCCTTAGGATCAGTTTGTGCCCACTTTATCATTGTGTCAAAGGGGGAAAATTTTCATGTTGTGGAAAGTTCCATTTGTGGGAGTGCTTGAAGAGACAGAAGGTGAGCTGTATATTTTTGTATATGATGGTTATTGACATCAATGATAAAGGGGGATATTTTTGGTGAGTTGTCATGATGATTTCATGGTGATGTCATGGAGGTGTCTTGATGGGTGGATGTGGTGCTTTGATAGTCTATGTAATAATGAAAAAGTGTGCAATATGTTTGTTCTTATATGCTTGAAGTATGATTGGTTGATCTTCTATTTTGACATGGTTAGATAGGTTCAAGGATGAGTATGTACTGTTTAGGATGTGAAAAAGGTCCCTAATATTTTTTTTATCTTTGAGAGCTTATGTGCATAAGTGGATTTCATCTAGTTGATCATAGTTTTCATCTAGACATTTTGGGTCCAATGGCAAAAAATATGAGTAGGTAGTTCACTGACATCACCATTACAACATGGGAATGAGTCAATAGGAATTAGTCATATGTTTATGATCACATTAATCCCTATTTTTTACGCATCATATCTCAAATCATGCATTAAAGCATAGTCAAATATATGAGGGTACAAATATGGCTACTTAGACAGAATTCACTATGTTCCCATACTTAACCAAATTTTCAAAAGGGTTCAAGTAGAGCTGAATAAGAATTGAGGTCATCATTCACACACATGGAGGTGTCAAGATAAAATGATCATATGGGTTTGTTAATTTTTATGCCTAGTTTATTTTCACTAATTTTTAGATCATGTGATGGAGCACATAAAGAGATATGCATGTGTAAAGTTAGGCTCCCAAGAAATTTGATAGTGTTTTTCCATACATAGCCAATTTTTTAATGTGGCAAGAAGAGTCAAGTGAGCATTTTGATGATGTTATATCTTGTACATGTGAAGGTGTCAATAAAAATTGATCATATGGTTTTGTTTATTTTTTAGCATAGTTTAGTTTCACTAAATTTGAGGTCATACACTAAAGCATGGAAAAAGTTATACAAGTCTCCCAAACAAATTCTAAGCATGGTTGGCTCTATGAAAAAAAAATGAGGATGTATTTTAATTGAATTATATCTCACACATGTAAAGTTTCTAAGAGTATATTTTTATATGGTTGGATTTTCCTAGGTGAGGAGATCATCTATTCTAAAATTGAGATGATGTGTCAAATTATGGTGTAAGTTATTAAGGTCCAAAGTTGGCCTTCGAGGAAGATAAGCAAGGTTCCCATAGTCATTTCTGTACAAGTTAAACTTTGAGCAAGATCGATGGTGCATGTAGCTCTAAGAATTTAGGAAATAGTGAGATAAAGATAGGTGCATGATGTTTAAAAATTGATCAAAGGTATAGGATAATAATCCAATGGTAAGTGGGCATGTGTACAAAGTGATCAAATAGTGAGTGTTGATTGTTAAAGACCTAGTTGGTCAGAGATTGATGAAGTGCCTTGAGTCAAAATTTCCATATTACACAAGATGAGGTCAACTATTAGATTTTAACATCTGATCATTGGTGCCTATTCATTAAAGTTAAAACAAGATTAATGGTGTGTGATTGATCTAAATTTGAGAGGATAGGAGATGTGAGCATTGTGTTTGAAGGTTAATTGTGACCGTTGTCATTCAAATATTTGAATTTAGCATAAGGAAAAACTAGAGCTCTAATTTTTCTCCATATAGTTTGATAGAGGTCAAATTTTCTCATGGAGTAAAAATAAAAGTAGTAGAGGACTCCAAGGTACATCTGGAAATATAGATTTGAAGATTGGAAAGTGAGCACAGTCAAATATATTAAGCCTAGAATTTGACTATATGTTCGTGTTTGTTCTACAAGTGACCCAAGAAGGATAATTGATCTTGTATAAATATTATTCTCATGTCTCTTGATGAATTCTATATTGAGGAATGTTGTAAATTACATGAGTTTTCTTTGTGTGTTTTTTGAAGGTGTGTTCAATCTATCTTGAGTATGAATAATGATTAATAAGTTTATTAAATGTTTGGTAATGGTGTTCATGTGTATAAGGTCTCTATTAGAGTTGTTTGAGCATATACAGAGGTGATCTAAGATGATTATGATAATTTGAGGATTATGAAGAGGACATAAGTAATGGACCCATGCATTTATAAGTGGTCCTATGTTCTTGTTTTGTTTGATGATGTGATAAATGGGTAAATAGGTCTCCTTGAGATCTATAAGAGATACAAGGGATTTATTAAAATGTATAGCTACTTAAGGGTGACCCATAGATGTTATGACTGACCTATGAAGATTGTATTAATACGTGTCTTTGTGTGAGGGATTACTTAAGGTCTAAGGCATGCCTAATGGCTGACCAAGGTGTTGATTATCAAGTATGCTCTATAAATAGTGAAATCAAAGATGGTGATTTCTAGACTATGAGTGAGAGATTTGTGAGAGATTAGAGAGAGGCTTGTGTGTATGTTTTATGTAAAAAAATGAGGGGTAGATTGACTTGAGAATAAGTTAAATAGAAGATCAATTTGAGGACTATTTATATGAACTATAGGTCATAATTTTATTGCAAAAATAGTTCTCTTTTAGATTCAGTGTGAGTGAAGGTGAAGAGTGATAAGAAAAGGTCCATCATTAGGTGTTATAGACATCAATTCAGAGGTGGATGAGTTTATAAGTGTTGTTGTGGTAGATCAACATCTAAAGTGGTTGTAGTCTCCTTGTATGGTGAAGCTTGATAAAAGATTTGGTTATTGTTTTAGCTAAGCTAGATAGGTGTGATAACACCTTATGGGATTGTAGTTCTTTGAGCATTTATAGATTGTCTAAATTGGTTTTTGTTATTATAGGATAGTATTCCCATTGTAGGTTCTAGTTGGTTTGATCCCCCAAGGGGTTTCCCATGTATGTCAGGTTTTATTTGATTGATCTTACATTGTGTCTTTTTCTCATTACTATGAATGATGTGTGTGCTCCATAAATTCTTGTGGTATCTAATTAAGTGTTTGTAAAGATTAGAAATGAAATTGGATTATTTAGGCTCACTAATTCGCATCCCTCTTAGTTATTATACCTCTAACACATATAACATCAATTACATTAGCTTTCCTACATTTGTTTATTTTTACTTTTGAGTTTCGTATCCTTGGGTTTTTCAAAATCAGTCTTTGCACCCTCCACAATAAAAACTAAAAACACCATAGACAACCATATTATGATAAAGGTAAGTCAAGGTATGCATTAATTCTATTTTTAGTTATTTCCATTTCAATAATTTAAGTTTACTTACTTTTTCTTTACAATACTACAATGTTTAGCCTTGGCATTATGTGTTTTATTTTTTCTCAAAGCACCATCCACTTTTGCACCTAAGTAACATGTGATAAGCTTTAAGTGGGGCAAATGTATACACACAATATTTTAAAATTTTATCAATTACTAATGCTTTCTATGATTATTTATATCTTTTAATAACCCATCAAGTCTCAATCTCTCAAAATGCATGCCTTAAGGGTTGCACCAAGAAAGAGGTGGGTAGACCATTGGTGCATCAAAATATTATTGTCCCTATACTACCACTTTATATCTACACACCCATATCTTAAAAATATTCCCATAAATTTTGATGGTTTACATTACACTGTTAGCCCCATTGACCTTATACTCTAATTGATAAAACATATTTAGGGTCTAGGTTAGCCCTGACAGACCTGACCAAAACATAATTTATTTTTGTTAATAATGATATAATGTTGATTGGGTCGACCTTATCAGCCTAAAATTTTGGAAAGGACTAGGGTTATATTCATCTATATTAACACATCCATTTTTCCATTCTTAGATAGACAACAAGATTTAATTATTCATTTACACTTATTTACAATCTGCTCTTCTGCTATTCTACTTGAGGAGTATTAGCTTAGGGCTTCTACTTGGAGAAGAATCTTATCTTGTGGAAAAGTCTTGGATGATTTGGCCTTTCCTAGTGATCCTTAAAAACCACAACAACCTCTTGTAAAGCACCTTTGGCCAAGGGAGAGATTGAGTCTTGACAGGTTGATCATCAAGGTAAGTATCTATAATTTTCTTCCTCTCTTTAGTAGATAGAAGTAGAACTAATGGATTTTGAATATATTTCTCTCTCCATGCATCAGGGTATTACCTATACATATCTTAAATAGAATTATTGTATTCATGTTTGCTTTTATGTTTAATAACCCCACTTTGTGCCACATGATTTAGTGAGCACTAGATTACACTTTGCTTTACTTGTTATTAGTTTATGTGAATATGAAAACATATGACCTAATTAGGGTTATTACAGAGTTTTGCTTGACTAGAGGCTTTAAAACCCTCCCTAGTGATATTATTATGGTAAGATATCCATTGACTAGATCTAATATATCCATCTTGGTCATGACCCTAAATATCTAATGTATCAACAATGAGAAGTGTAAGTAGGATTAATATTCTCTGAGCTAGGATATATTTATAGATTAGTTATATTTCCATTCTCATATAGTAACCTACCTCAAAAACTATGTGAGCCATGGCATTAGCTATGATATGGATGGATTCTAGTTTTTCATGTAAACTTTCCATTATCTCTTTGGCCTCTTCCTGTGATACACATCAGAGGTATATTTCTTCATGGTTTCTTCCAAAGATAATTTTGTTCATCAACATATATCGTGTTTCCTTTAACTAGAGGGCTCTTTTCTATGTGTAGTTAAGTCTTGGGGGTGCATTTAAATAGAGGAAGAAGTGCATAATTGGGGCATACTAGTCAAATTATAGTACCCTATGTTAGTCCACTTGGTGTACTATCATTCTTGCTTCTAGCTTTGTGATTAGATGAGTAGTCCTTGTCCTCTAATTATTATTTTTGTTTTTATTTCCAAGTAATATTATTGAAATTTTGTCATCCATCGGCCTTTTCTTTGACCTAGCTCATTCTTCCCCATAATTTAATTTATATCTGGGTCTGGGATAAAGGTAGGTTCTCTATTATATAGGATGTAATGCCCAAATGTCTTTGCTTCTTTGACCAAGGTGTAGGTGTGCTTATCTAGGCTATAATGCCTAAGCTCAACATCCTTAATATTAGTGCTCATAAAATCCATTTGGTGTTCTTTTCCTTCTAACCTTTGGGTGAGTAAGGTAGTAATAATGTGCTCCAAAGTGAAAAGATAGACATATAAGTCCTACATATAGTCTAGTATGATGATGATTGAGGCTTGTATGATTTCATATCAAATATCATAGAAAGGTTTCTTTAATTTTGTGTGTTACTCCACTTTAACATCCTATTTCAACATTGCATTCAAGGGCTTCACTATTTTATCAAATCTAGAAATAATCTTATGCATGAAGTTGATTTTCCCAAAGAAAGATTTTAGTTCCTTCTTGATATTAGGTAAAGGTATTTTATAAATTACATCCACTCTTTTGAGGTTGATAGCAATACTTTCTTTTGTGACAATGTGATCAAGATGCTTACCTTCAATGACATCAAACATGATCATCTTTGGGTTTAAGGAAATGTCATATCTTATGCATATTTCAAATACCCTTTCCAAGTGGTGTGCATGATCTAACCTATATTTTGAAAACATAGTTAGGTAATCCATATATATTATTATACACTTACCTATTAAGACCTCAAAATTGAATTCCATGTCCCTTTAGAAAGTGGCACCATTGTTAATCAACCTAAAAGATATTTGTTTATAAGTGATTATGTCCCACTTGGTGGTGAATTAGTCTCAATTATATCTTTGGGGTTAACCAAAACCTAGTTGTATCTCAAGAAGCCATCAAAAAAGGACATCATTTTACATCTGTTCACCATATAAATCACTTCATCTAAGGTGAATGGGTAGTTATCTTTATTACAGGCCTATTTCATGTTTCAAAATTCCATGCAAGGGCTGATTTCTCCAATCTTATTTCTCACTAGGACTAAGTTAGCCACCTAGGTAGAGTGGATAACTAGGAAAAATATCCCCAAAGAGAGAAACTTATGAACTTATTTGTGAATCAAAAGCTCCTAGATTGGGTTTAATGGCCTTTCCATTTACCTAAAGGGTTTTTTTCTTGGTTTTAAGGGGATAGTATGAGTAACTACTCTTAGGTCAAAGACCTTAAGGTCTCCATAGGCCTAGGTAATCACATCCTTATATCTCAGAAGTAACCTCTGTAACTACTCTAATTCATGGTCTATCCAACCTAGACCCACATTAAATGTCTAGTGATTTTTTGCAAGGCTAAGATTAATGAGTCTGCACTTTTGATCTTTAAACTTGATTTTTTTTAGCCTAGAAAGTTGGGTCTAATGCATCGAACACTCTTTATTATGAAATCATCCCCTTCGATATCCAATCTCCTTGAATATTTAGAATCCCATCCTTATCCAAATCATTCTTGGGGTTGTCTTTGTCTTTCTCATTTATGATTTAGGCCTTGAATGCCCCCCATTATATAGGAATAGGATGATTTTTTGGTCATCTTCAAAGATCTAGAATTTTATCACATTTTGTGAGATAGAAGGATAAGGGATGTGTTGATAAGTATTGTCATTAATCTCAAGGTTTATTTCATTGATGTTAAGGTGAATCTATTGAAGATGCATGATAAGTTATCTTTGAGATATGAGCTTGTGTGCTTGATGTGACAAGGAAGTCATGTGATGAGAGAGAATCTAAAGGTAACCTAATGTATTTTCTATTGAAAGAGAATTTGAAGGCAACCTAATGTCTCTTATATTGAGAGAGAATTTGAAAGCAACCTAATGTCTTTTATTATGTCAAATTTGATTTCAAGGTTTAGGTTAGATTTTTAGTGTTGTCATAAAGATGTATGATCATCAAGTGAGCTTTGAAGCATGATTATGAGGTTCTAGGTTTGCACGAGGTCATGTTGATCAAAAAGAGATTGTTTTAGTGATGTGAGAGTACTATCTAAATTTATTATTATTTTATATCATTTATTTAATCATGTTTGAGTATTATTTCTTAATTATAATGTGTCTTGAGAAACCTAGTCATAACAAGCATAGTCATATCATGAGCATGAGCATGGTGAGCATGAAGATATATTTGCAAAGATATGTGCATAGGTATGCAATTATTTGAGTAGAATTTAAGGCATGTGATCAATATGTATATGAATTAAGGAGAGTTTCAAGGTGATTTTAAAAAATTAAGACCTCAATCCAAGTCTATAACTAGACCAGTTCTAAACCCTACCTGACCTAATGAGGTATCATGAGCTATTGTCACAACATATGAAGGATGTATGGCTATGTTTAAGCATGAGATAATTTTTATGTAATTATAGTGAGTTTTTTAGCTTGACATTGATGTGTTGAGATCATGGAGAAAGGCATGAATGATATTTTAAGGCCTAGTAAGGCATGAAGACTATGGTGTAGAAGCAAAGTGTAAGCCTAATGGGGTATCAATATTAATTTCCAAGGTAAATGTTAATATGTGAGAATTGACATAGGTATTATATTTTGTTTTGATCATTTTCACAAATTTTTAGGTCATGGTTTTCAATAAAAGGCATGAAAAGTGATTTTGAGGTCTCTTGAGTATGAGTACATAAAATAAAGGTATACAAACCTGATAAGGATATTAAAGTGTTTAATGGAAAGTGTAACCTATGCATGGGAACCTAAGATATTAAGGAGATATGGGGAAGGATCCTAGATAATAACTATAGGCATTGGTCTTGGATTTAAGGGGTAATCCTTTATGACTAATCATTAACACCAAAACCTATGTTAAACCTCTCCAAAACCCTAACAAGGACCCAATGTAAAAGATATTGTTCAAAACAGATTAGAATGGTCTCAAATGACTGGAAAATATATTTCAAGTTTTATTAAACTCTCCCAAGCACCTCTAAGTGTGATTGAGTTATCAGGTATGTGAGTAGACCATACATGAAAGTGTACATTTGTTAGAGATTTGTTGTAATAGTCAAAGTTGACCAAGTCAAAGTATACAAATGGATGGAGGATGAATTTTTAGACTCATTATTCATTTTCATGAAGGTTTATATATATATGTATGTATGTATGTATGTATGAATGTATGTATGTATGTATGTATGTATGTATGTGTATATATATATGTATGTATATGTACATATATATATATATATGTATAATATATGTATATATATACATATATATATATATAAATATATATATATACATACTTATATATACATACATATATATACATATACATATATATATATATATATGTATATATATGTATGCATGTATATATATATGTATGTATGTATATATATATATACATATATTATACATATATATTTATATATATACATATATACATACATATACATATACATATATACATACAAACATATATATATGTGTGTGTGTGTGTGTGTATATATATACGTATATGTATACATATATATATATATATATATATATATATATATATATATGTATATATATATATATGTGTGTGTGTGTATGTATATATATATATATATATATAGATATACATACATACATACATACATATACACATATGTATATATTAACCACTAGCTAACTTGGATGACTACTTTATCATACTTGAGGGCTGAAATACACACACACACACACACACACACACACACACATCAGCCCTTAAGTATGATAAAGTAATCATCTAAATTAGCTAGTCGTTAATATGCCTAATGGTGGAAATAATGATAAATATATGCAACATTGAGAAGATGATTAGGGATATATTATCATGGAATAGTGATGAAACCAAGTGCATGGAGACATTATTTAGAAATTATAATACATGATCATGTTTGGTATATGTTTTGGAGATCAGTGAATATAGTAAAAAGTTACTCATAAGTTAACTTGTCTGACTTAGTAAGGTCTGTGTGTAGTGAGGTCAGTAAATTGGTCTGTAAAACCAATAGTTGTCACTAGACTATATGATGATTATAATTTAGTTTAGTATATAGATGTAATAGTATCATATACTTAATAAGTTTTTGAAAGTGGTCATACAGGTGTTGAAGGTCATTATTACCATGATTGTGCTTTAAGGTAAACTAACAGTTCTAGATAAGCAAGTTGTAGTGATGAGTTTGAAACTTTATGCCCTGATTTGAAGTATATAATACACATGGTGTTGGTTTTTGGGACTTATATTTCCTATCCATGATTTTTATAAGGTTTTATATTTATTGAAAGTGATTAAAATGTTGAATCCAAAATGGCTTATCTAGTTTTGGACTGACTGTGTGTATAGAGGTCCAAAGATTTATTTGCAAGACCAATATTTGACATTAGAACTTATGATTATTGTATTTAAGAGTGGTATAGAGATGTCAAAAAATATTTTAAAATTATCAATGGTCATGGTAATTTTTATTTTAGGTGTTTAATATCAAGTTGTCGATGATTGGGTTGTGGACTGTTTTAGCAATTCTAAGTGGGCTATTTGTAGAGAAGTGTTTGAGTCCTTTTTCCATGTGAAATGAATTATAATTATCTTGATGAAATTTTTGATTTATTGTATTTTTTATTTTATATGTTTTATTATCATGGATATGTGGCTAAACATTGTGTTATCTTTAGAAGTTCAAGACAGACCTTTCTGTGTGTGTTAAGGTCTAATGTAAACATTACTAATAGAATACTTCAAGTGGTGATTGGAGATAAAAAGTGTCATGGATAAAATATGAGATTTTTATGGGTCTATTTGAGTGTAATATTAATTTTTCCTACCATTTATTAATTTTTAATGTGTTCCAAGGAGATCAAATGGTAACGTGTACTGATGAAGGCCTAATTGAATTAGGTCTCCCTAAGACCTAAATAAGGATTTAGTCCATTTGAGCTATGGTAGACATAATGTAATGATTTATTCATGTTTTTTTCATATCCTAAGGTATATTTTTTTAAAAATATAATTGTTAAATTATATTTGGTTGACCAAGAGGTGTATGAGAAAGAGCATGGTATAAGAACAAGGCCTAATAGGCCTAATTGAATAGTTTTGAGAATGAGTTTTCTAAAGCCTAAGGGTTTATAGAGACTAAAGAAGATATAACAGGTGTAATATATATGAATATAAAGTTCATATGACCTAATAAATCTTTAAGAGACCTAATTATGTAAAGAGGCTTAGAAAGTAGTTTGAGAGGGATAAGAGTTTGAAGAGATGAAGAGGTGGTCATCATCAGTTGATTGAGAAATAAAGTGTTATGAAGGTGATAAAATAATTTATGTGGATGAGTTTTTGTTGAGTCATATATGGTTTTGGTGATTCCTTTTAAATTTGTGTTTGTTAAAGCCTAGCTGAGTTAGTGCTTAGTTAGTTGGGGTTGGTGCTCCATGTGGAGTTGGGGATTCTCTAAACTATGATATTTTCATGGATCATTGGGTTTTTTTTTCCCTTGAGGTCTTTCCACATATATGATGTTTTGTCTCATGTAATCTTGTTTTATGCTTTTATGGGTGATTGTTTACACATTGATTGATATATATGTTGATGTGATGGTTAATGAATACTAAGTAGGAATTAAAATAATTTTTTAAGACACTGAATCACCCCCCTCCTCTTAGTGATTTTTCTTCCAAAATTTGGTATGAGATTAGGTCCTTTTATGTAGTCCTAACAATCTAAAGGAGATCCTAGAAATAAGGATGGCTAGTCAGTAAGTTCAAGGATGTTTCTCTACTACTAAAGTTCCATTATTTAATGGAACTAATTATTATTTTTTGATCATAAAAATGAGGAAATATCTAATTTAAATGGGCCATGACATATGGTAGTCATTTTTGGATGGATATACTCCACATCCTATACCACCAACTAATATAATAGATAAGAAAGAAAGTTAGATAAATTCCAGGGTAATGAATGTCATTCTATGTGGCCTACTAGAGGATGAGATTTTTAAGGTGATGCATTGTGTGTCATCCAAATAAATATGGGATAAATTAAATACTATATATGAAGGAGACACTAAGGTAAATGTGTCCAAGTTGCAGACCCACTAGAGATAGTTTTAAAGTCTGAAGATGAATGAAGATGAAACCATTTTATCCTACCTATTGAGGGTTGATGAAGTTGTTAATGTCATTAGAGTATTAGGATAAAAAGTGAAATATTATATATTTTTTCAAAGGGATTGAAATCATTAACTCATAATTTTAATTCTAATGTGTTTGTAATAGAAGAGATGCAAGATCTGGACAAGCTAGAAATGGATGGGCTTCATGGCATCTTGACTACATATGATATGAGAATAAATGAAAGAAGGCCCCCCAAAAAGGAATAAGCATTCACAACTAAGAATAATTTAAAATATAAGAATTTCAAGGATGAGGTATCAAATTTTGATGATGATGAACTGATAGCTATGTTTTCTATAAAATTGAGGTTTAGATCTAGTAAGTATAAGGGTAATTTGCCTTCCAAATATTTCAACTATGATAAGATTGGTCACTTTTCATCTAAGTGTGTTAACATGGATAAGATTGAGATTGATGAAGAATATGA
Organism: Torreya grandis; assembly: GCA_037957365.1. Lineage (NCBI taxonomy): Eukaryota > Viridiplantae > Streptophyta > Pinopsida > Cupressales > Taxaceae > Torreya > Torreya grandis. The sequence continues at coordinate 865,005 of JARHVA010001785.1, forward strand.
TGAACATCATGGAGTTGATAAGGTCTATAATTAAGATAAAATCAAGAAATATTTTAATAAGTATGAAAGTAGGAAAGGATCATTTAAGACCAAGAGAAGTTTCTATACCAAAGAAGATAATAAATCGTCTAAAGTAAGTGACTCAAGTACATCTGATAGTCATGATGACAATATTGAACATGAACATGAAAACAATGAAACCTTATCATGGACATATAAATATATAATGAGGGTTGCTCAAAAGGGAAAGGCCCTATGGATGATGAAGAATTAGATGAAGAAGAAGCTAAGGTGAATCTTGAGGCATAGGTGGTGAGTGATCTAGAGGAGTTAAAGTTCCAAATAATTAAGAATCACAAACTAAGATCATTAGTTAAGGACTATGAATATAAAATTAGTTTGTTTGAAGAAATACTAACACATCCAAGGACTATGATGAGATCATCAATTCGAATGAAACACATATGGAGATAGTCCCTGGTAGCCTAAAAGCTAAAGAGGAATGCACTAGGTATAGAATTGAAATGGAATTCTTAAAATTTGAGTTATATCAAGCATGTAACAAGTGTAGACACCTAAAAATAGCCACAACTATTTTTGACTGGGTTTTAGACTGATTCCTACCAACCATTACAATTTAAGCTTAGAAATCACTAAACATATCAAATTTGCTTGTGCATCATTTATCAAATCTCAGAATCACATTGATACATATTTGGCATATCATATTATATACAATAGTAACCTCTCATATATTCAACCATAATCATCATGTGACATCATAATAGTTAATTTGGCCCATGGATCTATTAAGTGGGGCACATGAACAAATATCAGATCTTGAAAGAGCTAAATGGCTAATCATAATTAATTAACAAGATAAACCAAAATAAAAACATAGTTGAATTATCCATATGAAATTAGTGAATAACTAAAAAAAGATATTCAAAAATAAAAATATCCTAGCCTTTCATCATGACCTTTGTGAGTTGTCAATCCCTTTGGAAATATCCTAAACTATCTATTTTGGAGACCCATTCCTATTCATTGGAATTAATTATCACTTGACAACTATTAACTCTACTAGGGTTATATTTGATTCACCTAGGTTAGGTTTGAACCCATTCTAAGCCTTAACTCCACCTTGAATTACCTTGGGTTGGGGTTATATCCATTTTCTATAAATACAATGCCTTACCTATTGAATTCTAAGTTATTTTGGTGAAAATTTATCATGCACAAATGACTTCAAAGCTTTGAGAAGAGTAGTGTTATAATTCAAAGGTTCCTAAAAATTAAGGTTATAATGCTAAAATCTTGAGCCAATCTACATAAATTCATATCACAAGCCATGGTGCTAAGGAGAGAAGGATATACATAACCTCTATTTAAAAAGATTATTTAAAGCACAAACTAAACAAGTCACTCAAAAATGCATTTATAGCTCCCAAGGAAGGTAAAGTATTCGTTGTCTTTTGCATTTTAGTTGTGATTTCACTTGTATTTTGTTAACTAAGCTCACCCATAAGATATAATCTTGAAGTGTAAGTATTAATGTGTTTATTTAAGTTTATATTGCTTAAACTAAAATGTTACCAACCTCCCTTCTCATATTCCTATGATCACATCAAGTTGAAGACCTTTATGAAGTTTGAATAGAGTGTTGATGCTCTATATAACATCTTGAGTAGTTAGAAGTCTACAAGTGATAAGATATGTCTTGGTTTCAAATAAGACTAAAGAGAGGTAGCTCAAGTCAAGAAGAAGGCTAATGAAGACAAATAAGCCAACATGAAAATACCAATCAAGAAACCTAATACTATAAGGTATGACAATTCATTCAATGGTTACTATTTTTCATGCAATCAGTTTAGTCATAGAGCAAGAGAGTGTAAAAGACCCTCTAAGAATGAATATTCATGGGATTATGAAAGGAATCATTAATAAATAGGTATGTATAAGGTTGTTTGCTACAATTATTGTAATGTGGAACACATTGAAATATTTTATCCTAATAGAGTTAGAAGGCCATCAAGTCAAAACAAGAGGTTTGAATCCCCTAGAGTGTAAGAGAGAAGGAAAATGAATGTGTGGAAACCAAATATAATAAAGGTGATTCATGACTATTGTATAATCTCAAGTGGAATATTTGTTATGATAGAGCATACTTCATATGTGAAATCAAGTCATAAATGTCTATTATTAGCTCATATTATCGATCAAATGATTGATAAATAAGTCAAGCCTAAGGTGCCAATGAAGCCTAAAAAGATCCTAAAAGACATTCAATATTGTGAGAGCATGGAGATCTAGGAATCTCTTGAGTTTGTGTTGTTTTAGTGCCATATGGAAAGGGGTGATTATATTAGGCTTCATAGAGACACTCTTTGGTTAGCAAAAGCATAGTAGATGCTTGGTTTGAGGGGGAACTATATAGGTTGTTAAGTTTAGTTGTTGATAAACATAAAAGAGTTCAAACTGTGAAGACAAAGTGGGAGTCCTTAATTATTTAGTTGATGACAAGAATATGGTGGCCTAGTGTGTGATAAAATATTTGTGTCATATTAGTCATGTCAAGAATAAGGTGAGTGGTCTTGAGATATGAGGTATGCATGGAGTAAAGGAGAAGCATTTTCATGTAATATTTCATATTCTATGTGTTGATATTATATTTCAAGAAGGTGTGATTCTATATGGAAATTTTTGGAAGACCCTTTGTCATTAATATCAAAGGGGGAGGAAGTTCAAGAAGGGAGATTGACTAGATTGGGGAGATGAGAGTGACCAGATTAAAGAATTTTTTTCCCATCAATGATAAAGGGTGAGTTTGTTGAGAAGTGTTTTCATTAATGTTAAGGTACATCTAGTGAATATGCATGATAAGTGGTTTTTGAGGTATGATCTTGTGTGTTTGATTTGACAAGGAAACCATGTGATGAGAGAGAATTTTAAGGCAACCTAATGTCTTTTTTGATGTCAAATTTGATGTCAAGGTTTAGGTTAAGTTGTCATTGTTGTCATAAAGAGGTATGATGGTCAAGTGAGAATTGAAGCATGATTATGAGGATCTAGGTCTACATAAGGTCATGTTGATTAGAAAGAGATTATTTTAGTGATGTAAGAGTAATATTTGAAAAGTGTTATTATTTTATATCATTGAGGTAATCATGTTTTATTACTAGTTCTTGAGTATAAGGTGTCTTGAGAAGCCTAGTCATAGCAAGAATAGTCATATCATGAGCATGGTGAGAATGAATATGTGTGTATAGTGGTATGTGAAGAGGTATGAAATTATTTGAGGAAAATGTAAGAAATGTGAATAATATGTAGAGGCATAATATAGAGTTTTAAGGTGAGCTTATAGGGGTAAGATCTTCAGTCCAAGTTTACAACTAGACCTATTTTAAACCCTACCTGACCTAATGAGGCATCATGAGTTGTCATGACATATGAAGGATGTATGGATATTTTTAAGCATGAGATAGGTTTTATGGCATGAGAGTGAGATGTTTAAAATTAAATTGAGGTGTTTAAATCATGGAATAAGGCATGAAGGATAGTTTAAGGCCTAGTAATGTATGAAGACTACAATGTAGAAAGAAAGTATAAGCCTAATGGGGTATTATAATTAGTTTCCAAGGAAAATGTGAGTATGTGAGAATGTATATAGGTATGATGTTTTTTTAAAATCATTTTCACAAATTTTGAGGTCATGGTTTACAAGAAAAGGCATAAAAAGTGATTTTGAGGTCTCTTGAGTACACAAAATGAAGGAATACAAGCTCAAGAAGGAATTTCATTTGTTCATTGGAATGTGTAACCTATAAATCCAAAAATTATATATTAAGGAGAGATAGGAAAGGTTATTATATAATAAATACAATCATTGGTTTTGGATTTAAGGGGTAATGCTTTATGAAAAAGCATTAACACCAAAACCTATGTTAAACCTCTATAAAACCCTAACATAGACTCGATATTAAAGATATTATTAAAAAAAAATCAAAATGGTCTTAAATGATTAGACAATATATTGGAGGTTGTATTCAACTCTCCCAACCACCTATAGGTTTGTGACTAGACCCTACATGAAAGTGCACATTTCTCAAAAATTTGTTGTAGCAGCTAGATTTGACAAGTTTAAAGTATGTAAATAGATGGAGGATGAATATTAAGACCCATGTTTCATATCCATGAAGGTTTTTATATATATTATATCACTAAATAATGAAAAATTGGTCATCTAAGTTAGCTAGCTGTTAACATGCCTAATGGTAGAAATAGTGAGAAATCCAAACAATAATGAGAATATGATTAGGAATGCGTTATCATGGAATAGTGAGGAAACCAAGTGAATGAAGATGTTATTAAGTAATTTTGAGAAATTATCATGTTTGGTATAATTTTTTGAGATAAATGAGTATAGTAAAAAGTCGGTCACAAGTTGGCTTGTCTGACTCAGTAAAGTCTATGTATGGTGAGGTCAACAGATTGGTCTGTAAGACCAATAATTGTCACTATAACATATGATGATTATAATTGATGATGGTTTATATATTTAAAAGGATAATATAATTTTATATTATTTCTCAATAATTGGTCATATAGGTGTTGAAGGTCATTGTCACCATGACTATGTTTTAAGGTAAACTGATAGTTTTAGCTAAGCAAGTTGTAGTGATGAGTTTAAAACTCTATACCCTACGTTGAAGTATATAATACAAATGGGTTTTTTTTTGTACTTATATTTAATATAAAAAAATTTTATAAGGTTTTATATTCATTTAAAATTGTTGAAATATTGAAGCTAAAATGACTTATCTAGTTCTGTATTGATTGTGTGTACTTAGGTCAAAAGATTGGTCTACAAGACTAATATTTGACATTAGACCTTGTGATTATTTTATTTAAGATTGGTATATAGATTTAAAATGATATTTTTGAATTATAAATTGTCTTGGGAAATTTTATTTCAGGTGTTGAAGATCAATTTTCTCATGACTGGGTTGTGGAGTGTTATGACAAATCTAAGTGGGCTATTTACAGAGAAGTGTTTGAGTCATTTTGCCTTAATAAATGAAATGTAATGATCTTGATTAATTTTTTTAGGTCTTGGAGTTTATATTTATATATTTTATTATCATGTGTGTGTGTCTAAATTTTTTTTATCTTCACTTGTTCAAGACAAACCTTTTTGTGTGTGTGAAGGCCTAATGTAAACAATACTAATGACATGCTTCAAGTGGCGATTGGAGCTAAAAAGTGTCATGGACCTAATATTATCTTAGTAAGGGTATATTTGAGTTTTATATGAAGTTTTACTTCTATGTATTAATTTTTAAAGTGTTTTAATGAGATCAAAGGGTAGCATGTACTAATGAAGGCCTAATTGAATTAGGTCTACTTAAGACCTAAAGAAGGATTTGGTCCATTTAAGCTATGGTCGACCTAGTGTAATGATTTATTTATGTTTATGGCATGTCTTAATGTATATTTTATTTCAAATATAAGTGTTCAAGTGTATGTGGCCTACCAAAATGTGTATGATCAAGACCCTAGTATAAGAACAAGTCCTAATATGCCTAATTGACAGGTTTTGAGAATGAGTTTTTTGAAGAAAAGGATATAGCATTTTGAAGAGTTGAAGGATGTATTGTAGTCCATAAAAATGGTATAGATAAACTATCATGAAGATATATTATGGGTATTTTATATTAATATTAGGGTCATATGACCTAATTAGTTTTGAAGAGACCTAATTAAGTGAAGAGACCTAAAAGACAGTTTGAGAGGGATAACAATGTGAAGAGCTAAAGAGGTGGTCATAATTATTTGATTGAGAAAAAATATATTATAAATGTGATGAAATAATTCACATGGATGATTTGGTGCTGAGTCATCTATGGGGTTGGTACCTCTTTGTAATTTACTTCTTTTTAAAGCATAGCTGAGTTGGTGATTAGCTAGTTGGGGTTGGTGTTCCATTAAGAGTTGGTGCTTTACTAAAATGTGATCTTTTGAATTATAGGAATGTAGTCCATCTACAAGTATTAGTGGGTTTTCTTCCCTTTGAGGTTTTCCCATATATATGATGTTTTATCTCATGTAATCTTGTTTCACACTTGTATGGGTTATTATTTGTGCATTGTTTGATCTATATGTTGATGTGATGGTTCATGAATATTATAGAAGAATTTAAATAATGTTTTAAGACACTATTTCACCCCCTCTCAATTATTTTTATTCTAATAAGATAAGTTTCATATAGAAAAATTATAACTTAGTGTCATCCAAAAGGGTTACGTTCACTGCCACTAATGATAGTGAGTCTGATACCTAATTTTTCTCCTAAGGAATAAGGATGATATTGAATACATTGAACATTTTGATGAGGTCCCATGCCTAGTGCCTATACCTTCTAAGGTATGATATTTTTCATTGAAACTTAGTTTTGATCTAGTTGACCAGTAGTTAATATTCATTGAATAATCTTAGTTCATTTGTCTAATGTCTTAATACAAATTATAATCCCATAATTAGGGCTTCATACCCTACCAGGGTATTCGTGCAAGGAAATTTCAACTTATATGATGCTAGATGTTCCTCCCTAAGGGTTATATAAGTAGAAAACTAGTTTCACTACCTTTTTAAGAGCAAAATCCATCTATATAAAAATACCATAGGCTGAGTAGACCTAGGCTATGACTGGTTTGATTTTTTAGAGGCTTGATACTTAGTGTCTAGATGTTTAGGTCTAAGGAAACTAGTTTTATCTTATCATTAATGGCATTGTATTTGGTGATCATATGATTTATATGTGGTTCTTTATTTACTCTTATTTGGTTGGATACTCCTCTATATGAAAACCACATATGGGAGAAATATGTTTCCATATACCCATTCAAGGCTTTGGACCAATCTCTATTGAGGAGCATGTCATAGGCTTCTAAGATATCCACCACTTGAATGTCTATAAATTTTTAAATCCTAAGATTAAATTCAAACTAAATGTGTATGTTTACAAACTCACCTATCAATTTCACCTATGACTTATCTAATTAGACCAATACCTTATATTATTTTATGGGGGATAGGATGAGTTTCTCACATTTGCTTATTGGCATCACATTATCTGAGTCTCTTCAATATACTAAGTAGTTATGAAAATTATTTCCAAACAACAATATGGTTAAAATTAATTGGGGGAACTTCATATTATTCTTTTGAATGAGCATATTGGTGTGTGTTTTTCTTGGTTTTAGTTGGGTCTGTGGGTTAATATTTTGAGTCAGGTTTTAATAAGAAATCTCATTGTTATATGAATTGAGAAAGATCATAAAGGTTAATTTTAGCCTTGATATTATTTATATACTTAAATATGTTGTAACCTCATTTTCCCTAGACTAATAGGGTTTCCATAGGTTCCTTATGCTCTTGAGGTCTTAGAGGTGGAGGATCAATCCTGGAATTTTGGTTTGGTGGGGTTGCATAATTATTAGGGTTATTAAGATAGTAATGGGCTATTTTTGGTCCCTATTCCAAAGGTTTTAATGCTCATTTGTAATAGATGAAATGTTTTCACCTCACTAATACCTTCCTCTATCTCATTTTACTCTTGGCTATGGAAATCCATGGTCTCCAATACTATGATAGTATTAGGGGCTTTATCCAAGTTAGAGGATTCCTAGTGATTTGGGACCACCTCATATTATTATGTTTCCTTTTGGAATATATATAAAATATAACCAAATTCCATGTAGTCTAGTTTCCCATGTGTTATCATGTTATGTACTTGATACCAAATAGATAAGACTATCTCAAAGATATTGATCTTAGGGAGCCTATTGGGTGAAGGTTCTAGGGGATTGTGATGATGGTTATAACTCTTTTTTTGAAATTTATATGTGAATTTTTTTTTGGATCTTTTTACATTATAATTACTCATATGTCTCTACATCTATAGAAAGTTAATACTAATTTTTTGTACCATCCACTAAATAGCATCTATCTCAATTTTAGTGAACTCTTGAGGCATGATTTGGGTGTTGTTAGTCATGAATAACATCATTTTATATTGAGTATAGAGAATCAAATCATGGCTCTCTAGGTTTAGGAAATCCAAATACTGCTTTGAAGTGTGATGACCCAGTAGGATTTAATGCATTATAGGTAGTGGCTGAGGCATAGGTATATTCTAGTTAACATTGTGAAAGAAGTTCAACACAAGCATCTTTGGTAACATATTAGGAGTGGGGGTCATTATGTGACCCTAGGGGTTTAGCTACCTATCTAATTTAATGGCCTCTACATAAGCTAAGGACATGTCTATGATGGTTACTATAGACACATGAAACTGGCCACCACTAGCTTTCAATTGGACTTCAGACCAATTCCTACTAACCATTATAAATTAAGCTTATGAATCATTAAATGTCTTAAATTTCTTGTGCATCATTTTTCAAGGCTCAAAATCACATTGAGACATCCTTGATTGGGGTATCATACCATATGCAATCATAACCTCTCATGGATTCATACCTAATCATCTTTTGGCATCATAATAATCAATTTGGCCTATGGACCTATTAAGAGGGGCACATGAACAAATATCAAATCTTGAAAGAGCTAAATTTATAATCAAAATTAATTAACAAGATAAACCAAATTAAATGCCTAGTTAAATTATCCATTTGAAATTAATGAATAACTAAAAAATCAAATATCCTAGCATTTCATCATGACCTTTGTGAGTTGTCAATCTCTTTAGAAATATCTTAAAATATCTATTATGGAGACCCATGCCTATTCAATACAAATCATGATTAAGTGACAATTATTAACTCTATTGTGGTTATATTTGACTCAGCTAGGTTAGGTTTTTTCATGTTTAAACTCTACCTTGAGTCAGCTTGGGTTGGGGTTAGATCCATTTTCTATAAATACAATGCCTTTTTTATTGAATTTTAAAATATTTTAGTGCAAAGTTATCATGTGTAAATGACTTCAAAGATTTGATAAGAATAATTTTATAATGAAAAAATTGCATTGAAAGTAATGTTATAATGCTAAAATCTTGAGCTAAAATACATCAAGCCACATCAAATCCAATGGTGCTAAGGAGAAAAGGAACCAAAAAGCTTCTATTTTCAAAGACTACTTGAAGCACAAGCTGAGAAAGACACTCAACAAAGAATTTAGATCTCCCAAGGAAGGTAAAGGATTTGTCATCTTTTGCATTTTAGTTGTGCTTTCATTTTTATTTTGTTACTAAGCTCACCCTTTTTCTCTAGGCTTGGAGTGTATGTTTTAGTGTGTTTATTGAAGTTTTTGTTACTTGAACTAACATGTTACTAACCTCCCTTCTTGGATTCCTATGATCAAAATTGCATTTCTCCTTAGGAACATGGAATCCAAAGGTCTAACACATTCTTATACATTTCAAGTTCTAGTTAACAGTTGGGTTGGTAAAGCACAATTACATATCTATACATCTTCTGAAACCTAGCATTCAAATTTATGATGGGTTCATTGGGGTCCCTCTTGATTCAAGAAAATTATTGATATAATACACTAGGGTCTATCACTTGGCCAAATTGAGTGATAAAATTATAAATGAAATGGTCCCAACTTGGGATAGAGTCTTTAGGTAGATTTAGGAACTGATCATATGTAGAGTCCATTAAGGTAGAGGGGAAAAACTTACACACCACTTTTTTATCTTCTACATTTAAAATCCTTAAGGAAATATTTTATGATTTTATGTGATCCTTTCTAGTTCATCCCACACTAGGGGTGAAACAAATAAGATACCTCTCAGGGTTCCTAGGTAGATCATGTATGACTCCTAAGATGTTAATGGCTGAGCCAGCTAACTAGGCCATCTTGGGCCATAAACATAGGATAGGTTATAAAGATGAACTGATAAGAATCATAGTAGGTATAGTTTGGTTAGACCTAGGTTATCTATGGAAAATTATGAGGAATTACCAATCTACCTTGATAGGACCTAGCCCTAGTAATAGTCAAACTAGTCTCATAAATGCTTCATAATCAAACAGTAGTTATCATGGTGTTACCAGCAAACCAAACTCAAGATATTCATAAAAAAAGTCAATAACAAGCATGAAGTGTTTAGTATCCCTCCTAGTTCTAGTTATTTTTCACTCAAATTTTCTCCTTTTTAGGAGATGCCCATGAGGTTGGGAATTCCTTAAAAATGGGAAGGTGGAGATGACTATGGAATTTTATCCTCTATTTTAGTACTGATTTGGGATCAGCGAGGGCATGACTATAGGTATTGGACTTCAAAAATAGAGTCTCTATGAATAGTATTTAATATATGTATTATCACCACCAAATGTTCAATCTAATGTCATTCACATAGGTCAAATATTGTTATGAAAACTTGAGTATTAGGTTTGTTTTTTCTAAACACAAGGGCAAAGGATATTTAAATTCCACAAAATAAACACAAAAGAGAGGGAAGGGTAAGGCAAAAAAGGGAAGCCTATAGGTTTAAAATGAACTCAATGAGTTGGTCATTGAATAAAATGACTCTACCATAGTTATACCACTATAAATTGAGTTTCATTATTTTTGGCATGTTGTTGTCATTGATGTCATGGATGTCAAGGTACATCTAGTTAAGGTCCATGGTGAGTGGTCATTGAGGTATGTGCATGATATGACAAGGTGAGATTGTTGAGCACTACATTTTATATTAATTGATGTCAAGGTTGATATCAAGGTTTAGGTCAACATGAAGTTGTCAATATTGTCATTAAAAGTTCTTATGAAGGTATGATGACAATTAGGTCTACATGAGTGTTGTTGAGAGTAAGGTTAGTTGGTAGTGTGTTTATGTGACAAGGGGCATTGACGGAATGTTTTCATAAAAGAGAATTTGAAGTCAAAAGAGAAAACTTGAAGGCAACTAATGTTTAATGGTCGCTTGAAGGCATAGGTCAAGGTGTCAAAAGTATTTATGTGCATGAAAGAGAGATGTCAAGCCGTATGATGCTTAATCATGTGGTTTTAGGTATGTATGAGGTTATGGAAGATTATTTTCATCAGAAAGAGAATGGTACAGTGATATGATTATGGTATAATGTATCATTTCTACTTGGTTGACATTTTTTAGGTAATAACATGGAAGGAACAGGTCAAGTCATCAAGTTCTTAAGTAGTCTAAGCCTATTCATGGCATGAAGAGACCTTGTGAGAAGGTTTGAACATAGTGGCTTAGTGAGATGAGTGCACACAAGCATGAGTGGTTTTATGAGGTTATATGAAAATATATGCAAGGCATTAGAATACTCATGAGAGTTTTAGTATGAGCCTATAGGGGTAGGACCTTCAGTCTAGGTCTAAATTTAAACCTCTATTGAGTATATGATTGACGTAGAGAGTTCATGGAAAGAGGTATGAAGGTTAGTTTTAAATTGTAATGTTGGTTGCAGGTTAAGGTATAGAGAGCAAAGTGAGAGATTGTGTCCTAATGAAGGGTCATGATAAAATTTCAAGGTGATTGAGCTCATGTAATTATTTTTAGAGGTGAGGTATGTTATTTCAATTTTGTTCATGTAGTTTGAATTACAAGGCATGAAAAGTCATTTGAAGGTCTCTCAAGTGCTCAAAATGAAGGGCTCTCAACTTAAGAAGGATTTTATTGTGCACATCATCTCATAAAACCATTACATGTGAACCTAAGCTATTCAACGTAGATGGATAAGGGTCCTGGATCAAAATTCTAATCATTTAGATTGATGGGATATACTTTATAAATGATCATTAAAAGTGAAAATATGTTTAAACCCTCTTAGAACACTAATAAAGACCTAATGTTGAATATATTGACCAAAAGCACCTAGAATGGATTTGACTTCCTAGGTAATATATTATATATTATATTGGAGTCTCCTAGGTACCTCTAGGTAGTATTGGTTAGAGAGAGAAGATAGAAGATGTGAAGAGATAGGATTATTTATAAAGAAGTTGTAACTATCAAAAGTTTTATTGGACATAGTAAGAAAATAGATGGAGGAAAAAGGTAAAAACTTGTGTTTCATGCCTATGAAAGTTTATAGTTATTTTATATTCCTCAAATATGCTAAACTAGTGATCTAAGTAGGCCAGTCACTAACTGGCCTAATAGAGCAAATTGTGTAAGATCCAAGTAGTAATGAAAAATTGGTTCTAAGTGTGTTTTAAGGGTATATTAATGAATTTAAGTACATTTATTTGTTATTAATGAATTATAATTCATTTAAATGTCTTTTAGGAGTTTTAAATATAGTGTAAGTGATGAAAATGATGAAGCTAAAATGGCTTGTCTGGCTATGTAAGGTCTGTGTGTTAGTAGGTCAATAAATTTGTCTATAAGACTAATAGTTACCATTAGACCATATGGTATTTATATTTTAAGATGGTATTTAGACGTCATAGGATAATTTTAATGTATTTTAAGTCTTTTAAAGTCCTTATATAGGTGTTTTAATGTCAATGTTTCATGATTATATTTTTGACAGTCTTAGTAGTTTTAAGTAAGCAAAGTTGTAGTGATGAAAAGTTGGATATGAGTGTATTTTTGTGAAAAATTGGTTTAAATTAGTGAATGGTGTTTTTGTTTTTTTTTGTTTTTTTTTTCTTTAAATTATTTTTAATGATTTGTAAAATCTTGGAAGTTAATGTAAGAGGTTAAAAAGTTGAGGCCAAAATGGCTTGTCTAGTTTAATCAAGACTATTTGGGATAAGGTCAAGAGATTGGTCTATAAGACCAATGTTTATTATTATATATTATGGTTTTTTTTATTTATATTATCCTAAAAAATTTATATAATTTCTTGAATCTATTTATATTATTCTAAATTATCCTTTTAGGTGTTGGATGTCAAGTAGTTTCATGACTGGTTTTTGATAGTTCTGGCAGTTCTAAGTGAGCATACTGAAGAGATAAGTTTAATCATTTTTTCCATAATTTGAAGTGTTTAAATAATATTATGATGAACCTAAGGTAATTTATATTATTTATAATTTATTTATTTTCATTTTTGTGTGGTTAAATTATGTGTTAACTTCAATTGTTCAAGACAGACTTTTTCGTGTGTTCAAAGTCCTAATGTGAATAGTGTTAATGGAGTGTTTCAAGTGATGATTGGACCTAAAATGTGTCATGGTTATTATAGGATATTGGATAAGGTATATTTTATTTTTTTATGAACTTTTTTCCCATTAATATAGGTTTAGAGTGTTCCAAGGGGTCATAAGGTAACGTGTTCTAAAGTAAGCCTAATAGAATTAGGTCTCCATGAGACCTAAAGAAGGATTTGGTCTATTTGAGTTATGTATAGCCAAGTTTAATGATTTATTATTTATTTTAACATGTCCTAAGTCATATTTTACAACCAATATAATTATTCATGTTTTTTTCCTAACTAAGAGGCTTGTATAATACCAAGGCCTTCTAGGCCTAATTGGTTTGTTAGAGGATTGAATAGAAGAGTGAATGAGATAGAAGATCCTTGAGTAGAAGGAGGTATTTTAGAAAATTTTAAGAGAATATAATAATTATATTAATATCTAAGAGGATTTATAAGTATGAATATCAAGTTAATATGACCTAATCAGTCTTGAAGAGACCTAGTTGAGCGAAGAGGCCTAGAAGGCAATTTGAGAGGGATAAGAGTGTGAAGATCTGAAGAGGTGGTCATCATAAATTGGTTGAGAAACATATTATTATAAAGTTGATCAAAAAAATTAGTTGGATGATTTGTCATTGAGTCATACATGGGGTTAGTGTCTCCTTGCAAGTGGGTCCTTGCTAAAGCCTAGTCAAGTAGGTGTTTGGCTAGTTGGGGTAAGTGTTCCATGTGGAGTTGGTGCTTCACTAAATTTGTATTTTGTCTTATAAGATAATATTACATTTTCATATATTAATGGTTTTTCTTCCCCTTGAGTGTTTCCCACATATGAAATGTGTTCTTATATTTCATGTTCATATGTATGATTATTTGTGCTTTGATTGATTTATATGTTTGTATGAATGGCTCATGAATGTTAAGTGGAATTGAATAAATGTTTTCAAGACTGATTCAACCCCCCCCCCCCCAATTTTTTGTTATGATTCCAATAATTGGTATTAGATTATTGTCATTTAATTTAGGTCTAATATCCTAAATGAGATCTTAGAAACACAAGCATGGATTCTACTAATGACAGTGTTTATCATGATAACCATGAAGATCAATTCATTTCACAAGATAATTATGTAAGAGAGATGTTGAATAAGTTTTAAGGAAATAAGAAATCATCTAAGGTAAGTGATAATGATGTTTTTGATGATGATGACTATGTTGATCAAGTTGGCAATGGATTTTTATTCTTGGCTAAAGAAGTAAGTTTCTCTAAAGAAGAAGACAACATGTATGATGAAAAAGTCTACTATGATAGTGAATAAGGAGAATCTAAAGTAGATCTTAAAGCTGAGATCATAAGAACCCTTTATTATTTAAAGTACCAAAAGAAGAGGAAGCATGAGTTGAGATCTATGGTTAAGGGTCTTAAGTAATAGATATGTACCTTGAAGAGTGATAGGGTTAAATAAGCCAAAAAGGATGAGAAGATCATAAAGGATCTCAAGAATCAATTATAATGTGTTAATACAAAGTTTAGATAAAAAGAAGTTGAGTGTGATCAGTTGAAGATAGAGCTAGATTATTTAAAGGTTGAGTATGACCAATTCATAGACAAGATGAGCAAGTTTGAGAAAGAGCATGAGAATATATAACAAGTTAAGAAAACCAACATGAAACTCAACATGAAGAAACTAATTAGGTAGCACAATACAATGACTTCAAATTATTTCAATGGTTGTTTTTCTTGTCATATCTTTGGTCATAGAGTAAGTGATTGTAGAATGGTCTCAAGGGATGCGTTATCATGGGATCATGGGAGAGGGAGTGATCAGTCAAGAGGTAAGAATATTAATTTTTTTTTTTATAATTCTCATAATGTGGGATAGATTGAAATATTATGTTCTAATAGAGTTATATGGCCCTCAAGATATATCAAGGTATATGGATATCTTATATTGTATGATAAGGGTCAAACATTTGTATAGAATCCTATCAATGTTGGTTTTATGCACACCATATCCTTAAATAGGTAGCCTATAAAATATTAGGATCTCAATGGATGTAAAATCCACTCTAGGTAATGATTTATAGGTATGTAATCTATTACAACCTATTGATGGAATAGCAGGTAAGGCATGTAGGTTATTGCCCAGGTTTTGGGATGGAGGTGTAGTTCGTAATAAGGGTAGTGAATTTATATGTGATTTATATGGGTGGATGGTTTATAATATAACATGGGTATATCTCAAAACAAACTCAGAAAAGGAGGGAAGGGTAAGGTATAAAAGAAAGCTTATATGGTTTTTAGGAACTAGTTCCCTAGCTAGTTTCTAAAATGATAAGTGCTCTTAGAACCTATGACTATTACTAAAATAAATTGCACACACACAATAAAAAACAAATAAGAAGTCTAAAGAGATAAATATGTAGGAAATTCACAAGCCTCAAACAAATGTTTCTCTATTTAGGGTATCTTTGGCACAACCTTAATCAGGAGATTATGGCTCGAGCTAGTGAAGTATCTAAGACAGATGTTGCACACACATAGAAAACTACATCTAATAAATCACTCATTCACAATCAAAAGTATGAATAAATTTGAAACTAATTATCCCAATTAATATATTTACCAATCCTTCAATATTTATTTTACTTATATATATCTTTACATAAATTAGTATAACCAATAATCCATTCATAGCTTTTCCACACTAAAGATTATTGAAACATACAACCAAAGAAAGTAATAACTAATTACATATAAATTGGAAAGAAAATATACAAACACTTTCATTGATGACCAAAATTGATGTTTCTCCTATATTCAAAATTCTCTAACAAAAATCCAAGTTAGATTACAATTATTTAAATAGGCTTGGGGAAGGGGTCACCTCATACTCCAAGATCATGCAAAGTTGTTACATGTAATAGTCAAAACATGAGTTCTATCTATGGTCTAAAATCATATAAAAGTATACTTGTAGTTATCCATTTAAAATAGCCTTTGAAAAAGCTATGCAATATATGGATGTGTATAAAGACAAAGGTAATTTTTTATAATTATATCTTCAACTATATGCAAATTGTAAATATATGCATCATTTTACAAAACTATACATGCCTCTTTTTATATGTTATGAAAACAACCTATTATATATTTTAGATTAATTTCTTTCAAATGGAAATTAGACATGCATCGAAGATAAGTAACATTGTATTAATCCGTTAGAACTTGTAACATTGTTTAACTATGACTAATCTAACCTAAATATGTATTGCATGCTACATGTGCCTCTCATTGAGTCTAGACCTTTGAAAAGTGCACTTGGGACTCACACTATTGATCTACTACATGATGAAATGTGAGCATGCAATTTTTCACCTCCATGGGCTTCCTAGGCTCATCTACAAAATACACTTCATCACTTAGCACCTTTGTACCATGTGACAACTTCTCACTTGTCCCAAGAATTTTGAAAATTTCTCATTGATCTCATACCATTGATATTCATGTACTAGGGTCCTACAATGTTTCTACTTAGCACTCCCATGAAGCTTTGAAAATTATTTATTGATGTGCTTGATTTTGCATCAGCAGGTCTTTGGTACATGAGTTACCATGTACCATATATCTTATTGTTTAACTTTTTGACTCTTATGAGCTTGACACTTGTCACATCTTCATTCCTTTAAAAAGTCTCTGATGATCTCATACCATCAGATTAATTGTATAAATCAATGTTAACCATTGATCTACCTAGGTCCATTAACCTTTATTTCTAAATAGATAATTTATGAGGCTAAATTTGACATTCACATGACCATCAAAAATGTCCTCATGACTGTCAATGACACCCATGTGACCATCATAATTTAATCCATTATTATTTTATTTTTAACCTTGAATTTGACATTTGTCTAACCCTTGTTGATGTCTATGTGATTTTCATAATTTAAATCTATGTCCTTTTGTCTCTGAGCTTAATTTTGACATTCACACAGCTGTTAAAATATGTCCACACAACCATCACATTGGTTTAACTCCTTATGAGCTAAACACTTATCATTTCCTAGTTCACTTTGCTCTTGCAAGTATAAATGAAAAGAATACTTGGCACAATACTTTGAGAAACATATATAAAGGACCTTGCATGAATATTTTTTCTTAATTTCTTAGTATTAATAAAATATGATTTTATCCCTAGGATAAAATCTTAAATTAAGCCTAAAACATAATGAAATTATTTCTAAGAAAGGGTGCCACTTGATAGTATGGTATTTTTTTTGAGGTAATTATTTTAGGAGGAATTATGTGTTTGAATGGTTTTAGACAAAATTTTCATAACAATTCTCCCTAAGGCTCATTTTCATTAGACAAAATGTTTGAGACACAAAGTTTGAAGGAATTCCATCAGGGGAATTATTTTTGATAAAATATCCATAACAATTGTCTTGAAGACTCAATTCTCTAAAAAAAATGTCTAAAGAAATTATTCTAAAGGGTCACTTTCACCAAACAAAATTCCAAAGGGATGCTCGAAGAGATGGTCTCAAAAAGGTTGAAACATATGATGTTGTAGATAAAATGTCTAAAGGAATTAGTCAAAGGGCAAAATCTCTCGAATAAAATGTTTGAAAGAATTGGTTGAAGGAAAAAAGGTCTGAGACAAAATTCATAAAGGGTATTTTAAAAAGGCCAAAGGTCACTTTAAAAAAGGCTAAAGGGTAGGTGGGTTAAAGCCAATGGGTCATTTTCAAAGGGAAGGAATCTAAAGGGTCTACTTTATAGGGCATTTTATCCATGATAATAGTCCTAAAGGATCTACTTCATAAAGGCTGAAGGGTAAGTGCAAAGGGTTTAGAGGGTCTAATTTATGGCAAAAATTACCTAAAGGATCTACTTCAAAGGGAAAATGTCTAGGATAAAAGTCCCAAATGGTAAGTCTAGTAAGGCAAAAGGTCAATGCAAAAAGGTCGAAAGGCAATTGAAGAAAGTTCGAAGGGTCATTTTCATTTGAAAAAAAATTTGAGACACAAATATTAAAGGGAAATTTTTTTGAAATAAACTATCTAGGACACATTTTTTTAAGGAATTGGTCTAGGGCAAAAGGCCAAAGGATTATCCAAGAACAAAAGTCTCAAAGGATAGGCTCGTAGGGAAAATTTGTTTGAGATAAAAGTCTCAAAGGGTATGTTCAAAAGCGTTGAAGGGCACTCTTAAAAATGATAAAGGGTAATTCCAAGGGGATAAAAGAGATATATCATAGGTTTTTTTTAGACAAAATATATGAAGGAATTAGCTCAAAGGGTAAAAAGGTCCCAAGATAAAAGTTCTAAAGGATAAGAAAAGTCCCATAGGGTAAGGGTGAAGGTAAAAATACCTTAGACAAAATGTCCAAAAAAATGTTTGAAGGGATGGTCTAAAGGGTGAAAGGCATGATATCTCAGATAAAAATGCCATGAAAAAAGTCCCACAAACCCAATTACATCAAGGAATTGTTTTATATAAACTATCCACAACAATGTCCTCAACAAAGATAAGTCCATAGGCTAAAAACCTACAACAATAAATCCAAAACACAAAGGTCAATGAAATTTAGATATAGGAAAAAAAAACTTGACAAAAACAAATTGCATAAGTCTGATAAATATAGGTCAAAAAACATAATCCCAATAGAATAAGCTCGATAGAAAGAATTAGTCTATGAACACAATAACAATGTTATTTTCCAAAGTGTGAAAAAGGCCAATAATCAATATTCTCCTAGATTTTGAATAAACATATAGAAGAGGGGCTAAAATTCAAGACCCTAGTCTAAAAAAAGTGTGTCTCCATTTCTTATGGAAATAAGGGGGATATTGGGTGCAATAAATGGTGAATCATAGGGGGGAATACTATTGAGTATTCAAGAACCCAAAACTCTGGTTTGTAATTTCAAATCAATCATAAAGTCTATCATAGAATAATTATTAAATCAAAAACATGAAAGATACTCCTAAGTTGATTCACACAACATACTTGCCTTCTAATTTCTTGGATCTATGTATGTCAAAACATGTAGTTTATTTAACCCCTACTATGATGAGTTTTTCAAAAGCTTGATGAAGCTGTAGGTTTCATTCCAGTATTTCTTTAAAGATAAAAATTAAGGGAATATTAGGCATTTCTCTACTTCTAGATAGTCATCCATATCCTTGATAAAGATACCTTAGGCTCCTTCTCTTCTCTCACCATTATTTTATTTTAATCATGATGTGTGGTACATTGACCTTATTTCATCATGTGAGCCTTTTGATTTTCTTTAAATTTTAGTTTTCTCTTTTACATCCATAGGTTCTTTCTCCTTTTATTTTTATTTATATATTATTTTTTTAAATTGAAAAGAGAAGAGTTGGAATCCTATTGAGATGATATAATTATTAAAAAAAATCATTATTAGAGTGTCCCTACCAGCTACACCTATACCTAGAAGTATCCCTTCTAATAAGTATTTAATGTGATAAGTGTATTTGACCCAATAAAATAAGAAAAACTTTCTAAATTTATATGAAGTACTTTGAGATCAACTTACACATGCCTAGTAAAAATATTTAGTTGTGACACCATTCAAAATAATCCATGATTACCTGCCTTCATCCTAGAGATTCAAAAACACAAAAATATGCCTAATATGTAAACTAGTCCCAAAGTGTTAAGATTTTAATTTTCCTATTTTCCACAAGTCATAATTTCAATTGGTTTGGATTTTAACTTGGTTATAGTTAAATAAAACAAAATTCCAATCATCATAGAAAGTAAAGAATAAAAACTACTCTAGAAAGCATAAAATCTAAACTAATAAAGTAGGAGTCTAATCTATGAAAGTAAGATACTAAAAGTAGGAAACTAGTATATGAAAGCAAGAAATATAATCTATGAAATCAAGGAACTAATCTAAGAAATCAAGAAATCTAATATAATCCTACATCTATATTCATCTAACCCTCATTACTTAGTAACATCAGATAATGGTACAGCCTGGAAGTAGTGTATTAGGAACTATTCATTGACTGGATATATAAGTTTATTGCTTTGGAGGTCCTTCATATGAAATTTATTATTTCCCATGATCTCTAAAATATGTTATGATCTAATCCATAGTGGGGTAAACTTGTCATGTTGTCCTTTCTTCTCATGGGCTTTATCCTAAAATAGAACTAGATCTCAAATCTTGAATACTTTGACCTTTGCTCTTTTATCAAACCACCTCTTGACCACATATTGATGTTTGTTTAATTTATGTAAGGCTTTTGTCCTTAACTCTTCCATTTTTACTATGTCTAACAATCTTGATTCTACTTTATTACTTGATTCCATGTAGTCCTGCATAAATTGATAAGTGGTAACTTTAGCATAATTGGGAATGCAAGATTGAATCCATATACCAATAGATAGGGTTAAGCTTTAAGGGATTACTTGTGCCTAGTATAGTCTACCCAAAAAGCATACTTCAATAAATTGTACCAATCCCTAGGCTTGTTTCTAACTGATTTCTTAATTGCATCAATCAAATTTTTGTTTATTGATTTAGTTAGTCCATTTTCCTAAGGGTAATGGTTAGAAGCTGACCTAATAATAATATAGATCTCATCTACCTAGTTATTAAATTCTACTAATATGAAAGTTCATCCACTATCACAAATCAAAGAAATGGGTGATCCAAATTTGGTGGTTACCTGTTCCTTCAACAAGTGAATCACATCTTGTGTTCTATAATTATTTATGGCTATGGATTTATTCTATCTAGTGCAATAATTTCTAGCACTAAGTATGAATTTATGGCTTGCTAATAAATTTGGGTTGATGACACCAATGAAATCTAAATCACATTAGGCAAATGTCCTTCCTTTAACAACTAGCTATAAGGGCATTACAGCATGTGCCTCTCTCTTGGCTAGAGTTTGGAATTTATGGCATGTTCTTACATGATCATGAGCATATTTGAAAATTATTGGTTAATAGTATCCCATTATTAAGATCTTATGGGCCATGATATTTCTAAAAGGACAACCACTGCCCATTTTCTAATGTAAGTTCTCTAAAATTTCTTTAGCTTTTTCTGTAGATACACACCTAAGGTAAATACCTTCATAATTTATTCTATAGATGACTCCCTTATTAATCATGTAATGAGTAGCTTTGAGCCTCAAATATCTTCTTCTATCTCTACTGAGATATGGGAACAAGTTCCTATAAGTTAATACTATATTATATCAGTATACCATTCTCCATTAGTTAATTGAGCTTCATATACCTCTTCAACTATGATACATGGATCTAGTTCAGCCATAAGATGAAAAATTCCTTACCCTCAAATGATCTTTGTAGGCTTGATTTCTATGTCAAATTATTATAGCTTAGCCATCCATTTACCTCATCATTCTCCTATCTCATTCTATGATAGGTTGAGATTGATAGTAGGATCAGGTATGATGGTAATGACTTTATTCCTTAAGATGATTCCTTAAGATGTAGTGATGAAACTTGTCATGTCCCCTTTTTAGTTGACATGTTCTGAGTTTATGTTTAGCCTATTATGCGACCCTCGTAGGCTGATAGGATGATTAGAGGGTCTTGATGGAGATTGGAGTGGCTTCGTTTAGCAGAGTTTTTCCAATTGGCTTTCATTTGGGCTCGTTTGGACATGTATTGAGGGAGATATTAATATTTGATTGATTTAATCAAATATTAATTATTTAGCCTATTTTTAATTAGAAACCCTAATTCTAATTTAAGAAACCCTAATTAGGGCAAGAATATCTTTTTGAGGGTATAAGGGTTTCTCATGGAGGCCATTGTTGATTAGCCATTGATTATTGATTATTGATTTTGAAGAATTTCTTCTATGAAGACTGAGCCTAGGGTTCTAGGATTCCATTTGCATTCGAGAAAGTTCCCTCTTCAGTGTGTGCAATTAAGAGGCTGTGGAATATCAGCTGATATATTGCCAAATTGAGAGATAGCTTCATCTAGAAGTTATCATAGAATTTACAGGGTTGAGAGATAACTTCACACAGAAGTTATTACAGATATTCCAGGTATTTATTTCTTTATGTTTTGATTCAATAAATTATATAGCTAGAGATCTTCTGTGCTAGAAACATATATTTTTATATCAGGGGTTGAAAATAGGCAAGTTGTGCCCAATTGGTAGCCGTACGAAGTCCGTATAGGTCCGTACAGATCCGGGCAGGTATCGACCTCGGCAGGCAGAGATCCCAGTGACTGACATCGGCCAACTGAAAGACTGATGTCGGTAGAGAAGGACCTAAAGTGACCGACGTCGGTAGTATATCAACCGACGCTAGCGATTGTGTGTTTGACATAGCAGGCCGAGACAAAATTTTCCAAATTCAAACCCAATTTCTAGATTTGCAAAGCCAGGGTTTTCAAGACTATAATTCATATTTTATATGCATAAGAGAGGACTATTATTGTAATAATTTAGAAGGACAAGTGATAAAATCTATGATTTGTTATTAAGAGACTATATTATTGTTATCTTTCTAAATTTATTCAACAAAAATTATATCTTTGTTCAAAGTTTTGTGTTGCTATATTTCTTATTTGGAGGGGATATTACAATGGTATTAGAGCTAAATCCTACCAGCCTGAGGGACTATAGATCTTATGCAGCCACAAGAGTTGGGACCACATAGGTATAACACACGCAGTAGAGCCTTCCTTGAAGGTACCTAGTTGTTAGAACAACAACGGATTATCATGAGTGACAGATGTGAGGGTAGCCCACCCAGGGGCCACAGGTATGATGCTGATCAGGACACCATAGAATTTCACCGTGCTATGATGACAAGCCAACAGCAGATGAATCAGACACTACAGGCACTTATGACTATGATAAGGGGAATGAATGCAACTGATGGATAGATCGAGGACCAAAGAGATGACAGGAGTGCTACGATTAATCAGAGACCATAGCAGACTCACTCTAGAATAGCTGATAGACCTACACATCCTACATTTGTTCAAGAAGAACCAGAGGCACCAGCAGAGGAGGCAGGGAATTCCCCATTTGTAGATGTTAACATGGCTGCAAATGATGAGTGGGACTTATTACCTCCTCATGTTCAAGAGAGGACATCCTTTGACTATTTTGTTAATCTGAGGAGAGAGCACTACAGATTGGTTAGACAGGATAGCAGGCCTAGAGTTCAATTCAGTGAGCTGAAGAAGGCTATGGGTAAGCTTTCTTTGACTACTTTTGACGGTAGTGGCAAAATGATAGATCAAGCTTGGGTTCATAAGCTTGACACCTTTTTGGCATTTAGACCAATGTCAGAGATAGAGGCCATCAAATATGCCACTTTGCACTTGGATGGAGTAGCACATGATTGGTGGTACCATGGTATGGTAACACTTCAGCATAACTAGGTAACAGAGTACCAGGACTTTGTGGATAGGTTAGTTGAGCGGTTTGACAAGAACGATCCTGAGGTTTACTTTCGAGATCTAGCATAGTTGAGACAAATTGGTAACCTAGAGTCCTTCATTGGTGAGTTTCAGAGATTGGCAGTCATGGTGCCCAATATTTCAGAACATAGATTGGTAGTTCTCTTCGTAGAGGGATTGACAGAGCCATTGAGAGGTTGGATCAAAGCCTTTGATCCTCCTTCATTATAGGTAGCGATGAAGAAGGCATGTAGTATGGAGATGGCAGCCCCATCCCATAAATTTAACTCCAAGGGTACTTCTTCATCTAGAGACCATAAGTGCTCCAACACAGATACAGAGAGACCGGATTTTAACATAGATAAATCTGGGGTTAAAAATGATTCAAAGGCCAATCTGGCAGCACCACCTTTGGATCGTGAGGTGCTTAATGATCTACATAGGAAGAAGCTTTGCTTCTACTACAAAGTTCCATATGATATCCATCACGATTGCCCTTTGAGGCCTAAGGGAAAGGCAAATCGTGTGATGTGGGCATATTATGAGGACTCAGATTCTGAGGATTCTGAATAGCAGAATAGTTCTAAGGGGGCAGAGGTAGAGGATTCAGGGCCTAAGTTAGAGGTAGAGTTAGAGCTTCACATATAAGAGGCATGCATATCCATTATTTAGTCAGATGAGTCATTCAGACTCTGTGGAGTTCTGGCAGGACAGAAGGTTATCACCCTTCTTGATACAGGAGCCACACACAATTTCATAGATGCTAGATTTGTGGAAAAGTGTGGACTCACTACTATAGATTTTGAGGGCATCAGAGTTAAGGTAGCTGATGGTCACACTCTTAGGTGTGAGCGTATGATTAGAGACCTCCCATTGCACTTGAACAATTATGAGTTCAAGGCTGATTATTATGTGGTAGACATGGGAGACATAGACTTAGTCTTGGGTATGAAGTGGATTCATTCATTTGAGGAAGTTACTCTTCATCTCAAGGACATGGAGGTTCTCTTTAATGTTAATGGGAAGACACATATTCTTAAGACAATATGGGGCAGTAGCTTCAGATATATGTTTTTTCATCGAATGGAGGTACCTATACCACATGACATGATAGAGGGCGATGACGAGTGCACATTGGCACCAACACAGGAGAGGTATGAGGACGAGCTTGGTATTGAGGTGAGTTCAGTTTAGGAAGTGTCACATGTGGTGAGGACTCAACCTTTTATTATAGTTGGGTCACAGGTTGATGATGGTATGACTATTTCTAGCCTTCACAATCCAATTTTAGATATTATTCCGGTAAGGAGTTTGCTTATTGATTTTCATTTATGGATTGGATGTTGGGGTGCTTATTTTAGTACTAGAGATGACATGACACCATTACATGAGATTTGGGATGGACATGGCATGGGGTTCATGTTAATTGACAGTGGTGGAGATCCTAACTACATTTGGGATCCAGGTGGATTGATTGATTTGTCAGTCAGCGACTGCTTGAGGGCAAGCAATTCTAGGAGGGGCAGATTGTCATGTCCCCTTTTTAGTTGACATGTTCTGAGTTTATGGTTAGCCTATTATGCGACCCTTGTAGGCTGATAGGATGATTAGAGGGTCTTGATGGAGATTGGAGTGGCTTTGTTTAGCAGAGTTTTTCCAGTTGGCTTTCATTTGGGCTCGTTTGGACATGTATTAAGGGAGATATTAATATTTGATTGATTTAATCAAATATTAATTATTTAGCCTATTTTTAATTAGAAACCCTAATTCTAATTTAAGAAACCCTAATTAGGGCAAGCATATCTTTTTGAGGGTATAAGGGTTTCTCATGGAGGCCATTGTTGATTAGCCATTGATTATTGATTATTGATTTTGAAGAATTTCTTCTGTGAAGATTGAGCCTAGGGTTTCAAGATTCCATTTGCATTGGAGAACGTTCCCTCTTCAGTGTGTGAAATTAAGAGTCTATGGAATATTAGCTGATATATTACCAAATTGAGAGATAGCTTCATCCAAAAGTTATCACAGAATTTACAGGGTTGAGAGATAACTTCACACAGAAGTTATTACATATATTCCAGGTATTTATTTCTTTATGTTTTGATTCAATAAATTATACATCTAGAGATCTTCTATGCTAAAAACATATATTTTCAGATCAGGGGTTGAAAACAGGCAAGTTGTGCCCAATTGGCGGCCGTATGAAGTCCGTACAGGTCCGTACAGATCCGGGCAGGTATCGACCTCGGTAGGCAGAGATCCTAGTGACCGACATCGGCCGACTGAAAGACCGACATCGGCAGAGAAGGACCTAAAGTGACCGACGTCAGCAGTATATCGACCGATGCCGGCGACTGTGTGTTCGACATAGTAGGTCGAGATAGAATTTTCCAGATTCAAACCCAATTTCTAGATTTACAAAGCCAGGGTTTTCAAGACTGTAATTCATATTTTATATGCATAAGAGAGGACTATAATTGTAATAATTTAGAAGGACAAGTGATAAAATCTGTGATTTGCTATTAAGAGACTATATTATTGTTATCTTTTTGAATTTATTCAACAGAAATTGTATCTTTGTTCAAAGTTTTGTGTTGCTATATTTCCTGTTTGGAGGGGATATTACAAAACTTTTTCTTGACTTTAACAAGGGAAAAAATCTATTTATTAATCATAGAGTACCTAAGTTTTGTATCTTTTAGGTTTGTGATTGTGAATGTGATTGGATGTTCAGTTTCATCCTTTTTTTACATGATGATAGTATAAATCATATGCTTTGAGGTAAATGAGTATAAGTAGAAATTTGTATTAAAATCTAAACTAATCAACACTAGAGCTTGTGATATTGCATCTTTAATGTCCTATAAGGGCTTTTGTGTTTCAACTATCCACTCTATTTTGACATCCTTCTTGAGCATAGCATTCAAAGATCTAAAAATATCTACAAATACTAAGATGAACTTATTTACAAAGTTAATCTTTTTAAATAATTATTTAAACTCCTTATTTTTTAGTGGCTACATTTTTAAAATCACCTAAATTTTGTCTGGATCAATGGTGGTCCCATCCTTAGTGATGATGTGCCCCAAAATATTGTCTTCAATCACTCCAAATATAATTTTCTTTGGGTTTAATGAAATACTAAACATTTTACATATCTCAAAAATAGATTTTCACTGACTTATGTGGTCTTTCCTAATCTTTGAAAATAACATAAGATCATCCATGCAAATGATTATACATTTTCCTACTAGTCCATTAAAAGTGTGATACATGGCACGTTGAAAGGTTGATCTTGTATTTAGTAGGCCAAATAGCATCCTCTTATATGCATAAGTTCCCCACTTCATGGTGAACATCATTTTCATTATATCCTTAGATTACACCAATACCTGATTGTAGCCTAAAAATACATCTAGGAAGGACATCATTTCAGAACCACATACTATTTATATCACCTCATCTAAGAAGGTAGGGGATAATTGTCATTTTTTAAGCCTTATTTAGGTTCCTAAAATTGACACATAATCTAATCTCACTATTCTTCTTTATTATTGGGACCAAATTGGCCACCTAGGTAGAATGTTAAATTAGGAAGATGATTTTTGCATCTAAAAGCTTCTCCACTTCTCTCTAAATGAGAGGCTCCAAAATAAGATTGACTAGTGCCTTTGTCTAAATGGGTTATGATTTGTCTTCAAGGGAATTGTATGAGTGATGACCTAAAGTTCATAAACTTTTAGATCTTTATATGTCTAAGAAATGATGTCCCTCTATAAAGAAATTAAATCCTTCACTTATTGCCTCTCTTTTAGGGTGTAGTTGAGGTCGATATTCACATAATGTAGGCAAAGTTCGTCTCCTAGATTTTCCTCTTTGAAGTTCGATTCATTGACTTTTGGTTGTCTTTGATGTTATGTCTGAGTATCTATATCAAATGTTCTTTCTAAGGAGACTAATTCAGATGAAATTTAATTCTCATTGAGCTAAATAATTTCCTCTTTATCTAATTCCTCTTGATAAAGGTGATTAATGTTCTTATCATTAATGATTTGGGATTAAAATTCCATTGAACTAGTTAGAAAATAAATAATCTATTGGTCATCATCAAAGACCTAGAAATTTTTGACATTATCTAGAATAGAGGGGCATGGTACTAATTTAATGGATAATTTTTTTTACCTTAGATTCTTCTAGTGGCTCCAGATTAGTAGTAGTAGTATAAAATGAGTCAATGGTCTAATTTTTCTCTCTGAGAAGTTTTACTATGTTGAAATATTCAAAGCTTTCAATCAGATCATAGACTCTATGCTTGTATCTCTTCAAATAAGATAATCTCATTGGTATTTATTTCTAACTTGATTTATCACCAGTCTTAAGTCACCAAATACTGATATATGTTTGAAATTATTCTTAAGTGTAAACTATAATCCAAAAATTACAACCTCATACTCAACTTTGTCATTAGTGCATGGAAATTACAACTTGTATGCTACCAAGAATTTTTTCCTTATGGATCAATCAAATCTATTCCCATGCATGATCCCTACTTGGATCTAGCACCATAAAATCATAGAGTTCATATCTAAATAAAACATTTAGGTTATAGATTTTATACTTGATTTTGAGTAGTAAAACTATAAATATTGAGTGGGTGACTCATACTTTACCTCTTCATTATTGATATTATACTCTATAATAAGATACTTCATTCTTGGCTTTTTGTCAATTTTGATTTGATTTGAAACTCCTCTCCAACGAAACCATATATGAGATAAGTTTATAGATAGATATCCATTGAGTGTTTTAGACCAATCCCTACTCAATAGAAAACCATATCCTTCAGGTATGTCCACCACTAAAATATCAATGGTCATTTGGTATCTTGGCTCAAATGCTACTTAAATGTGTGCATTGCTCAATTCTCCAACTACTAGGACCACTATCTTATCTAGTTGAGAAACTAGTATATTTGAGTGGTTTGGAGTGAGACCTAGATTCTAACATATGGATGTAGTCATGATAGTTGTAGATGCTCTAGAATCAACTAAATAATTATGAATATTCTTACCAAATGCCCTGATAGTCAGCAAAAAGCATGGAATTTCTAGCTTGCTCTTGTAAATGACATTGGTGTTAATAACTTTCACTTTGTCTATAGATGCTTTAGTTATTTCCATAATGGCCTTCCCTATAATGGAATTTCATAATAGTTCCTTCTATTTAGTGATCTATGCTAACTCACGAAGAGTTATATTCACTTTGATCTTCTTCATATCCTCAACAATATTATATCCTCCTTTTCTTGGTTCTTCTTTGATCTATTGATAATCATTCCCATTTGGATGGGGTGGATTATCGTCTACCTTAGGATTAAGAGGAATTATCATGGTATTTATAGGAGTTGATTTTGTGAGTGGTTGCTTACTTCTTAGATTGTATGCACCTCTATGGAACTACTAGAGAATGTGGACTTCATCTATTTTGTTTTTTGGGTCATTTTCATCTTCACCTAGAAAGGGAAACTCATGAGTTTTAAATAACATGGTAGTGATAGAAGAGCCAAGATCTAGAGGATTTTTAGGTGGATTATACATCTGATCTTTTTTTACCATCTCTCTTCAATAAATTTTGAATGCTACACAAAATTCAACATAGTTAAGCTCACCATGATTAAAAGTATTGTGAATTTTTCACCAATTGGTAAGATCTATCTTTGCTATGTTTATATCTGGAAGATTGTTAGGATATTTAGGCCTATTGAATGGTTTATTGTATCTTTAAAATCTAATATTTTGATTGCCAATTTGGCCATTTACATTGCCATTTTCCTTTGAATATTTAGTAAATTGTTGCTGAACTTTTGAACCATCTTCTGAATAGAATCCAATTCTACCTTTATGGAATCTATACCTTATAAAATTATAGTGGGAAGTGAAGTCACTTTTTTTTATGTTGATAACCATTGCCTATCCCATGATTATTTAAGTAGCTAAAATTCACCTATGTTGTCTACATTATTGGAGGCAGTGTGTACAATTGGTTCTAATTAAATGTTAGGACATTCTGGTTTACATGTCAAACTATATTTAGTAATAGAAAACTATTGTTAACATTAGGTACTCCAAGCATCTAAGGATTGAGCTACCTATTTATACTGATAGCATCTTTAAATGTTAATGCCAAATTGTTATCCATAATTATTCTTTTTAAGAACATGATAGTGATAAGGTCTATCATGTTCTTATACATTTCAAATGCTAATAGGTAAAGTGTTACTTACAAATAAGGGGTTCCCTATTAGAGGAGATGTATTATTTTGAATTAGGATTATTGGCATAGTTCTAGGTTTCCTATGATTTGTTAGGGGTGAGACTCTAAAACTAGCTTTGGAATTAGATTTGGTCACTCTCTTGGGTGACTCTAGTATAAATCTATGTAAAGGATAACTAATACTATTGGGGGTGTTGGCCCTCCTTCTAGTGCCAATTTAGACTATTGATAAGGGTTTTATGAACACCATACCTTAATGAGGTAGCCTTTAAAGTTTTAAGATCTCAATGGAGGTAAAATCCACTCCAAGGCATGATTTATAGGTGTGTGATATGTTACAACCTATTGATGGGATAGTGGGTAGGGCATGTAGGTTGTTGACAAGGTTTTAAGACATAGGTGTGGTTCATAATAAGGGTAGTGAATCTCTATGTGAGTTGGATAGGTAGTTGGTTGCTATCTAGAGTGGTTATATCTCAAAACAAACTCAAAAAAAGAGGGAAGGGTAAGGCATAAAATAAATATTCTATGGTTTTTAGGAACTACTTCCGTGGCTAGTTTCTAAAAAGATAAGTACTCTTAATATCTATGCCTATTTCTAGTAGTAATTGCACACACATAATTATACATAACTAAGAAGTTTAGAGGAGATAAATATGTAAGAAATTCATAAGCCTCAAACAAATTTTGATCCTTTTAGGGTAGCTATTGCACACCCTTAATTAGTAGATTATGGCTCAGGCTAATAGAGTATCTAAGGTAGCTATTACACACACATAGAAAACTACATCTAGGAAAACACTCATGCAAAATTAGAATTATGAATCAATTTAAACTTAATTATCTTAATTAATATATTTATCAATCCTTCAATAGTTTTTTCACATATACATATTCATACATCAATTACTATAACTAATAATCCATTTATACATTTTTTACCCTAAAGATTTTTGAAACATACAACCAAAAAAAGTAACAACTAATTACATAATAATTAGAAATAAAATACACAAACACTTTCACTGATGATCAAAATTGATGCTACTCCTATATTCAAAGTTATATAAAAAAAATCCAAATTAGATTAAAATTATTTAAATAGGCTTGGGGAAGGGGCCACCTCATCCTCCAAGCTCATACAAAGTCGTTACATGTAGTAGTTAGAACATGAGTTCTAACTTTGGTCTAAAACTATGTAAAATTCTACTTGTAGTTATTCATTTAAAATAGCCTTTGAAAAATCTATGTAACATGTGCATGTGTATAAATACAAAGGCCATTTTTTACAATTATAGCTCAAACTATATAAAAATTACAAATATATGAATCATTTTACAAAATTATACATGCATCCTTTTATAGGTTGTGAGAATAACCTGTTAGATATTATTTTAGATTAATCACCTTCAAATGGAACTCAGCATGCATCGAAGACCAATATCATTATATAAATCCTTTAGAACAAGTAATGTTATTTAACTATGACTAATCTAACTTAACTATGCATTTCATGTTACCTATGCCTCTCATTGAGTTTAGACCTTTTAAAAGTACACCTGAGACTTGTACCATTGATATACTACATGATGAAATGCAAACGTGCTATTTGGCACCTCCATATGCTTCCTACAATCATCTACAAAACACACTTTATTACTTATCACCTTTATACCATGTAATAACTTCTCACTTATCCCAAGAATTTTGAAAATTCCTCATTGATCTTGCACTATTGATCTTCATGTACTATGATCTTGTAATGTTTCCACTTGGTAGTCTCACAAAGCTTTGAAAATAATTTGTTGTTGTACTTGATTTCACACCATTAGATATTTGGTATGCAAGTTACTACATATTTTAGATCTTGGTGTTTGACTCTTTGACTCCCAAAAGCTTAACACTTATCACATCCTCATTCTTTTGAAAATTCTATGCTAATCTTGCACCATTGGAACACTTATATGAATCTATGCTAACCATCGATCTACCTGGGTCATCTAACCTTTGTTTCTAAATAGCTAATTTATGAGGCTAAATTTGATGTCTATGGGATCATCAAATATGTCCTCATGACCATTGATGATGTCCACAAAATTATCATAATTTAATCCCGTATTATTTTCTTATTGATCTTGAATTTGACATTCATACGACCATCAAAGATGTCCTCATGACCATCAATGATGTCCATGTAATTGTCACAATTTAAACCTAGTAATTTTGTCTCTGAGATTAATTTTTATGTTTGTGCAACCATAAAAAGACATCCAAATGATCTTCACATTGGTTTAAATCCCTACAAGTTAAACACTTATCATTTCCTAGTTTGCTCTGCTCCTGTAAGTATAAATAAAAAGAAGACTTAGCATAATATTTTGGAAAACACATATAAAGGAACCTGCATGAATATTTTAGCCTAAGGTCTTAGTATAGATAAACTACAATTTGTCCCTAGGCTAAAATCTTAAATTAAGCTAAAAACATAATGAAACACTTTCTAAACAAGGGTTCCACTTGGTAGTATAGTATTTGTCTTAGGGAAATTATTATAGGGGGAATTGTGAAGGGGAATTGTTTCAAATAAAATGTCTACAACAATTCTCCTGAAGGGTCATTTTTGTTAGAAAAAATTTCCAAGACACAAAGTATAAAGTAATTCCATTAAGAGGATTATTTTAGATAAAATGTCTATAATAATTTTATTGAAGACCCAATCTCTCTGACAAAATGTCTGAAGCAATTATTACAAAGGGTGAATTTTGTCAGATAAAATATCTAAAGGGATGCAAGAATGGATGGTCTCAAAAAGTTTGAAAGGCATGATGTCTCAAAAAAAAATTCTAAAGAAATTGGAAAAATGGGAAAATATCTCAAACAAAATGTCCAAAGGAATTGGCTAAAGGGAAAAAGTTCTGAGACAAAATTCCCAAAGGGCATTTTCAAAAGGCTAAAGGGCACTTTCAAAAAGGTTGAAAGGTAGGTGAGTTAAGGCCAAAGGGTCATTTTAAAAGGGTATGAATCTAAAGGGTCTACTTCATAGGGAATTGCATCCATGACAAAATTCTTGAAGGATATAATTCATAAAGGATGAAGGGTAAGTGCAAAGGGTTCAAAGGGTCTACTTCATGGTGAAAATTTCCTAAAGGGTCTACTTCATAGGGTGAATTTTTGGGATAAAATTCCTAAAGGGTAAGTATATTAAGGCAAAGGGTCAATGTAAAAATTTTGAAGGGAAATTTTAGAAAGTTCAAAGTGTCATTTTAATCAAACAAAATTTCCAAGACATAATGTCTAAAGGGAATTTTTCATCGAATAAAATGTTTGAGACAACTTCTGAAGGAAATGGTTTAGGGAAAAAGGCTTGAAAGGATTATCCAAGGATAAAAGTCCAAAGGATAGGCTCATATGGAAAAATTATTTGAGACAAAATTCTAAAAGGGTATGTTCAAAAGGGATAAAGTTAAATTTCAAAAATGATAGAGGGTAGGTCTAGAGGGCTAAAAGAGATCTAGCAAAGGATTTGTTTCAAACAAAATGTTTGAAGAAATTGGCTCGAAGGGCAAAAACATCATGGGATAAAAGTCCCAAAGGATAAGAAAAGTCTCTAAGGGCAAGGGTGAAGGTAAAAATATCTTAGACAAAATGTCTAAAGGAATTTTCAAAGGGATGATCTGAGGGGTTAAAGGCATGACATCTCAGATAAAATGGCCTTGAAAAAAGTCCCATAGACCCAATTCTGTTAGGGAATTGTTTTAGACAATTTTTTCATAATAATGTCCCTAAAAAAAAAAGTCTACATGCTAAAAGCCTATAAAAATAAGTCCAAATGAATTCTAATAATGGATAAAAAACCCAAAAAAAACAAATTGCATAATTATGATAAAGATAA
This sequence comes from Torreya grandis, assembly GCA_037957365.1. Classification (NCBI taxonomy): domain Eukaryota; kingdom Viridiplantae; phylum Streptophyta; class Pinopsida; order Cupressales; family Taxaceae; genus Torreya; species Torreya grandis. Next base: position 898,753 of record JARHVA010001785.1, read on the forward strand.
GTTCAAAAACATAATCCCAATATAATAATCATGATATAAAGAATTAGTCTTATGAACGCCAATGCCATTTTTCCAAAGTAAAAAAAAGGCCAATAATCAATATTCTCTCAAATTTTGCATAAATATATAGAAGAGGGGCTAAAAGTCATGATCATAATATGAAAAAATTGGGTCCTCATTTCCTATGGAAAGAAGGTAGATGTTGAGTGTAATAAAACCAAAGACAGTCAAGCTGAGTCATGATCAGTCTACTAGTCAAAATGGAATATTTTATAAAGTAGATCAAGGATTAGATATGAATTATTATCAATAACATGTGTTATCTACATATATTGACAAGGCAGTCAAAGAAAATAAGAAAGATGATAAGGTAGATGAGTCAAATGCTTCAGTCGAGCCTAAATGGATTCTAAATAGGGACTATCAATCTCATGATTGCAAGATGGATGAAAAGAGTGGATTTGAGATCTAAGAATATCCTAATTTGATGGTTATTTAGCTCCTTATGGTAAGGGATGACTCCATTAGGATTCATGGAGACACTCATTAATCAGTGGAAGCTTGGTAGCTATCATGAAGACATGTTGAATAATGTTGATAGATCTAGAAGTTTTGTTGGCATATGAGAGGTAAGCAAAAATTTGTTCCTTGTTTCTCATAGTTGGTAGTTGAACTTGATCTATGTTGAGAATTTATATTTATATCAAGATGTTTTGAAGGAAGATGAGGATGTTTTGAGAGTCTTAATGACTAAAGTGGAGAGTTCAAGCTATGAAGACAAAATGAGAAGTCCCTAGATCTACAGGTAATGTTAAGAGTGTGGTAGCCTAGTGAGTGATCGAGAGTTTGATTTTATTCAATCATGTCAAGGAAGGAAAATAATATTGAGTTTGTAGTTCATTTGAAGAATAGATACTTGGTATAAGGGGGAGCTTAGTATCTCTAAGTTCTTTGTAAAGAGAGTGGTTACCTTTGATATAATAATAGAGGTATGCATGGAGTTAGTTGGATAAAAGGCCATAGCTAAGTTCTAAGGGAGATTGTTTAGAATGGAGAGGTAGCCTATTGAAAAGAGTGGTTTTTAAATATTGTTTTCCATTTAGTATCTTTGAGAGGTTGCATTAGCTCAGGTGGAAAAGGTGTGTTTTCAAGATTTGTCTAAAATAATTGGTATTAAGGTGAGTGTTTTTTAGCATCTCATTTTATTTGTTATTGAATTTCTATTCCAAGGTTCAGATGCTAATTTTTGGAAGACCCTTTGCCATCAATGTCAAAAGGGGGGAAAGACCAGAATGGCGAGATGAGAATGATAAAGTTGTAGTGTGTTTGACATCAATGAAAAAGGGGGATTTTTTTGGCATGTTATTCTCATTGATGTCATTAATGTCAAGCTTGATGTCATTAATGTTAAGGTGCACCCAGTGAAGGTTCATAGTGAGTGGTCATTAAGGTGTGCATGATATGACAAGGTGAGATTGTTGAGCATTTTATATTCTATTGGTTGATGTCAAAGTTGATATAAAGGTTTAGGTCAGAATAAAGTTACCAATGTTTTCATTGAAAGTTCTTATCAAGGTATGGTGACAAGTAGGTCTGCATGAGTGTTATTGAGAGCAAGGTTAGTTAGTAGTGTGTTGATGTGAAAAGGGGCATTGATTGAATGTTGTCATGAAAGATAATTTAAAATCAGAAGAGTGAATCTGATGTCCATTAATGCTTTATGGTTTCTTGAAGACACACATCAAGGTGTCAAATATATTTAGGTGCACGAAAGAGAGATATCAAGTCATATGATGCTTGGTCATGTGGTTTTAAGTCTATATAAAGCTATAGAAGATTTTTTTCATCAAAAAGAGAATGGTGTAGTGATATGAGTCTGGTGTAATATATTATATTTTCTTGGTTGATGTTTTATTGAGGTTATGATATGGAAAGAATAGGTCAAAGCATCAGCTACTTAAGTAGTCTAATCCTAGTCATAGCTTGAAGAGACCTTGTGAGAAGCTTTGATCATAGTGTCTTGGTGAGATGAGTGTACATAGGTATGATTGTTTGTATGATGTTTTATTATCATGTATGTGAGGCACTAGAACATTTATGAGAGTTTGAGGATGAGCCTACAAGGGTAGGACCTTCAATTTAGGTTTGCATCTAGACCTCTCGTAGACCCTACCTGGCTTAATGAGGTATCATGATATTTTTTAAAGGCATATCAAAGATTTATTTCCATGTTTAAGCATGAGATAGGTTGATTTATTATGTGATTGAGGTGGAGAGTGCATGGAAAGATGCATGAAGGTCAATTTTAAGGCCTAATGTGGTTTTTAGGTCAAGGTATACATATAAAAGTGAGAGAGTGTGGCCTAATGAAGGGTCATGATCATATTTTAAGGTTTTTGAGCTCATGTAATCATTTTTAGAGGTGATTTATGTTGTTTTAAGTTTTTTCATGTAGTTTGAGGTCTCTAGAGTGCTCAAAATGAGGGGTTGTCAACCTAAAAAGGATATTCTTGTGCTCATCAGCTCATCAAACCTTTGTATGGGAACATAAGGTATTCATGGTATATTTGGAAGGGTCATATCTAAAAATTCCATGCATTATTTTTTGTATTGAAGGGATAGGCTTTATGAATGGCCATTATAAGTGGAAATAGATTTAAAACTGCGTAGAACCCTAATAAAGACTCAATGTTGAAGATATTTTTCAAAAGTGCCCAAAATGGATTGTTATGACTAAGTAAGATATTGTATCTTATAGTTGACTCTCTCAAGTACCTCTAGGTAGTATTGGTTAGAGAGAGAAGAGAGAAATGTGAAGATACAAGCTTATTTCTGAAGAAGATGTAGCTATCAAAAGTTATATTAGACATAATAACAAAATGGATGGAGGAAGAAGGTATAAACTCATGTTTCATGTCCATTAAATTTTTTTGATAAGATATATTCCTAAAATTTTATAAATTGATGATCCAGGTAGGCCAGTCACTAACATGCCTAATAGAGCAAATTATGTAAAACCCAGGTAGTAATGAGAAATTGGTTCTAAGTGTGTTTTCATGGTAGATTGATGGATTAAATTACATGGAGTTGTTATTAATAACTTATATTTAATGTTAATTTCTTTGATTAATTTTAATTATAGTGTAAGTGGTGAAAATTATGAAGCCAAAATGGCTTGTTTGGCTCAGTGAGATCTCTATGTAGTGAGTTCAATAAATTGGTCTGTAAGACCAATAGTTACCACTAGACCATAAGATGTTTATATTTGAATATGGTATAGAGATTTCATAGGATAATTTTCATTTTTTTAAATTATTTTAAATTCCATATATAGGTGTTATAAGGTCAATTTTTAAGAATGTATTTTTTACAATCTTAGCAGTTTTGAGCAAGCAAAGTTGTAGTGATGAAAAGTTATTTCTAAGTGTATTTTCATGAGAGAGTGATCAAATTTAGTTCATGGTGTTTTTTTTTACTTTAAATTCATATTAATTTTTTGTAAAATATTTTAAGTTAGTGTAATAGGTTGAAAAGTTGAAGCCAAAAATGGCTTGTCTTGTTCAAGTAAGACTGCATGAGATAAGATCAGGAGATTGGTCTGTAAGACCAATGTTTTATATTAAATATTATTATTTTTGTGATTTATTTTGTTTTAAATATTTTATATAATGTATTTATTATTATTTATGGTGTATTTTTATGTGTTTTATGTCAATTAGTTTCATGACTAGTTTTTGACTATTTTGGTAGGTCTGAGTGAGCATTTTGAAGAGATGAGTTTAAGCCTTTTTTCCTTGAGTTAAAGTGTTTAAATAATATGGTGATGAACATAAGGTAATTTATATTTTTTATAAGTTATTTATTTTCATATTTATGTGGGTAAATAATGTTCTATCTTTAACTATTCAAGATGGACTTTTCTGTGTGTTTAAAAGCCTAATGTGAACAGTGCTAATGGAGTGTTTTAAGTGGTGGTTGGACCTAAAAGGTTCATGGTGATAAAATTATGTTGGATAATTCCTATTTTATTTTTATATCAAAAAATTATTCCATGAATATAGGTTTATATTATTCTATGCGGTCATAAGGTAATGTGTCCTAAAGTAAACCTAATGGAATTAGGTCTCCATGAGACCTAAAGAAGGATTTAGTCTATTTGAGTTATGGATGACCTAATGTAATGATTTATTATTTATTTTAAAATTTATAAGGAATATTATATTTAAATATAAGTTTTAAAGTGTGTTTTATTGACCAATAGGTGTATGAGTAAGAGGATTGTATAAGAACAGGGCTTTTTAGGCCTAATTAGTTTGTTAAAGGATTGAATAAAGGAACCAATGAGATAAAATATCCTTGAGTATAAGGAGGTATTTTATACCATAAAAATATAGTATAGGTAATATCATTAATATATAATAATAGGTTTGAGTATGAATATCAAGGTCATATGACCTAATCAGTCTTGAAGAGACCCGGTTAACCGAAGAGGCCTAGAAGGCAGTTTGAGAAGGATAAGAATGTGAAGATATGAATAGGTGGTCATAATAAGCTGGTTAAGAAAAATATTTTTCTAAAGGTGATCAAAAAAAATCAGGTGTTTTATTTTGTGTGTATTCATCTATGGGGTTGGTGCCTCCTTGCAATTAGGTGCTTGTGAAAGCCTAGTCAAGTAGGTGCTTGGCTAGTTGTGGTTCGTTCTCCATGTGGAATTGGTGCTTCAATAAATTTGGTTTTTTTCTTATAATAATTTATTACATGTTAAAATATTAGTGTATTTTCCTCCCCTTGAGAGTTTCCCACATATGAGACGTGTTCTTGTATTTCATGTTCATATGTATGGTTATTTATGCTTTGATTGATCTATATGTTTATATGAATGTATCATGAATTTTAAGTGGAATTGGATGAATGTTTTTAATAATGATTCACCCCCCACTCTAATCATTTTACTTCCAAAACCTATATTTATATCCCACAGAACATACTGTTGGAGGAGTATTGGTGAATTGGGAGTGTGCCTTCAATGTGAGGTCTCACTAATGATGAGAACTAAGGGTTTAGTGTCAAAAACACATAAACACTATATGATCATTTTTATATTGAAAAAAAACTATTAACACTACCAAAGGTGAAATAAATGAATTCATACAAAGATTATAATATCTAAGCACATCATAACTGTGACATACATAAAGCAATAATGTGTTAATCCAATTAACCTATCATTGATGATCATTCAAACATGAAGATGAAATAAAATTGGAAAATAGAAGATAATATCTTGTATAAAATATAAATTATATTCATTAAAAGAATAAAATTTTACAATAATCAATTTGGGCCAATTTTACAATCTATAGTAGTGAAGTAAATGCAGGTGAAATCATGGTAGTAATCTGACAACACTTTCAATAAATTTTGGTCGACCCTATAATATAATATGACTCTTCCTTATAGAGATAAGGATTGGGTATGACCTCAAAAAATAATGAGGATCCCATCCTAGGTCATGATGGCCACTCATTATATATAAACATATTTCAAAATTTAAAAAAAAATAATCCCTAAAAACTTGTAATATATTTATAAGGGACCAATAGTTGACATGAGGAAGAAACTAAGAGGGACTAACTCCTAACTAGTTTAAATAGGCACTCCTAGCTTCTAACCCAATTGACATGAGGTCAAAATCCTTGTCTATCTTGGTGAAGTTCATTTTAGGATCCTTAAATATTACCTTAGCCTAAGCTATTAGTATCTATGAGATCTAGAAAGGTGATTCCATTGATGCTTAAACTTTATAAACCTAGTTGATGTTCACTGTTGACTAAGTTGATATATCTAACACCACCCAAGCCCATTCTTGGTTTTCCTTGGACACTTTCTCCCTCATAACCTAGTTTAATAAATCCAGGTGGACTTTGAATTCCCCTTGGTTGAGAAAGCTACCATTTGGGTGGAAAAACACAAAGATATTAACCTACCTGAAGTAGGTCAATATCTTCTTCTTTCCCTCTTAAAAGGGTTTTATTTCCATGTGATCCAAGGCTAACCATTCTTCCGTTGTAGCTCTCATGTTCCCTGTGTATGTTGAGTATAACCCAAAATATGACGTTAATATAATTTTAAGCTTTAAGAACATCCCTTATTTACCACCACCTCTAGCTTCTTGAATTTCACATCAATCTCTACTATCCTCTCTATGGAGTCCTAAGTCTATTATATAAGCATGTTGATCTCAGCTAAAGTCTCCATTACTTTCCCAAGTATTGAGAAAATTAGTAGGAGATCATCCTTGATATGCCCAATTAGACTAACTAGAAAAGTTCTCTTTACTTGGAATTTTAGATTGTGAACTTAGATCTGAATTTCCTCACGGATATTCTCAAACATATCATGGGTAGATTAAAGGAGAGATAATGGGTCCTCCACCATCCTCTCCTCCTTAGAAGAAGTCCTAACCTTGGTGAGGGAGAACAAATTCTGATGGGTTTGTTATATCACCAAGTTCCCCTCTTATGTAAACTTGTGTGTGAGCATTATCTTCATACTCTTAGAGGCTCAATCAAAAATGCATTACATGTTTGGGTCACCCTAGATAGCCATCTATAGTTCATGTGACCCCAAAACCATCTCTTAGTTTATAGGGGGTGTAGGAAGTATGGATGAAATTATGGTGAAGGGTAGAAGACAAGATGGAGAAAGTGGAAGAAGTGAAAGAGGAAAAGAGTGGAGGAAAATGGGGAATAGGAGAGAAAGTAGGGAGAATCAAATGGGATTCCTAGGGAAACATTTGTGTCTACCACTATTCCTAAGTTAGGTTCACTTAAGGTAGAACTGTCCCTAGAAATGGGTCATTGAATAATAGGGAAGAGATGGGTTGTTAAAGGTGAGTCCCATAGAGCCTTGGGTAATGGAGAGAGGACGTTGAGGAGCTAGATGTCAAGATGTTGATACTAGGGTAGGAGGAGATATTGACACCTACAAAGGAGGTGAAGTTAGATCAAAAGGTATTAAAGCTAGAGCTGAAGTGTGGGTCACCTTTTGTTTCCTCTTTAGCCCCTTTCTTAGGTTAGTGTTGGATGTTATATTGGATGGTCTAACTAGGATGATAAGAGCCACAGGGGATAATGACAAAGGACTTAGAGTTGCTAAAGGTAGAACCAAACTAATTAAATTAGGAAATATAGGGTCCTTATAAGAAGTGGTATGCTTCCAAAGGTTGTAATCATGCCTACTGCTAAAGGTATATCCAAGGGAGGCACTAGTAAGATTCCAAGTTGTGAGATGGGAGAAGAAGATTGGAATGAGGAAGCAAGGATGCTAGGAAGGATTGAGGAAAAATTTACTTGGGAAAAGGATGGAAGGTAATTAATTCTAAATAGAGGTGGCACCACTTAGGAAACCTATGGGGGTAGAGAAGAATTGGTGGGTGCCAAAATTAGGAGTTGGAAAGTGATGAGGATGAGGGGTGGAATGGAAATAGGAGGAGATAGAGGAGTGAGTGGGGGAACTTAGATTATTTTTATATTGGGTGCCTCAACGTAGGATAGATCTTGGGCTACCAAATACATCAAATCTTGTGGGTTTTGGTGCCTATGGATAAGAAAATTACACTTGGGCTACCTGGCATCATGTAGTTTGGAGCCATCTATGTTATGATTGTTAATGCACTTAATGTGTTCCTTGTGTCACTAGGGAATGGGGGGAAAGTAATGAACTTAGTTTTAAGTCTTAGAAAACTTGGGGATTTATTTTTTTACATAAATAATACTATAAAAAACACAAATATTATAGATATCATCACCAATTATAATCCTGAAAGTAGACCCTACTATAGGGACAAAAGGTAATACATAGTGACACTTTATTTCCTACTAATCTTTGTGAAATTGATTTAAACTTTGCCAATTATTTCCCAAACATAATCAAACAATGAATATTTATAGAATTAACTAAATTAGAGTGAGTCATGGGTAGATCCAAAGATAAGTAGGGTAGGGTAGAAAAGAGAATTTGCTTTAAATGATGAAAGATGCTAATTATTCTAACTTCTAAAGAAAAACATATAAAACTATCATTCACCAACACTAGTGTAATACTCAAAGATAAATAAACTTAGTTGAAGATTTAAAGGAAATAAAATGCATATATCTAAAAGCATACATTGAAAAAGGGTTACTCATTCATAGTAAATTGCTTAAGCACATTTAGTTGCAAATAAGATGAAAACAGAGCACATATACTAGTAGAATTGTTAGCCTAGTGTTAAACTCAAACTAACATATGCATATATTGAATGTTATTGCCAAATTAGTTAACAAAAAATAACCATTAATTCTCTAGAAGCATGAGAAAAAAAAATCATAGAACACACACAATAAATCACTTCAGACAAACTCTCAAATTCTTGGTTATTTTGCATTAGTTCTTATATTGTCCCTACTTTATAATGAGGGGAATAACCCTATGTATAGGCCTCAAAAATACCTATACAAGTTCAATTGGTCCCATTTAAAGGTGCCCAAATAATATCTAAGTAGCCAAAATACCACATATATAATGGAATATTCTAAATTCAAATTTATAAAACAAAGTAGAATATTATATAAGGTCCTAAAGGAGGCTGTTGGCCTTAATATTATTTCCTTTATTTCTTCTCTGCCTCTTATTTTTTCCAAACCTTTATGTAGGCTAGGTAATCTTGGTCAATTTAGCTAAATTCTAGGATCATGGTCTGGAATAAGTTAGGTGTTTCCTAAATGAGCCTTCTACCCTCCATGAGTATTATCCTTAATGTTTTTTTCAATTGCCTCTACTCTCTCGATCTTATGATTAGAAAATGCCACAATATTCATCACCTTGATAGTAGTTGTGGCACTATCAATGTCCTACTAGAATTTAGCAGCAAATATTTTAATTTAATCCTTGAATTCTTGGTCATCCATGAAGGTGCCATCAGGCTTGATCACCCTAGTGATTATGCCATCCATCAATAAGAGGGTAATCTTGAACTCAATCTCTTCTATAGATGTAGTTTCATCCTTGACCTGATCCAACCATCTCTTTAATATCCTTCTCATGTTCATCATGATGGTCTATGTAGGGATGATATCCTTAAGTGGTAAAACCTTGAGGTCTAGGAATTTATTGTTCCTTTCCAATCTAGCCATTTTTTCTAACTTGGTATCATAGAGTGCAAGTTTATGGTTAAATTCGATGACCACATTGAATTGTAAGGTCCCATCTTCCTGTCTCCTCTTTATGACTTTATACAAATAAAAGATATTAATAACTGCATTCATTACCTAGATTATGGTGCATTATAGCACTATGGGAAGTGTTTGTTCTTTCAACATTTTAAACTCTTATTGCATCCCCTTCATCAAAGATAATATGGATTTTTCCTCAGCTTGGACTATGGACACAAGGTCTTCTACATATTCATCCACCTCTCTCAGGCTAGATTTTCTCTTCCTTAGCAAAGTGAAGAGGGACTCTTCACTTTCATGGGATACCACTAAGATGAATTGTGGTTTTTCAAATTGACTTCCCACCACCCTCTTCATTATTCCCATGGTAGCATCAAACCTCATCCAAATTTGAGGTGTAGAGAGGATCACCTAAGGTTTCTCTTATCCGACTACCTGTTTAATGTCTCTAACCCAATTTGGGGTAATAGTAGGTGATGGATTTTTTGGAAGTGGCTATAATAGATGTGCCTAGGTAGAGGTAGAGGCTAGGTTTTTAGCAATAATGTGAAAGCTCATTGGATTCTATTTACCCAAGTATGCCAAATAGAGTTTTTGCAAGGCCCATGTCAAGAACAAATGAAAGTAGTTTAGGAAGCACATTCACCTTTGCAGTCATAGTAATATTGAGTGGATTTTGAAAGGTGAATATATTTGAAATGGACCTTAATAGCCTTATAGGTATAGTGAAACCAATAATAAGTGAGGCACTTTTTTTGGTTGCCTTTGAAGAAGAAATATTTGTAATGGCATGAGTAATAAAATGGGGAAAGGTGAACCCAAAGGAAGTATTGACTTGTCTCATGTTAGTATCCATTAAGGATTGGGTATTGCTGGTTTTAGTAGCTAACTACATTTAAGGAAATGGGGAAGTAGTGGTAGGGGGAGAAAATGTATAAGCAGAAGTAAAAGTAGAAGTAGTTTTAATTAGGGAAGAAGGTAATGGGAAAGTACTTAAAGTGGGAGCATGTGGTGTGCTTGTGGCCACTTGATATTTTAGTAGAGGAGTTATTGCTCATCTCATAGTAGTATTTGGCTCCTTTTTCCTTTTTTTTACCTTTTGATGCTCTTACTAGCCAATGATTTTACTTCGTCCATGGATAACTCATTGCCTTGCTCCAGTTCTTCAAGATCAATAATATTAGGGTTAAGATGACCCAATATTTGGAGAATAGATCCCATAGTAGAAGTAGAGATCAATGTAGGGCCTTGGGAGGGGTTATTTTGGCTACTAGATCCTCCTTGTTTAGATCTTGGAGGTAGGCTTACCCCACTTGAAGTGGCAAGAGGTGGAGGTCTATATGACTTATTTTTAATGAGAGGAATGTTGTCTTCTTCTTCCTCATATTATCCTTCTTAATAATATGCATCAAACATGCTTCTATGGTTTGGTGGTGGTTGAGACCTAATAATATCTTCCTTATTCTTCTCCCTATCTAGTCTCATCTCTATATCAATGTTCTTCCTTATTGTATTCTTGAAAACCACCTCATCATTCATAGCATCTATGTAGATCCACTCATGGACTTCATCTTGATGTTTGTAATCAATTACTACATCCTTCTTTAATTTGAATATATGTTTGGAAATGACCTGATTAGGATCCCAATGTCTAAAGTCATCCTTAGGCAATAGGTAAGAATCCCTATGCTTAGTAGCCACAATGATATCATAACATTTTTTAATCTTAGTCCTCCCCAATTTATATGGAACCTTGTGGGGGGGTGTCTTCTTCTTGTTATTGAAGACTCCTTCAAATCCATGCATAAGTTGATAGGCCATCTCTTCTTCTACCAACTTCATTATCACATTTCTTGGTAATCTAAGAGGAACCACCATCATTTTCTCTATTCTAATGACTATGCAATTTAGGTACATCTAGGAGTTACCCATTTCTCTCAAGGTTTACTTGACTTCTAAGGGCACCCTCTACATCTCATATTCAGTGATTGACTTGTAAACAACTAGGTAGAACTCTTTTATAATTAATTTTATGTTTCACTTGAACTGATGGATGTTCATTGCATAAAAATTTTGAGGCACAACTTCTTCTAGCTTAGGAAATAATGAATTCTTACCTAGTTGAGAAGTTATGTAGATAACATCTAATAATTATCTCATCATAAATAATGGGGAACCATTCTTTCAAGTGTCTTGAATCAAATATACTAGATTGTTGTTAATAATTTCCCTGAGTGGGGGAACCGGTCCTCCTAGATAATCTATAGTAATGGGATAGTTCTTATCTCTATGTAGGCAATATGTGGATTTTAAAATACTCTATTTAGGATGGCCAAGATAGTTAAAACTCCATACCTAAACTTATGGATGGGAAATTCTACTTGATCATCCATGAGAATAGCTCTGGTCGAGTTAGTCACCCATGATTCCAACCTTCTTTGGGGACTGCACCTCATACTAGTTGTCAATGAGGACCTAGTTATATTCAATCTATTTCAAGGGGAGGTCATAGTGCTTCTAAAATATTGGTCTTATAATGAATGAAATAGGGATTCCTTAAGACATCAACTTGAGTATTCTATGTTCACACTTAGGCCTCCTAAAAATATGGTAAACTAGGTTAGTGCATGGCATGACCTCTAGCTTAGCTACAACCTTACGAATACTGACTACATTAATGGATATGATACATGAAACTATTTAGAGTACATGAAGCATGGTATAATCCTCATCAACAACCCTAGTTGATTCCACATTAAAATATATTCTATTGTAGTGTATGTCTCCAAATGTAATGGCCTCCATAATGAATTTAGTGTCCTTGAAGATGACAAAAGTACCATATTAGAATAGAAAGTCATCATTTCCAAAGGGAATTATCTTACCTAGAGTGGAGGGACCTTCATATGCTGTCTTTGAAATATTTCAAGTAGAAATTAATGTCTCCTTTGTACCCTTCTACAACTTCAATCATCAACAATGGTGATCAAGAGGGCAATCTACAAATGGCCTTAGCTATGTTGAACTATGAGAGTGAAAACGACATAAAAATTGAATGTGTATAAATTTTTAAATGAAAGTAGCAACATCCTAGTTGAGTAGCTTTTTAAAATATTTCTCTGATTAATGCAAAGTTGATGGTAATCCTAGTTCATGTTGTATTAATGACAAGTTTGTCATCTTTACATATATTTGAAACAATCTTTCAACTATTGCTTTTGGTAATTAATTGTACTAGGATTTGAGTTATCTCTAATTTTAATTTTATCCACTATCAATTTTATTTTTAAAGCTAAATATTTCCACCTTTTAACACATGGATGCCACCTCAAATCTAGCTAAGTACTTGTGGGGCCTGAATGTGACTAAGTTACTTATCCAACTTGAAATTAGGATACATGGCACCTTTTGATTTCCTCAAAGCTTATGAAAATGTAGCTTAGCATTATGACTCATTTATACCCTACCATGTGGCATATTTTAATTTATAATGAGTTATTAGGTGGTGATTTTTAGTTATGATTGGCCACATAAGTACCACACATTGTTCTCATAAGAAATCAAAAATTTATCTATCAAGAATCACTTTCATGGGCAATTAGAACTTTCCTTTCCCAGGTGACTCTCTTGAATGTCACTCATAGCTTTCTTTTCTAGGTGTCTCCTTTGAAAGGATTTTGGACAAATATAGACAAATTATTGCTAATAACATGGCTCGATTAGAGACATGTGTCCCTCTCAGAGGTGATATTGTGGATCTTAAAATACATTTTGATAGGAATGATATGTGGCATCATCACATAGGCCCAAAAGGGACATACATCTCTTTGAAAGGCTATATTTTTTCTTCTACCAATTGTCATTATTGACAGGAGCCTTGGATAGTTTTATGCCATCAAGCCTTGATCAAATGACTTGGGGTAACCCATATGTTTTCCTTGTGAGATCTCAGGAGATTTAGATGGATGCACCATGATATGGACATGCATGAATCTTGGATGAGCTTGAATGGAACATGCATCTCTTCTAAAGGTTGATCAAGTCTAGTTGGTCACATAGGAAACATGTAGTGGCATATCATGGGCTTATAGATTGTAGTGGGATGCATGGGAGATGTGTGGTGGCTCAAATTGAATGGGCTCACTTTTGGGGGCTAAAATCCTAACATGTAGCCTTGATATTTGAATTCTAATGTCTAACTCCTTCATGATCTCTTTAGATGTTGACACATTTCTTTAAAACTCAATAGATATACTATAGGTGTCTTACATGGGATGCGATGAATCCCTAAGGCATTAAAATTTTTGTTGATGTAAATAACTATCCCTTTTAAGTCATAGTATAAAATTTGATGTCCCACGAGGTGACATAAATCATAATTTTAAATTTGACATCTTATGAGATCAAGTGAGGGACTAAATTATCTCTCTAAAGACATCATTAACTATCGTAAGAAAATTAAAACTAGTTTAAAGAAAAAACATTGCAAGTAAATGCTTTCAAAACACAATGTTAGTTCAATAAAACCTAGTGAAGGTCACTGTGTTTATGCCAATTAGAGATATAGGTCACATTCTCTTAGCAAGATAAAAATGTTAGAATACAAATATTCTATTCAAAGATGAATAAAAAATTAGTCATCTCATTTATGATCTTTTAGTCAGTATCAAAGCTACTTTTTAGAATTAATGAAATCTCATAGGCTAGAAATAGAGTTTAAACCTTGTAAATAGACATACTATGTGTGTGCTTTTCCTAACCATTGCCATTGGGTTTATAAATGATAACTTTCAAGATTTAAGACATCAAACATGAAATTATTTAATAATTATTTATATTTTATATAATTATGCTTTTCTTAGTTAAAGATGGCTTGGGCATTTCTCTGTTACCAGCCAGGCATCTATATCTCTAACATAGATACCTTTGGCTCTACTTTGGGCCTTGCTCTACTGTCATCTAGGCATCCATACCCCTATTAGATATTTACTAAATCACTATTCATGGAATGTGAAGTAGTTTATGATTTCACTTCATTGGTGTATCATATTTTTTTTAATTCATAAACTAGAATGGTTTGAAACAATAATTATCTAGGTGTAATGTTTTGTTAAGACATAGTCTGGATGTAATTCACTTTTTGATATCAATTTATACCTTAGAAATTTACTTGGTAAATTTAAGTGATAGTATGATGGTCCACACTAATTCAAACTTTATTTCAAGCAAATGTTCAATCATCTAAACTTTATTACAACCTTAAAATGACTTAGAATTGTCATGATAAAACTAATTTTTTATCAACCCCACCAAAATTTTCTTAATTAAAATGATGCTAGAGGTTTCCAAACTTTGGATGACAAATATTTAAAACTAATAATCCCTTGATCCCATTTTTAGGATTAGATAAACATAAATTGATCCAATGAATTCCTATCCAAAGGACTTATTGCCAAGCTACAACACACAATAGAAAACAAACAACACATGGAAACTAAGAAGGAACACAATAGGAAAGGAAACTACTCTAATCCTACCTATTATAAATCTAAACAAGATTATTATCCTTATAAAATTTGGGATAGAGTGGTATAGAAATAATGTTTCATGTACTACCCATTAACTAGAAATTTTAAGTGATTCCCTTGTAGGTCTTTAAGTCTGAATGCATTTTCACCTAATATTTATACCACTTGACATGGTCCATTCTAAAGTGGAGTGAACTTGTAATGTTACCCTTTATTTTCAAGGAACTTATTCCATAGTAGGACTAAGTTTGATATGCATAATGCTTTAACTTTGGCTTATTTATCAAACCATCTCTTCATAACATCCTGATGCTTGCTAGAGCTCTTCAATGCTTTATCTCTATCATCTTCCTTTTGGATGATGTTTAATATTCAATATTATACTCTTTCATCATCTTCCATAAACTCAGACATAAACTCATAGGTGGTCAGCTTCAGTGTCATAGGAAAAATAGGTTGTTCTCAATAGACAAGTAACAATGGGGATGCCTTGAGCACCTATTTGTATCTAGTTTTATCTACCCATAAATCATACTTTAGTAAGGAATTCCATTCTCTGAGCTTCTTTTTATATACTTCTTAATGGCATTCATAAATTTTTCATTGGTAAATTATATAACTCCATTAACCTAAGGGTAATAATTTGAAGTAGATTTGATGACTATTTGATTGTCATATTCCCATTTAGTGAATTTAGCCGATGCAAAATCTAGGCCATTTTTGCATACTAAAAATAAGGGGTATCCCAAACTAAGTGATGATATTTTATTTCATAAATTTGATGCTGTCAATTAATAAACTATTATTAGTGGCTACTATTTCAGTCTATCTAGTTCAATAATCCATGAAAATGAGTAAAAATTTATGTCCCATTGAGGAGTTAGGATTGATCACTCTTATGAAGTTGAGGTCCCATTGTGAAAATGGCTTCTATTCTTTAAGATCTCAAAGGAGGCTACTGGCCAGTTTACTATTATTTCCTTTGTTTCTTCTCTACCTCTTCTTTATCCAAACCTTCACGTAGGCTAGGTAATCTTGGTAAATTTTTATGAAGTCTAGGATTATGGGATAGAATAAGTCAAGTGTTTCTTGAATGAGTCTTTTGTGCTCCATGAGTACTGGCTTCAGTGTTTCTTCAATGGCCTTTCCTCTTTCCAGCCTTTTTTTAGCAAATGCCACAATATTCATCACCTCAGTAGTAGTCTTGGCAATGGTAATGTCTTGCTAGAATTTAGAAACAAATATTTTCACCTAAACCCTAAATTCTTGGTCATCCATGAAGGTGCCAGTAAGCTTGGTCACCCTAGTGACCATAGCATCCTTTAGTAAAAGGGATATCTTTAACACAATATTTTCTAAAGATGTAGTTACATCCTTGACTTGATCCAACCATTTCCTCAATATCCTTCTCCTATTCATCACAATGGTCTATATAGGGATGATATCCTTAAATGGTAAAACCTTGAGGTTTGGGAAATTATTACTCCTTATCACTCTAACAACGTTTTCCAACTTGGCATCATAGAGTGTAAGTTTCTAGTCAAATTTGATGACCACATTGAATTGTAGGGTCCCCTCTTCCTATCTCTTATACATGACTTTTTACAAATTAAAGAAATTAATAACTACATTAATTACCTAGACTTTGGTGCCTTCTATAACTATGGGTAACGGTTGTTATTTTAACCTTTTCAACTCTTGTTGTAACCCCTTCATCAAGGCTACTATGGATTTTGATTGGGCTTGGACTGTGACAAAGGGTCCTCTACATATTCATTCACCTCTCTAGTCTAGATTTTCTCTTCCTTGTCAAAGTGAAGAGGGACTCTTCAATTTCATGGGCCACTAATGAGATGGATTGTGGTTTCTCAACTTGCCTTTTCACCACCCTCTTCATTGTGCCCATGGTAGCATTAAACCTGATCCCAATTTGATGTGTAGAGAGGACCACCTAAGGTCTCTCTTATTTAGCTACCTGTATAATATCTTTGACCCAATTTGGGATAGGATTAGGTGTTGGATTTGTTAGAGGTGGTTTTAAATTAGGTATGTGGGTAGATTAAAAGGCTATGGATGTAGCAAGAAAATGAAATATTGTTGGGTCTATTTACCCAATTGTGCCAAATAGAGTTTTTATAGGGCCCATGTCAAGAACAAATGAAGGTAGTTTAGGAGGCACATTCACCTTTGTAGCTGTAGTAATATTAAGTGGCATTTAAAAAGTGAATATCTTTGAAAAGGGCCTTAATATCATTGTAGGTGTAAGGGAACCAATAACAAGTAAGGCACTTGTTGTGGCTACCTAGAAAGAAGTAATTTTGCATTGGCATTAGTAATAAAATGGGGAAAGGTGAACCCAAATGAATTAATAACTTGGTTAATGCTAGTATACATTGAGTATTAGGTAGTGGTAATTGCATAAGTTGATGAAATTTAAAGAAATGGGGAAACAATGGTAGGGGGAACAAATGTAGAAGTAGAAGCAGAAGTAGTTATAATTGGGAAAGAAGGTAATGGGAAAGAACTTATAGTGGGATCTTGTGGTGTGATTTTAGCCATTTTAGATGTGTGTTTAGGAGTTATTTATCCCCTCATAGTAGTTTTGGGCTCATTTTTCCTTTTTTAGACCTTTTTGATGCTTCTTCCAACTAGTGTTTGTACTTCTTTCATGGATAACTCAATACCTTACTCCAGTTATTCAAGATCAATAACAGTAGGGTCAAGCTAACCTAAGATTTAGAGAATGGATCCCATAGTATATGTAGAGATCAATGTGGGCCCTTAAGAGGGGTTAGGTTGGCTCTCAGATCCTCCTTACTTGAAGCTTGGAGGTAGGCTTTGACTGCTTGAAGTATCAAAAAGTGAAGGTCTACATGGCTTGTTACTAATAAGAGGAATGTTGCCTTCTTCCTTCTCATATTTTTCTTCTTCATAATCTACATCAAATATGCTCTTGTGGGTTGGTGGTGGTCGATACCTGATAATATCTTCTTTCTTCTTCTCTTTGTCTAGTCTCATCTCTAGCTCAATGTTCTTCCTCATTGCATTCTTGAGAACCACCTCATCATTCATAGCATCTCTATAGATCCATTCATGGACTTCTTCCTAATGTTTCTAATCCATTTCTATATCATTATTGAATTTGAATAGATGCTTGGTAATGACTTGATTAGGATCCCAAGGTTTGAAGTCATCCTTAGGCAATAGGTAAGAATTCTTATGCGTAGTAGCCACAAGGATATCATGCCATTTTATGATCTTAGTCCCCCTAGTTTATATGGAACCTTATGGGGGTGTCTTATTTTTATTGAAGACTCCATCAAATCCATGCAAAATTTAATAGGCTATCACTTATTATACCAACTTTATTGGCACATACCTTGGTAATCTAAGAGGATCCACCAATACTCCCTCTATTCTAATTACTATGAAATCTAGGTATAACTAGTAGCTACCCATTTACCTCAAGGTTTGTTTAAATTTTGAGGGTACCCTCTACATCACACATTTGATGATTAAGTTTTAAATAATTGGGTAAAACTCTTATGTAATTAATTTTATGTTTCACCTAAACTGATGGATGTGCATTATAGATAAAATCTAAGGCATAACCCCATAACACTTAAGAGACCATGAATTCTATCTTAATTAAGTAGTTTCGTAGATAGCATCCAACAAGTAGATCATTGTAAAGAATGGGGAACCATTATTGAAAGTGTCTTGAATTGTATATATTAGATTGTTGTTGATAATTTCCCTAAGTGGGGGAATCTTCTAGTCTTCTAGGATGATCTATAGCAATGGGATAGTTATTATATCTATGTAGGCAATGTGTGAATTATTGAATACTTTATTTAGGAGGACCCAGATGATTCAAAATCCTTACCCAAATTCATGGATGGGAAATTTTTCTTGATCATCCATGAGAAAATTTCGTATTGGGTCAATCACCCATGATGTGAAGACCTCTAAGGAGTGTACCTCATACCAATTATTGATGATGATATGGTTATATTCAATCTATGGTAAAGGGAGGTCATAATACTTATCAAATCTTAGTCCTACAATGAATCAAATAGGGTGTCCTTGAGACATCAACTTTAGTAGTCCATCTTCACACTTAGACCTCCCAAACATCTTGTAAACTTGGTTAGCACATGGCATGACCTCTAGCTTGGCTATGGCCTTATGGAAACCAATTGCATTGATGGCTGGAATATATGAAGCCAATTCGAGTATATGAGGCATGGTCTCATCCTCATTAACATCCCTATCTACTTCCACATTGAAATAGATGCTATTATAGTGCATGTCCCTAGATTCAATGGCCTTTGGAATGAATTTAGTGTCCTTAAAGATGAAGAAAGTACCATACTAAAACAAAAAATCAGCATTTCCAAAGGGAATGCTCTTACCCAGAGTGATAGGACCTGCCTATGCCATATTTTCAAATATTTCAAATATAAATTAATGTCTCTTTAGTAAACTTATGTAACTTCAAGCTTCAATAATAGTAGTTGGTAGCGCAATCTACAAATGACTTTATTTTTGTTGAATTATGAGAGTGCAGAAAATAGAGAAAGTGACCACATATAGCTTTTGAAACCCAAATAGAAATATCCTAGTTAAGATCATTTTGAAAGATTAACTTGATTAATGCATGGTTAATGGAAATCCTAGTTCATGTTACATTAATGGTGATATTTTCAACTTTGCATATATTTAAAACAATCTTCAAACTACTAATTTTATCAATTAATTGCATCAAGATTTGATTTAGCTGTAATTTGAATTTGATCCACCATCAATTTTAGCTTTAAATCTAAATATTACCACTTTTTTACATATGGATTCCACCTCAGATCTAGCTAAGTATTTTTTGGGCTTGAATGTGATTAAGTTGCTTAGTCAACTCAAAAATAGGACACATGGAGCCTTTTGATTGCCTCACATCTTCTTGAAATGCAACTTAGCATGATGACATTTGTATCCTACCATGCAGCATCATTCAATCTATAGTGAGCTCTCATGTGGTGATTTTTATTTTTGATTGGTCATGGGAGTGCCATGCATAATTATCATGGAAAATCATAATTTTCTCTACTATGCATTGTTTTTGTGGGAAATTAAAACTTTCCTTTACTAGGTGGATCTCTCAGAGGGCCCTTGTATCTTTCTCTTCTAGGTGTTTCCTTTGGAAGGCTTTTGGATAACTATCAAAAATTTAGTGTTAATTTCATGGCTTGGGTGGATACATGCATCCCTCTAAGAGTTGATCCTATGGATCTTGAAATTCAGCTTCATAGGAATGACATGTGACATCTTCATGTAGGCCCAAAAGGGACATGCATATATTTGGAAGACTATTTTTTTTTTCTTCTACCAAGTGCCATTCTTAGAAGGATCCTTGGATAGTTATATGTCATAAATCCTTGATCATATGGCTTGAAGTAACCTAGATGTCTACCTTACAATCTTTTGAGAGCTTTAGATGGATGTAACATGGTGTGTACATGTATTGATCTTGGATGAACTTGAAGGTAACATGCATCACTTTGAAAGGTTGCTCAAGTATATTTGGTCACATTTGAGACACACAAAGGCATATCATGGGATTTTATATTAAGGTGGGATACATGATAGCTCAGATTGGATGGGCTTGCTCATAGGGGATAAGATCCTGATACACAGCCCTAAGATTTGAATTCTAATGGCTAGTTCCTTTGTGAGTTATTTATATGATGCCACTTTGCTCATGAACTTGGTATATTTACTATAGGTGTCTTACATTGGATGCAATGAATCCCTAAGGCGTTTAAGATTTTAGTGAGGTGGAAAACTATCCATTTTAAGACATAGTCTAAAATTTGACATCCCATGAGGAATCATAAACTACAACTTTAAATTAACATATTAAAAGATCAAGTAAGGGACTAAATTAGCTTCCCAAATATGTCATTTCCTATCTTTATCAAATTAAAACTAGTTTAAATCAAATCCTTTCAAGTAAATGCTTTAAACACAACACAATGTTAGTTAATAAAACCCAAGCAAGCTCATTATGTTTATTCCAATTAGAGATCTAGGTTGCATTCCCTTAGTAAGAGCTAGTTTACACATCATTGAACCATCAATGGTTAATAATTAATTATTAGATATAACTTGAAGAAAACTTTTAATAATTTAAATATTTCTAATTATCAATTATTATTGTAAAATGAATATTAACCAAAAATCAGAGAAGCACAAGTAATGGTAAACTAGATCAAATCCATATGCAGTCAAATGATTTAACATGTTTAGCATCTTGGAAATTTTTTAAATTTGAAGAAAGGAGGGTACCCATTCTATGAATAGGGGGTAGTTTATCATCAATAGTGACCTAGTTATTGGAGCTTGTGTAGGAGGTAGAGGAGGAGCCAAGGCATGAGGAGTAGCTGGAGGAGGTGGAGGTAGATTCAGATCATGAGGAGTAGGAGTTGTTGGATGAAGTAGATTTCAAGCTCAATCTAAAGGTGGAGAAGGTGGTGGGATGCCTTGTATAATCATCTAATAGATGACCAAAGTTGTTAGAGTTAGGTCTTTCATAGAGTAATTAGGACTAGGAGGAAGTGTGTGTGTGTGTGTGGGGGGGGGGGCTTGTTTGAGCCTTATTAACCTTATTATTATTAGATACAATCTAGGATAACATATCATAATATTTGGTTCCATTCAAATAGAGCTCATCATCATCTTCAACTTGATGGTCATAGTTGATGTTAAAGCAAGTTGAGTGTTGTGCCAAATGAGCTCATATTACTGTTGAATAATTTGACCACAAACTAAATTAGGTCAACCCCCTATAAATTAAAACTTTTTATAGGGGTATTATATGGTTTAAATTATTTCCTATGGTCTTTAATAAGTTCAAATATATTTTTCATCTCTTGTCACATTCATATAGTTGGTCTTATGTCATGTAGGGGTCACACACATTTTGAGTCATTTAAAGGAATGGTATAGTTTTCATAAAAGGATAAGTGTTAAAAAATAATATTCAACATCTTCCATGTTATAATATGTCATAATAACTATTTTAAAACTAAAAAAATGTAGGTGAAATGTTAGAATAATAAGATCAATGGGAAATTGGTAGTTTTATGTGATTTTGAGCATGTGGGAAAAAATTGGTCACGACCTATAGGAGTCCTTTTTTCTCTCAAAATCTCACCTACAATCTGACTGTAGACTGAGTGTATTGGGATTAGTAATTTTGGATGTTCGCATAGCTCTAACACATGATATGAATATTTCTAACTATGAAGTGATCTATTATACTTCAATAAGAACATAGGGCATTAATTTTAGGGCTAAATCATACACCTTCACCTATAGGAAACCTCCAATCTCTACTAGGATAAACACATACATTTTGTTATAGTAGATAGACTAACTCATCCAAATAGAGAGATATGAGCTTGGAAGGTTAGTATATATGTATGATGTATGGAAAATATATAATAAACTCTTAGGTTTATTATTATATATCCTATTAACTTCTTATATAGAGGAAATAAAATAGGAACACCAACCTACATTCATAGTCAGTTCAAAGTTTGTGCACAATCAAATCACATAGGTCTCTCTTGAAGATTTGAAGTATTGGTAACCTTAAAAAGGTGATCAATCATGGAAATTTGGTGTATAATGTTCTCATTACTTATTATAACACCTCATATCCTTAGTTTGGATTAGAAAATATTGGATATGCTCTTTGTTTTGTCTCAAATAGAGGGCACTCATAATCAAGATGAAAATTGTAGGCATAATGTGTAAGTGAGAAAGGGTTAGAATGAGAATGATTGGATAACTATAGGGTGTTTCCTAGAGTTTATTTTAACATGAAAAAGGTATATAAGAATTTATAATCAACTTGAATGCTCAATAGTGATCCTAAACACAAAAGAACATAGTTAGGCTTATTAGGCCTAGACTAGGCATAAATCCCTAAGATGCTCAATTCATTTTTAAAGACGATATGATAATTATAGTCCAATTGGTAACCTTTAAGGGGAGGCATGATTTTTATTTAATCCATTGGATTATAGGGAGTTGTACCAAATTGGTCATTTTGACCCAATTCTAGGACAAATGCACACAAAATGTAAAGGAATAGCTTGATAGTCCAACTTCAAGAGCTCATACCTATACATACACATTTCATGGTATCCTAAGGATCTAGGGGTAGTTTATTAGGTTCCTACACTTGGTCTCAATGTCAATTTTTTAGAGATTCATTGCCTAGTCTTTATGAATCATTCTTAAGAACTAAAACATTTTAAAACCCTCTTAAACCCTTATCTAAGACTTAATGGAGAGAATATGAAAGAATGTAAATTTAAAGGGGGTTATGTGGCCATGAAATTTATTTATACATGTCAATAACTCACCCATCATCCTTCCCACCAAACTAGTATGTACCCTACTTATATGGACAAGATAAAAATAAGATTTTTTATAGGTTTTTTATTATTTTATAGGAATATAAGGGAACTGAGGGATGAGAATCATTCAAGGAGGTCTATAAAGACTTATTCCTACTCTCTATATTCATTTATCATCATATATAGGAATGGAAACACTTCTACTAACTCAGTCATCTCAGAGAGTCTTAGATAGATAGTGAAAATGTAGAGTGACTACCTAGTGAGAAGACGATAAGCCTAATTATGAGTCATTTTAGGTTCTACTTGATGGAGTGGAAGGAAAATTAGATATAAATATGTTTCTTTAAACTTCTTACATAAATTTGGTTGATAAATTTAAGGATACTTGGATGATAAATGTGAAGAATGATGCCTAGAAGACCAATGAATGACTGTAGATGGTGAATACAAGTGTCCAAAATATGGATATCAATTGGGGATGTATCTATTGACTATCATAGGATGTTTCTAGACTACCTAAGATAGTTCACATGTTTCAAATATTACTATTATAGTTTTGATTAGCCAAGAGATGCATCATCATGAAGGTAGTTTCAAGAAGGCAATTGAAGGGTCTATATGCCATTTTGAGAATATTTTCATGATTTAGATGAAACTTGTCCAAAAATACCTTAGTGATATATTTCAAATTTTATTCTATTAAAATTTAACTAGTTTTATTTTTTTTATACTTGTCTTTGTGGCCTTTTCACTTCCTTTTATTGTCTCTCTTCTCACATACTCTATAAATGCAAGCATTTTTGGCTTTTGTAAAGGAATCCACACCTGGTATTGCAAAGCCATACTAGTTAGATTCTATATTTTGGATTTGAAATAAATATTTTCAATCTAGTTTTTAGTTCATAAGATATCTTATCTAAGTGTGTGAAGTGGTGTATAGTTAAATGTCAAGTGTTTAGTATTTATCATTGCTTTCTCTCAACCCTTTCATGTTTGATGCAAGTTGTTTCCACTCTAACAGGTCACATGAAGTGTTATAAAATGAATTGGTCTATATTAAAATGTAAGGTTAGCATTTGTGTTTTCAATTTGACCTTTGGTTCACTCACCTTGATTATTTTCATGCATATCACCTTCATGTTTAAAATACTAATGTTAGAGAAATTTAGGATTTTTAGACTAGTGTTGTGAGTCATGTTTCATAGTGAAATGGTATGATATTCTAGTGGATATATTTATGGTTTATCACCTCATTAAAGTGGTTTATTATCATGTTAATTCTACCCCACTCTTTTCATCCAAGAAAAAATTAGCGTAGGTGATAAGAAATCAAAGTCATATCTAGTGAGCTAGCCCTTAAAACTAGAGGTTTACCTCTGCTATAGGAAAACAACAAGCATATAGGTAATCCAATGTTTCCCAAATCTTATATTAAGCTTGAATAGCCAACTCTATGGTGAAATATTTGGTGACAATAGTTTTATCATGCTCAGTGAGACCATTATCTTAAAGACATCTTGTCAAGATGAATGTTGGTCTTGAAAACATCATAGTTGCATATGGTGTTCTACTCAACATTTGGTGACTCCATTCAAGGTAATATCTTGTTGTAGACCAATTTTTATTAGTTATTTATTCATACTTCATGGTCCTTACTAGGTTATCTACTAGTAGAGGTATCAATCTCATAAATCCACTCCTTCAACCTAAACTTCCCCTTGAAGTTAAACATTATCATCCTATCTTGACCTTTTAAGAACAAGAGGAATTTACAACCAAGGAATATCAAGAGAGTGAAGAGGAAATGGAGGAAAATATGGCTAGGCAACATGCCTTCCCAACCTTTAATACTAAAAATCCCATACACCTCAATTCATATTATGATATACCCCCTAATGTTACCAAAAGTGTTCCCACTTTCAATGGTGAAGGCCATGTTACCCCTAGTGAGAATATTAGGGACATCTCTAACTTCTATAGTTTTTGTAATATCACTAAATTCAACATTACAATTAGACTACCTATCATGTCCCTTATAGTTAAATCACTTAACTAGTATAAGAGATTGCTTGCAGGGTGTATCTAAATTTGGGATGATTTTAGAGAGTTATTGACATCAAAGTTTGAAGATAAATAACACATCACTTATTCACTAGATAAATGTAATTCTAAGATCCCCCAAGGAGACTATGCATGAATTTAATGAGAGATTACAAAGGTATTAGCATAGGCTATCTCCTCCCATGATATCACATACAATATTTGTCTTTCCTACATACTTAAGGGTTATTAGTACTTACATAGCCATCATGTTGTAGTATATGGGTGGTTACACCTTACCTGAAGCTTATGACCTTGCCATTAGAGATGAGAATGGCCTAATACAAGCTAGAAATTTTCCTCTAAAATTATTCATAGCTTATTTTCAAACATGTACTCTACTACTCTAAGTGTGGCTCAAATTCCAAGTGAAAATAACAAGTCTAGAACTATCTCTAAGAAGGCATAAGATACCATTGATTGAGAGGCAAGATATAAAGCATTAGAGGCTCAAGCTAGGCAAATCAATCTATAGTATGGAGTTAATCAAAATCCCTACCTATATATTAAACAAGGAAATAGGTTTTCACCTTATAAATATGTTCAATGGAGATGGAAATGACAACCTAACTTTAATAGGCTAGCTAATGCATAAAATCCAACTTCTACTTCTAATACAAGAGCTATGGTCCCGATACATAGTAACTTGGTCCAAGGGGAGGAATGGTAGTAAGGATATTTCATGTATGAAAATGAATATGGAGGAAAATCCTTGGTTTATAAATGAGGGGGTACTCCTATATTTTCATCAAAAAATGAGAATTAGATGCAAGTAAATAAAAGATAGCAACCCCAAAAGGTGAACCTTTCAAACTTTCTAGTTGAAGATACATTTATCCTCAATTAGAATAGTTTAATTTCATATAATAATATATCCAATAGAATGGATTTAGAATATTATCATGGTGTTGATTCAAGTTCAAGTATCCATCCTACAAGGTAGCAAGATATGACTGCAAGTGTGATAGTCCCTATAATTTTTACACCTATTTCAAATCTAAATATTAGGAAGGTAACTCAAAGTGTTCTGATGTCACAAACTCAAAGGTATTATTTTCCTTTAAAAATGTAATAAAAGTTGAGTACTCATGATTTCAATATTGTGTATTCTTTGAAAAGTGCTAAGGCATCTATGTCTCTTTAAGAAATGATTCACTTACATAGTCAAAAAGAGCTTTATAAGAGCAACTATCTCAAATCCACCTCATCCCTCAAATATCAAATCATGGTAATGTTTATCTCACTAATTCTCCCACTCACATCATTGAACCCTATTCTAAATTTGATAACCTCACTCTCATTATTGGATAAAACTTGTTCATAATAAAATTGTGGACAATAGGGGTAGTACCTCAGTCATGCCCAAGCTTGTGGTAGAGAAATTAGGTCTAAAATATGAACCATATAGTAAGGGGGTGATAAAACTTGATGGGACATCAAATAATTTAGTGGGATTAGTCAAAGGTTTGAGATTTTTCATTCATGATTTTCCAAACTTCCCTATCCTTCAAGATATAGTAGTGAATGATTTACCTACTCACTTTTCTATCTACCTCTCAAGGGATTTCACAACCAAGATATAAGGCTACCTCTCAACTAATTGGTCCTTCTTGGCCTTCAAGATGAGGTATGGAGAAAAGGTAACCATTAGAACTCAACCATTAGATAATTTTCATATTGAGCCTTATATGGAAGTAAGCTCTGATCTCAATTATGTCATCAATGTTCAAGAGGAGTCTATTGTGGATGATGGATCATCCTATAAACTTGAAGGCATATCTAACTTTTTCCTAGATTAGTATTGTGTAGAAACGTATGCACATGATCTATATACTTTCTTTGAGAAAATCAACCTTATCACATACATCATCCATGAAGAAGGATATGAACATTTTGAGGCAAGAATTGAAAATTCTTTTCCATAATCTTATGAGAGTAATTAACTTATTCATATGCATGATGATGATGTTATTCAAATTATGTAAGAGTAGGATAGTGAGAAAGAAAATTCCATTCTACATGCAAATGATGGAGTCCTTAAAGATGATAACCATGAAGAAGAAGATGACCTATGGAAAAGGTTCCATATCATAAGTCAAGAGTTTTAGAAGTTGATTAAGTTTACTTCCCCTCTAAAGAAGCATGAATCTGATGGTAAGGTTGTTGAGTATCTTATCAAGCATGAAAGAGAATGTCTTGTTAGGTATGATGTTGAGTGTATAGCTAATTTCAAAGAAGTTACAATTATAAAGGAACCTAATGATGCCAAAATAAAATATGTTATCATTGAGGAGAAGTCCAAACCTCAACCTGAGGTTGAATCACTTTTAGTCTTGATGGAATAGAAGCAAGAAAAACTTGATGGTATTATACATCAAGTGCATCATGATAGTGAAGAGAATTAAGTTAAAGTAACTTTAGAGATCCCTAAAATTTAGTTTGGGGAATGCCATATGAAGATGATAGAATTAAATCAAGCTACAATATAAAATATGATTCTTGGAATGCTTGAGGGGGTGTCCTTGAGAGCTCTAAGTGACATACATGAAACTAGCATAAGACCTAAGGATAGTAAGTCATTTGACCATCCACATAAGCAAGTGTTTGTTCATAAGCATGTTTCACATGATGGATTAATTTCATGGAGTAGTAAAGATGCAAGAGGTACTATATTTGACCCTAGTTGAATAAGGGTGAATTTTTCTTCACCTCATGTGTTTGATTCCTTATACATACTAAGATAGGTGTGTTTTTGTTTATGTTGTGTGTGTTTTCCCTAAGTGTTATTAAGAATACAAGTGTGTTTGCTTAGTTTGTTTTCTTGTGTGTCTATTTTTTATTTTTTGGTGTTATTTCATAAGAACTTTAGTGTTATTATAGTGCATATGTGACTCCATATCCTAATGAATAGTAGTAGGCTAATGGTCATTAGCATAAATGGCGTATAACCCCTAGGAAATTGCCAAAATGTTGACTAATTTGACCACAAGTCAAATTAGGTCAACCCCATATAAATTAAAACTTTTTCTATGGGTATTATAGGGTGTAAATTATGTCCCATGGTCTTTAATAAGGTTAAATATATGTTTCATCTCTTGTCACATTTGTATAGTTGGTCTTATTTCATATAAGGGTCACATTTTGAGTCATTTAAGGAAATAGTATAGTTTTCATAAAAGTATAAGTGTTACAAAAGAATATTAAATGTACCCCATGTCATAATATGTTAGAGTAACTATTTTAAAACTAAAAAAATGTAATTTTAATGTTAGAAAAAAAAGATCAATGGGAAAAGTGCTAGTTTCATATGATTTTGAGTGGTTATACAGCTTGTGTAGTAGCTTTGGCATGTAGGATGACTTAAAAAGTGTATCTTTAGGTCCCATAAGTAAATTTACATTATAAAATATCTTTTAAATACTTTTGAATGTTAGAAACCATTCTATCTTTCCTATTTCTCTCCTAGACAAGTAAAAATGGTTAACTAGTTTTAGTTTGGTATGATTAGGAGGAGTTGAGTCAAAGTAAGTGTACTTGGTGGGTGGTATTAATATTTTTATACTTAAACTTCATGGAAATTTTTATATTATTGGTTTATTATGATTCATTAACCATTACAAATAAGGTATGCTCCTAGTTTCTACCTTCACATCCCCATGGCCTTCAATTTTCTTCTTTATTGGTATTTTTATTTTAAAACAAAGTGGTACACATGTTATGTAATGGAATGCCCACCCTTATCAAATTATTATTTTTATATTTTTCATGTGTGGTATGAAGGATAAAGGCATAATCATCTCATCTTGCTAGTTGTAGACACATTAAGGTCTACAGATAATTGTTTAATCAATTGCATAAGTATCTATCTCCTATAGTGGTCTTAAATAAAAACATAATTTTTTTCCACTGTTAAATTTCATGGTTATCATTTCAAATTTTAAGGTTTGTTCTCAATATTATTCTACATGGAATGAATATATTAATACATAAACACAGTGAAGTTTCTTTGTAATTGTCACCTACAGTCAACTATAAAGGAGCCTTGAGAAGTTATATTCATAACACAAGGAAGTTGTAAACATGATGAAAAGACTCCCAATATGGAAGAAATAGTATTGAGACATTCCAAAGGTTATATATTAGTGATGAAAAGCCTTAAAACTTAGTACAAAATCCTATATTACATAGTGACACCTACAAGTTTCCAATAGGGGTCTGAGTGCAATCCAAGAAGGTATAGTAATATTGAAATATAGGTATTTAAGCTCATGTGAAACCTTAATTGATATCTAATAGAATTTATAAATCCATTATGGTAAATTTTAAGTCATAATATGGTAGATAAACTTGAATCCATGATCATAGATTAGGTAAGTTGCATTTGAGGACAACTTAGCTTAATCTTTCAGAAAAGGGAATCCTTCCTCATAAGAAGTCATATCTTGGTGGATTATTTTGAAGAATAGGTGGTATAAGTGGTTTGTATGATAAATTAATCCAATAATGTTGTTTATATAATATTTTATCTTCATATTGAAACCACATCAAAATGAAAACAAACACACTAACAAGCATAACACTATCTTGTCGGGAGCATGGTGAAGAAAAATAATTAGAAAAGAATAACTAAAATGAAACAAAACATACCTTTCTTACCTTCCTTCAATTCTCTAATATATTTATTTATTTGTCTTGCTTGGCTTGTGCTCAAGAGATCTTGGCAAATAAAGTTGTATGACTCCTCCCCTTGGCACCATAGTTTGACTCATGATAGCTTGATGTAGCTTCCTAGCATGGATTTTGATTTTGGAATTATAACACTAATGTCATGCAATATTTCTCTAAAAATTTCATTATAACATTAATTTATCTAATCCCTCTAAATGAAGAGGTCTAGGCTTGTAATTTTATAGGTTTAGCAACTAACCCCAACCCAAGGTTAGTTGAGGTGTAGTTGGGGCTTGGAACGGGTTCAAACTTTATCTTTATGAGTTAATTAACCCCAATTGATTTAAAAGGTGTTAGATAATATTCTTAGCTTTTTGAATTTACTTTTTGATAATTCATTTAATTTTCATGGTTAATTTAATTTAGGAATTTGATCAAAATGTACACTTTAATTAATTCTATTTAAACTTTTTGACATTTTGAAATATTTGAATTAATTTTATGTGTGAATTTGTCTCATGTAATTATTTTATAATACAAATTATATTTTATGAAGAAAAATTTGAGATGTTTAGTGATTCTTAGACTAGATATCCAAAGGTTAGTAATAATTAGTCTAAATTCTTGTATGAAACTATTGGTGGCCAATTTTAGATGTAAATAGTTTACCCATGTTTTGGAAGACATTACAAGCTATAATCACATTAACATCTTCTCAAAAATTGAAAAGCTATTGTTATGCTTACAACTTCAAAAGTAATGGATGAATTTTAGCGTACCCCCTCAAAGGAGTGATTGGAAAAAGGGGTTGGTGAATGATCCTTTAAAAGAAGGAAATGATTGGATAAAATAGATGAAAACACAATGATTTGACCAAAGGTGGTTAGAATCATTAAGAATACAAGTGGGATAGTGTACAATTGATCCAGGTGGATCCATATACCATTCCATTTTTTAAATTCTTCAAATTTTATTCAAATCATTTTTACATTATATAATTCATCAAGAGCTTTCTATCACTTCTTTCGAAATGAAAAACGGAGTCTGGATGCTCAAGATATAGCTAGTTGAAGAAATCTTACGACATGCAAAAAAAAAGGGTGTCAAAAGTGACGTGGCACTATGGAAATATGCCAAGTGGACCAATAGCCATTTGACATGTGGAAAAATAATTAGGTGCAAACAAGTTTGGTTTGGGTGTTTTTTAATTCACATGTTATTTGAAATTTTCAAATGTTTAAATAAGTCACAAAAGGCCAACTTGCACAAGCTACCATGTCACCTACCACGTCATCCCACCAATCATGCTAAGATCAATTATAAGTGGCATCCTACATTGGTGCCTAAGTCTTAGTCATTCAAAAATGGAACAAATTCTTCTATTTTAAGCATTGAAAAC
The DNA here is from genome assembly GCA_037957365.1 of Torreya grandis. Classification (NCBI taxonomy): domain Eukaryota; kingdom Viridiplantae; phylum Streptophyta; class Pinopsida; order Cupressales; family Taxaceae; genus Torreya; species Torreya grandis. Next base: position 930,089 of record JARHVA010001785.1, read on the forward strand.
TGAATTCCCAGCAAATGTGGAATAAAAAAAAGTCAAAGCATGCCAAAAAGGAGGAGGCTGACCTTTTCACTCATCCCAAGTGCCTAGAAAGGTGGCCAACAGTTTTGAACCTTGCACCTAGGGTGTAAAAGGTTAATGCTTTGAGCACTTCAGCCATGGAGGTCGAAGTGTTATAAAAGGGACTAAATTCTACTTGAATAGACACAAAAAGCTAACTGTGTAAGGAGATTTAAGAAGGTTAGAGTCTTGTTATTACTTTGTATGGCCTTGGGCCATTATTTTCAGGTCTGAGAGATATATTTATAGGCAAATAAAGATCAGATAAGGTGAATTGAAGACTTGTATTGATTTTTGAAGCCATTTGTTGCACAAAATTAATGAGAATGGTCCTCACTTTGAACAGACCTAGAGACATAGGCTATTGAAGCTGAACTCCGTTATCAAATTTTTTGGTGATTTCTTCTAATTTTTATCTACTATTTTATAATTCTAATCTTCATTTATAATTTTGGTTATAATTTCTTTATTCAAAGTTGAAAGAAAAAGTTAGAAAATAGAAAGATCTTTTAAATGAAAAAGTGAGTTGTTCAAATTTGCCACACTTGCATTTTCAGTGTACAGATCAACAATGGTTTTTCCAAAGGTAGTTATAAGCATTGTACCCCAATAGTGGCAAATATGATATGAAATATGAAAGTGGGATGGTATATAATGATTTTCCCATAGGCAATTATAATAATTAGTATCTCCATAGTGTAAAATAAGCCCCAGTTGGGTAGAAGAAAGTGAATTATTTTCCCAAAGGTGGTTATAACCATTAACCCTTAAATTGGTGAAAATGCAATGATTTGTCTAAAGGCAATCATAATCACTAGAAATGCAAGTGGGATGATGTAAAATTATTTTCCCAAAGATAGTTATAATATTTGTACCCCACAGTGGAAAACATGATATGAAATGATGATGGAAAATTGGTATAGAAAATAAAGATGAATTAGGCAACCTATTAGAATGGATATGCTTGTCCAAACTAGCAAGGAGGAAAACTATTTCATTAGTTAATTACTCTATTTGGTACATGATTTGGTTTAGGTTAGGACTATTGCTAAAGCTGGTGATAAGGAAATGTCATTGTTACATTTGTCATATAGACTTCTTAAAGCTGATTTTTTCTATAACATGTGATGATAGGAATCATGATAGAATACTCTAAGGACTTGGCCAAAATATGCATAAAGACTTACTCTTGATCCAATACTGATGGAAAAAACTACACTAATGATAAAAAAACATGATGATAATGTTGACATATGAATATGGATTGATTTATGAATAATGCATAAGGAATCACCCAATGAACACCCATAGACTAAATCAAGGCAATAATAATAAAAGCAAACAAACACACACACAAATAAACAAATAAACAAAACAAAATAAAGAGAAACAAACAAGAAAACAATGGTGAGTCAAAACATTTGCACAAATAACATGACACAAACAAAGCAACAAACATTTCCCCTATAAAATAGGAAATAACTTAACAAACAATCAAGATAGGGGAATAGAAAAAAAGGAAGGGAGTGGCTGAATTATCTCAATATGCACTAGGCAAGTGGATTCTACCTACATAGTTCCATGGATGTAATATCCAACTAAAATTCAAGCTAAATGTAGTTCTCCTAGGATATGGGATAAAAGAAACATGATGAGGAAGAATAAAAACATGATGGATGTGCTATAATAATATGGGAATGATCTCTCAAAATGATGAGAGCATGGGATAAAAGGCCAAAAAGTATGGGGAAACTAAGTGACAATTGATTTCTTATGACTTAGTGAGGGTTCATAGAATCCTTAAGGTAAAGAAGTAGTCAATGTTTTTGGCTTTTCTAAATGATTTTTTAACTATTTTTAGACTTTTGGAGTATCTCAACTTGATTGAGAATTATGAGATACTAAATGGTCCAAGATCACAAAATTATGAGAGCATTCAAACTAAAATCACTTGCAAAACAATGAGATTGTGGCTAAGAAGAATCAAGCAATATCAACATAGTCTCAATAGGACCTCAAATCATAATAGTTCCACCTTTCAATAAAGGAATCTAACTAGTGCAACAACAAATTAAAACAAAATAGGTAAAGTAGGCATAATGGCATAATACAACATAGAAATGGCTAGTTGGTATTCAAGTCACAATAAATAAATGTTGCCCCTAGTTTTCCCATAGGTGGTTATAACTAAGAAAAAGTGACATAGATCAATGATAATAATTTACCCATAGGTGGTTATAATTAGTATCAAGACTGGTGAGACACTGATTTGCTCATAGGCAGTTATAATTAGGCCCACACAAATAAAACATGATATAAAACAAAACAAGAAATGAAGGATGCAACTACTAAAACTTCTATCATACTACTCCAAAATATGGTCTCTATCTAAAATACTTGAAACAAATACTAAAACTGATCTAATTCTTTATGTTGAAAGTGGAACCAATGGATGAACCAAGGTTAAATGCACTAGGTAGGGAGGGTCAAAAAAACTTTTCGTTGATAGATAAGGATATGGTAGAATGACAAAGTGACAAAATGATAAAGTGATAGGATGGTAAGATGATAGAATGATATGGCATTGTTTAGGATGATGATGGTATGAAGATTTGATAAAGTGGTAATAGGGTTGCCCCCAAGTGATCAGGTGCATGACAAGGTAGGAAAGAATGACAAGGTATATGGAAAATAACATTGGCATGGTATATGAAAAATGGCCAAGACATGGAAAATAAAAATGTTATGGTATATTTTTTAGCTTGGATGAATGTTTCTAGTTTTTTTTTATGTGGAGATGCACATGGTAATTAGCATATGACATAAATAGAATAAGAAATCATGTAAATTACTAGCCCACACCTCTTTTGAATAGATGTTTTATAAGAACTGGCTGCAAATTTGGACTCTAGTGATGTTGTTTTGATCTTCATTGATCATTTATTTTATTTCCTTCAAACATCAATATAAGGTATATTTATAGCCTCTACAAAGGAAAGTGCATCAAAAGATGGTAGACATGGATAAATATTGGATGATAGGTTTGATTGGGAATTAGAATGGTGGATGATAATGGAATGGATAATGGTTGTGCAATAAATGAATATTGGGATTTTTAGGCACACATAATGTTTTTAATTATGGATTTGACATAATTTCAGATATGGTGGGGATAAATACTTTTGAATATTCTCTTGATAGGACCACCAAATTTTTCTATTGGTTGGGCTTGACAGTATATACCATCTTATTAGGCTGTATATTGGAAGGTATGTTGATTTCATCTTTAATTTTGTCTTCATTAAGTAGTGAATGTGCTCAATTATTTGTGCTTCAAAGAGGTTTTCACCAATGAAGTTTTTGTGGTTGTCCCATAGCACCTTTGAGAAAGTTTCACTAAGGAATATTGAATTTTAACTTTGATTGTCTTCTAGTACCTTCAAAAAGGTTTCACTAAAATATGTTGACTTTAAACTTTTATTGTCCCCTAGCACCTTTGAAAATGTTTCACTAGGATATTGTTCCTCTTTTGCATGAATTTGTTCTTGGCCTACTTTTTATTCTTCAACTGATATGTCACCATGGATGCAGTTTCATAAGTTATGATTCTGTCAGTCCCAATCGACACTTGTGGGAGGTGGAATGTCAATACAATGGCTATGTTAGGTGGTGGTAATGGCATGTATAATTGTAATGGAATGGGAAGAAGCAACATAATCCTCATATAAAATACTAGGAAATCTAGTGTCAATGTCGAAGTAATCATCCTCAAAAATCATATAAGGATCATAAACATATTCAAATTAATCTATGAGGCATGCATAACTAATGTTTTAATAGCCACAAACATATTTTGATTCTAAATCTGATGTTGAGACTAGTGTTGATTCTAATTTTGATACTAAATATGATGTCAGTTTAGAAATAGAACCTAACTCTAATTATGATTCTTCATTTGATGTGGATGTTGATATAATGATATCTTATTAAATTTTTTATATTGGTTAAGTAATGGCCTATGATGGCATGGTGGGCTCCATAGAGACTGATTTGTCAAAGTGAGAATCCTCAATGGTAGGAAAAAGGTCAAGATATAACTCCTTAGAGACTAGTTTGTCAAAGTGAGGCTCTTTAAAAATAGACATATCGTCAACATATTGATTTACCCAAAGGTAGTTATAATCATTAAGAAGTGACTCAAAAAATATTGGTTTGTCAGAGTGAGAATCCTCAATAATAGGTATCGGATCAATAGGTAATTCATCATAGGTTGACTTATCACAAATGGTTATTTCAATAAAAACATCTTGAATTGGTTAGTTATCTTGGCATTGGTTTACAGTCAGTTGTAAAATACTAGTTTTGAATACAGCTTGGTCTTTGAATGATTACCTTGGTTGGAGAGCTTCTAATTGTCTTAGTTAGGGTTGGATAATTATATGGTGTTTTTGAAAGTGTGGAATTAATGTTAATAGTCTAATAGTGACTAGTGGTTGGATAATGAGAGGGAATTGTGAATCTTGGTTACTTGCACAAACCAAAGAATAAGGTCTTAAAATGATAAGGCTAGGGCATTTTGGATCTTGATTACTTACACAAGCCAAAGGAAAAGGTCCTAAAATGATAAGGGGAGGGCATTGTGAATCTTGGTTGATTGCACAAGCCAGAGGATGAGATCCTAGAATGATAAGGGGAGGTCATTGTGGAGCTTGGTTACTCACCTAAGATAAAGGATAAGGTCCTAAAATGATAAGGCGAGGGTGTTATGGAGCTTGGTTACTCTCACAAGCCAAAAGATGAGGTCTTGGAATGATAAGGGTAGGGCATTTTAGAGCTTTGTTGTTTGTGCAAGATAAAATATGAGGTCATGAAATGATAAGTTTGACATGTTTTGGATCTTGGTTACTCATACAAGCCAAAGGATAACGTCTTAGAATGATAATTTTAGGGTGTTATGGAGCTTGGTTACTTGCACAAGCCAAAGTATAAGGTCTTGGAATGGTAATGGTATTCCTTGGATGTTATGGATCTTGGTAGCTCACACACGCCAAAGGAGGGTTAATGGTATAGGTGGGAGAATAAGTGGTCATGTAAGGGAAAGTATAATACCACAACTATCTTGAAAAATGGATCACTACACTTTGCACTTGAGCACTTTGGATTTGCTCCCCAAATTGAGGATTACAAGAAGGGTATGAATCCTCCTCCCAAATAATATTATCTTTATCCCCATACGAGTTTTAGCTTAGGTTGTAATTAGGTTCTTGACTATTTTTTTCTTGATTGATTATTGTAAGGTGGATATATATCTATCTCACAAACAACATCATCTTCAAAGATGCCGTCACCCAAGTCCTCCTCACAAACCATATCATCCCATTAGGGGTCTTTAGTTGAATTTTTGTAGCCATTCCATCATAACTTGGATTGTACATAACTCCACCATAAATGTAGCTAGACATATCTACATCAATGAAGAAGTTCTGTAACAAAAGGTATTAGAGTTCTACAAACTCGTAAAAATGATGTCCAAAGGACAAATTGTTCAAACTTGATCTAACTTGGTCAAGGGTGGAGGTATATCTCCAAAAAAATTATGCAAATACTTCATAAAATATAGTATAATGTCAAATGTCTAACATTAAATGTCTCACACAAATGAGGTCAATTAAAATGACCTAAACATAATATGTCAAACTCTAGGTCCAAAGATGTTTCAAGTAGGCCTAAACTAGGAAAGGGAAAAGAGTCACTAGGTCTTTGGGCCAAATGGGGTATTAAAATCTAAACTCATAGCAAGGAATATGCTAGGAATTTTTGCCAAATTTGGGATCAAAATATAGACTTGAAATAAAGGGATGATTTTAATCTAACAAACTTGGAACACTTTAGCATAAACAAGGCACTTGATTCTAGACATAAACATGATCAAGTCAGTATAAGGCACTAATCAAAAGGCATTTAAAGATGGAATGATTTTGAAAAATGAAGGCATAAAAAATATAGTTTTTGAATTTTGGGTCAAAAATTAACCTAAGTTATGTAACCCAAAAGAGAAATATATGTGTATCAGCCCCTACGTGTCAAGGCCTAAACAGAAATCAACTAATGTTTGGATCCAAACTTGGAAAATTTAATCAAAGTCTCAACTTAAGAAAACTTAGGATTTATTGAAAAAAAAGATAGTAAAATTTTAACATCATGATTGTGCTAAAACAATATCCAACAAGGCACAAATTACTGGTACAAACAATGATAATTTGGACACAAGATAAGTGAAGTCAAAAAAAAAAATTGAGTAGCCTAACAGTGTTAGTGCTCTAAAAAGATGTAAAAATGTTTTTTTTAAAATACTTATAAGGCTCAAAACTTGAATTAATTTTTTTGTAACAATGTTACCCATTCCAATCAAGTGACACACACAATGTTTTTGACATGAAATTCTTCTAAGTTAAATCAAGGTGTCAAATAGATGGCATAATGCCTCCTCAAATAATAGAGTAGTTTAGGAAAATAAACGCATATATGATGTGGTTTAATAAACAAATTTTAATCACAAATCACCAAGAAAATATAGGAATAAATGGCAAAAATAAAACTAATTATATCATCCTAGATCCTATCAAGGTATGGCAAGTGGGGTTGAATAAAACTTACAAGTTATGACTATCTAGATTGATCCCAAGTGTGGTTAACAAAGGAAAAAAATCATGCCAATTGAGTTCATACCGATCAACTTATCATGTAAGGGTCTATTAATTTACATGAATATACCATCCATGGACTCCTTAATGGTATTATCTAGTTGACCAAACTTGACTTAGGCCTTCATTACTAAATGAGAGGTTAGTCATTCAACCCCCTAGATCTAGTAGTATGCATTTGTATCTTTTTATACCCCACCATGGAGTGTCGTTAAAACAGTATCATGAGATGAAGCCCTAGGTTAATTCTCCCCTAGAGAACCCATGAGAGGTAATGAAATCCCCTTCACAAGCCAAAATGCATGAAAAGAAAGACTAGTAGAAATACTTTAGGGTTGCTTTTAGATCACCCAATACCATATGGGTTTTGTGGAGAGCCTAGGAGAATTTCTTTCTATGCCTTGGACTAGGCACTAAATGCAATTAAAAGGCACTTTTGATCCCATAAATTCCCTATAGAGGTTAGGGGGAGAGCATACATGCACTATTATTTTTTCAAAAAAAAATACACACAACAAACAGTTTAAATGTAATTGCAAGAGAAGTTTGATTTTAAACACCAAATTGAAATATGAAGATGTTATTTACTTGTCTTCTTGGCTTAAGTGTGAAATATTTAAAGAATTGAATAACACAACTTAAGTAAAATTGTTTATGTTCATTTTAATCCCAAGATCCAAATGTTAAATATTTGGCCTAAGTTCATTTTTAAACACCAAAAACAAGTGTTCAAAACTTATCCATTATTTTTAAACACTAAAAATGAAGTGTTTTCAATCATTATAAATCCTAACCACTTTTAAGAACCAAATACCAAATGTGTGAGACATAACATGTTCATTTTTGTGCCCAAATTGAAATTTGTAAGATTTAACTAGATTCCTTTTAAAAGCCCAAAACGAAATGTTTGTTAGCCAAAACTAGCAAATTTATGTTCCAATCACATCTTGGGCCTATAATTGTTAGATAGTAACATTCTACTTTGAATCAATTTTGATTATGAGTAAATGAACTTTAGAAAAAGAGCTCCCAGGATTTAATTTTGGAAAACATAGTGACCATGGTTAGTCAGGTATGACTGATGCTAATTTCAAGGTAACCATCATCACTCAGTCTCAAAGAGAACTGATGCCAGTCATGAAGAACCAATGCCAATCAATTAAGACCATTGTCAATCAACTGTGAACCCAAAGGTAAAACCAACATGAAACAAAAAATGTTATGTTATCCCTTAGATAGCCAAAAATTTGAGAAAAACTGCAAGGCAAAGTTTAGTGAAGGAGTTTAAATGTTATTGAAACTAATAAATCATGAAAAGGACTAATAGAAAGAATCAAAGTGCAAGATTTAAACCCATTTTTCTCCTATAATCCAATTGATGATAGCCACACAAGATGGATCTCAGTTAGGTAGAACCAGGGTCTATTTAGGCCAAACTGATGCTATTTATACCTGACCAGTATTAGTCTCTATGTAGATATGAGTTAGAAAAATAATCCCATATATGGAAAAATCAAAGACAAATTTCCAATTTTAATGATATTTAAGCATTCTTTTGATGGTTTATAAATTTCATATTCATCTCTTTGATATGTTGGGTGCTCATGATCCCATCAGACATGCCATTTTTGATCAAAGAATCCAAAAAGGGTGGGTAGATCATATGTTACCTTCATAATGAAATCAAATCAAAATGAAAATAAACACACTAACAAGCATAACAGTTTCTTGCCTAGATCAAAGAAGGTATCATCATGAAGAAAAAAATTGACTAGCATAACTAAAATGTAAGAAAACATGCCTTTCTTATCTTCTTTGAATGCTCGAAGAGATTTATTCATTTGGATTGCTCAGCTTGTGTTCAAGAGATATTTGGAAAATTGAGTTGTATGGCTCCTTCTCCCCTTGGCACCATGGTTTGACTCATGATTTCTTGATGTAGCTTCATGGCTTGGCTTGTGATTTTGGCATTATAACACTAATGTCATGCAATCTTGATCTAAAACCTACATTATAACATTACTCTATCCAATGTCTCCAAATGAAGAGGTATAGGCTTGTATTTATAGGTTTATCAACTAAACCCAACCCAAAAAGAGTTAAGGTGTAGTTGGCACTTGCAATGGGTTTAAACTTTACCTTTATGAGTCAATTAACCCCAATGGAGTTATAATGTGTCAAATGGTCATGATTAGTAATGAATAAGTGTGGGTGGGATATTTTGGATATTTAAAAACTCATAAAAAGGTAATTATGAATTCCTAGGATATTCTTTGCTTTTTGAATTTCCTTTTTGATAATTCATTTGATTTCTCATGGTTAATTCAATTTAGGCATCTGATTTAAATTTTCACTTCAATTAATTCTATTTATACTTTTTGAAATATTTAAACTAATTTGATGTGTGAATTTGTCCCATTTAATTATTTTATAATCCAAATTATATTTTATGAAATCAAATTTGAGATGTTTAGTGATTCTTAGACTAGATATTCAAAGGTTGGTAAGAATCAATCTAATGATTGGTATGAAGACATTGGTGGCCAATTTTAGATGTCTACAATTTTCCTCATATATCCCAAGCCTAGATTAATGTCTTGAAATGAATATAAGGTTGTTTTATCAAAAAAATATGATGGTTGAATAGGTTTCAACCCAGTCTAGTTCACATTGAAAACCTTTAGTAAGCTAAAATGCTTTAAACTTAAATGATCTTACAACATACAACATGACACAATGGTTACAAAATTTAATACAAACTAATATTATTTAAATAAGAGATGAAACTAGTGACCCAAGGATAAATTAAGGGAGTTTAAATATAATGGTTTAACTCAGGTCATAACCTACATGAGTCATTTTTTCTCTCAAAATGTCACCTATTGTCTGACTATAGACTGACATTACATTATGAGTAGGTAGTTTAGATGTTGGCATAGCTCTAAAACATGTTATGAATATGTCTAAATATTAAGTGATATCTAATATTTTAGTAAAAAGATAGGTAATGAATTTTAGGGCTAAAGCATACAACTTCACCTATAGGAAACCTCTAATCTTTACTAAGATAAGCACTTATAATCTGTTATAGTAGATAGACTAACTCATACAAATATAGAGATATAAGCTTGGATAGTTATAAAAGATGAATTATGGATGTAATATATATAATAAACTATTATATTGATGATTCCATATACTATGATATTCTTAGATAGAGGAAACAAAGTAGGAACACCAACCTATAATCACAGTCAGTTCAAAGTTTGTGCATAATCAAATCACATAGGTCTATCTTAAAGATTTGAAGTATTGGGAACTTTTAAAAGGTGATCAAGAATGAAAATTTGGTTTATAAGGTACTAATGACTTATTATAAAACCTCATAGCATTAGTTTGGTTGATAAAAAAGGGGAGATGCCCTCTATTTTGTCTTAGATAGAGGACACTCCCAATTAAGATGAAAATTGCAGGCATAATGTGTAAGTGAGAATGGAATGGAATGAGAATGCTTGGGTAAATATAGGGTGTTTATTGAATTTTATTTTAAAATTTAAAAAATTATATAAGAATCTACATTCAATATAAATTGTTAGTTTTGGTCCTAAACACACAAGAACATAATCAAACTTATTAGGCCTAGACTAGGCTTAAAGCCCTAATGATTCTTAGTTCTTTGTCTAGGACCATATGACCATTAAATCTCACTTTATATCCTTTAAAATGAGACATAAGGTTTATTAAATCCATTTTTTTATGGAATTTCACCAAATTGCTCATTTTAGCCCAATTTTAGGATAGAGGCACATAAAATACAAAGGAAAATCTTGATATGCCAACTTCAAGTGCTCATACATATACATACACATTGTATGGTTCCCCAAGGATCTAGGGGTAGTTTATTAGGTTCATATAATTTTTCTCAATGGAAATTTTCTAGATATTTAATTTTAGGTTTTTATGAATCATTCCTAAGAACCAAAACATGCTAAAACCCTCCTAAACCCTTGTCTAATATTTGATGGAGAGAATAGTAAATAATATTCATTAATAATGGGTTATGTGGAAATTAAATTGATATATTCATGTCAATAACTCACCCATGATCCTTAACCCCAAACTTTTTTTACCCTACTTGTATAGACAAGGTAAAAATAAGGTTTTTTGTATGTTTTTTATTGTTTTGCAAACATAAAAGGGAACTAAGGGATGAGAATAATTGGGGGAGTTATAAATATAATTATTCATACTTTTCATATTCATTTCTCATCATATATAGGCATGGAATCACTTCTTATAACTTATTCACCTTAAGCAGTCTTAGACAAATAGTAAAAATGAAGAGTGACTACCTAGTGAGAAGATGAGAAGCCCAATTATGAATCCTTTTAAGGTCTTCCTATTCAATTGAAAGGAAAATGGACTATAAATAGGTTTCCTAACACCTCTTCCATGGATTTGGTTGAGAAAATAAAGGGCACTTGGATGACAAGTTAGGCCTAAAAGATTAATGAATGACTACATATGGTGAACACAATTGTCTAGAAAATGGATATCAATTAGGGACACATATGATGACCATCATAGCATGATTCAAACCTCCCTAATATATTAAACATGTTTCAAATATTCTTATTCTAGTTTTGAGTAGTCAAGATATGCCTCAACATGAAGGCTATTTCAAGAAGGTAGTTGAAGGGTCTCTATGCCAATTTAAGGAGTTTTTCATGCTTCAACTAGACACTTGTCCAAGAAGACCTTAATGGTCTATTTCACACTCCATTATAATAAAATTTAATTGGTTTCAATTCTTTGACACTTGTCTTTGTGACCTTTCTACTTTTTTCCTTCTCTCTCTTCTTATATACTCTATAAATGTAAGCCATTTTAGATTTTGTAAAGGAATCCAATCTTGGTATGGTAAAACCCTAATGGTTTAATGTTGTATTCTACCTTTGAAATAAATATTTTTAATATATTTTTTAGTTTACAATATATCTTTTCTAAGTGTGTAAAGTGGTGTATAGTGAAAGGTCAAGTGATTAGTATCTATCATTGCTTTCTCTCAACCCTTCCATGTTTGATGTAAATTATTTCCACTCAAACAAGTCACATGAATTATTATCAAGTGCATTGATATATATTTAAGTGTAAGGAGTAGATTTAGTGTCTAAAATATGACCCCTGGTTCACTCACCTTGATTATTTCCATTCATATCACCTTCATGTTTTAAATACTAATGTTAGAGAAATTTAGGATTTTGAGTCTAGTGTTATGAGTCATCTTTAATAGTACATTGGTATGGTAGTCTTGTGGATATCATTTTGGCATATCACCTCATTATTTTAATTTATTTTCATGCTACTTATACCCCCTCTTTTTATCCAATCAAATAGTAATGTAGGTTATAAGCAAGCAAAGTCATATCTAGGGAGCTAGACCTTAAACCTAGAGGTTGACCTATGTTATAGGCAACCCACAAGCCTAGAGGTAATCCAATGTTACCCAAATCTTAGACTAGGCTTGAATAACCAACTCTAAGTTGAAATATTTGGTGACAAAAATTACCCTTTTAGGGTCTCATTCCTAGACCTTACACTTTGCAAGGGTGAAGGAGTCTTGACCAACCACTATCTTTTATATTGAGGGGAAGGTCTTGTAGACATGGTATCATATGGTGATCAAGAGCTATGGGCATGAAATCTACTAATGTTAAAAATATAACCTAAATATGCCTTCAACCAGTTGATAGTCATTCTCTTATTCATCTAGGTGGTTAGGGACATAATATGGTAGGTAAAGGGGTTCCTTGAGGAAATTTCTGATCTAAATCATAATTTCATCTTTATGCATCTAGTAATCCTTGATGGTTGTGATATAATCTTCAATTACCCTTAAGTTTAAAACATTTTAGCTTCATTGATGGTCGAGTATACCACCATGTATAAGTACTCATATATGTCTTAGATGTGATGGTGGAACTAGTGGACATATAGATTATAGAGACCATATGGACCGTCAAGACCTCAAAAACCCACATAAGAAAGGCTAAATGGTTGAAAAAAGTGTCCTCTAAGCTACATATATTAGGTATCTCATCATGTAAAAATTACCCCTAGCTCAAACATTTAATATGGCATGGGCCAACTTGAATTTGATTAATCCCACCATATATGAGATGTCTAAGCATGTCAAGATCATGTGTATGAGAAGCATACACAACTCATTGACATGATAAAAATCTTGTCCCCCAAATAGTTATTTTAATAGGATCATGCCTACCCATACCTCTTCTTAAAAGGTACGGATGGGGTAGGCATTGATATTCTTCTTTTTAACCCATTTTGATTCATTGTTCTTAACCTAGTCATAGAGTACATCATAGATCTAGTAGGTCCAAATCCAGACCATTACCTCTAGTGAATAATAAGAGAAAGTGAAGTTTGGAAGGTATTAGTACACCTTGAAGGCATTATTGGATATATCAATAATCTAGTGTTGAGAGTTGGGTGAGCACACCTAGTCATTGACCCATATTATACATAAATGGCTTTATGAAGGATGTCATTTAATAGGTCAGTATAAGGGAACACTTATAATTTGGTTATGGATTATTATAGTTTTCAATTCCTATAGGACCTAAGGGAATCTTCATACTTAGCCTTCTAGTCATCATATTCAATAGAATATTTAGGAACCAACTCAATCACTTTAAATATATCATTGTAGTGTTTATACTTAGTCAAGCTCACCAGGAAGGTGGTCTCCTGAAAATCAATTTCAGCCTTTATATTTGAAAATGATGCAACCATTAGCGTTGAATAGGAAAAATTAGGAAACGAATGTATAAAAAATAAGATACAATGACTCTATGTAATTTTGAAAGCAAGGAGTTAAATATTTATTCAAATCTAGTAATGGGAACCATTAGAAAGTTTATCTTAAGTATTTATAAGTGCATGCATAATGTTGTATACTTAGATTTCACCCTAATTTATCAAAGGATTATTCAATTCCTATACTAAAATCTAATTCAACATGGGAATGACCTTAGGTTGTGGGCTACCTAATCTTGGGTTAGACCTCTAGGATTTTTAATGAGGCTAGCTCTTCTAATGTATCACTTAGCTCATTTCCAATAAAACCTACTAATTTTTGACATGTAAAGGGAGATAAATATAATTAAAAGCTAAATCTAAGATAATGTTGGTGATGCACCTAAATTGATTACTCGTCCACTCTATTTGAGCTTCTAAAAACACTAATGAGACAAGAAAATGATTTGATCTACAACTCTAAATGTTTGTTATGAATCAATATTTCATGCAGAGGTTTAGAAAGTGATCAAAACCTAAGGGAAGTGATGGAAAATTCCTAATTAAATTCACTAACAATTCAATATGTCCACTTGCTAGCTTTAATCACATGACATTGAACACTCAACATGACGTACATTATAAGATAAACTAGTATCTAGGTGAGATCAAGACTTGATAAGGGAGATATTTCTACCATGTATGTAAATTATACTAATATTAACACACTATACCAAAATAATGAAATATAAAACAATCATCTATTTATCTCAATAGGTTACAAAGCTCAATATTCATAGAGTCTAGTCATGCCCAAGAGAGGGATGCATTTCAAGGCTTGGAACATGTATTTATAGCAGAAGGGAAAGAGAAATACCAAGAACATGCTTAGGATAATAAAGAATGAGTCATAAATGATCAAGATGATATATATACCAAATCCTCAAGCTCTGCATGCATTAATGTCATTCGGACTCTATGTTATCTTCCACTTGACTTGCTTATGAGGATAAAATCTTCATATCTTTGGACCTAACAGAGCCATAACCATATTTTCCTTGAGAGAATATAGCTACCCGCTTATTGAAGATCTAGATATGTTAAATATGAGACACTTATTCAGAACCATTCATATTTTCCCATAATTGAATATCTAATCATATTTCCTACTATAAATTGAAATTAATCTCATTTATCAGTTTTCTTATAGTCAATTTATTGATGAAGCTTCATAGGTGTTTAATTCTCACTTTGATAGTAGTTACTACCCTTTTGTCTATATTAGGTATAAAATACATATTATACCTCCATGTATATCTAATGGTGATGCTCTATCCCTAAAATATCCAATTTAGTTTAACCTAGATCACCTTCAAACTAATCTCCTATGCATTTGCTTGCTTCAATTGAAAATTGCTTCATCGACCTCTACTGTAAGTCTCCTAGCTTCAAATTTTAATATTGACCATTGATCTTGATTTGGGATTCTAAAATTATGCCAATTTTCAAATATTAATTCATTTTAGGGATTTGTTATTAGTCTTAGCTAGTTCCTACACTTACACTATATGGTAGCCTCATATTCATCCTCAAGAGTATTGATTCTTTAAACTTATGTAAACTATCAATATAATTTTGCATGGTTTGAACATGTACCATTGATATTATACCAATTTAATGTGGTTATGAAACTTGTTATCTTCTTAATAGCTCCCAATACTTATTGACTTATTGACCCCCACTTGTCATTGATCTACTTCAATACTATTAAACATGTACCATTAATCTATTTAGGCCTACTGGCATTGCCAGTCAATGTGCAGCATTATATTTGATCTAAGATATTGATATATTGACACTTATTATCCATGAATTCATCCTTAGAACATTTAAATTCAAATGAATATTTCATAAATCTTTAACTTCATGTCCTCATGCACGTCCTACTCTGTAAGTCTAATTTTAAAGGCTTATATCTTGAGATAGTAAGCTCATCAAGATATGAAATTTGTAGATCATATTAAAGGCATGAAGAAAATAATGTCTATGCAATATTTTATCTTGACCATTACCTCTAGTGAATAATAAGAGAAAGTGAAGTTTGGAAGGTATTAGTACACCTTGAAGGCATTATTGGATATATCAATAATCTAGTGTTGAGAGTTGGGTGAGCACACCTAGTCATTGACCCATATTATACATAAATGGCTTTATGAAGGATGTCATTTAATAGGTCAGTATAAGGGAACACTTATAATTTGGTTATGGATTATTATAGTTTTCAATTCCTATAGGACCTAAGGGAATCTTCATACTTAGCCTTCTAGTCATCATATTCAATAGAATATTTAGGAACCAACTCAATCACTTTAAATATATCATTGTAGTGTTTATACTTAGTCAAGCTCACCAGGAAGGTGGTCTCCTGAAAATCAATTTCAGCCTTTATATTTGAAAATGATGCAACCATTAGCGTTGAATAGGAAAAATTAGGAAACGAATGTATAAAAAATAAGATACAATGACTCTATGTAATTTTGAAAGCAAGGAGTTAAATATTTATTCAAATCTAGTAATGGGAACCATTAGAAAGTTTATCTTAAGTATTTATAAGTGCATGCATAATGTTGTATACTTAGATTTCACCCTAATTTATCAAAGGATTATTCAATTCCTATACTAAAATCTAATTCAACATGGGAATGACCTTAGGTTGTGGGCTACCTAATCTTGGGTTAGACCTCTAGGATTTTTAATGAGGCTAGCTCTTCTAATGTATCACTTAGCTCATTTCCAATAAAACCTACTAATTTTTGACATGTAAAGGGAGATAAATATAATTAAAAGCTAAATCTAAGATAATGTTGGTGATGCACCTAAATTGATTACTCGTCCACTCTATTTGAGCTTCTAAAAACACTAATGAGACAAGAAAATGATTTGATCTACAACTCTAAATGTTTGTTATGAATCAATATTTCATGCAGAGGTTTAGAAAGTGATCAAAACCTAAGGGAAGTGATGGAAAATTCCTAATTAAATTCACTAACAATTCAATATGTCCACTTGCTAGCTTTAATCACATGACATTGAACACTCAACATGACGTACATTATAAGATAAACTAGTATCTAGGTGAGATCAAGACTTGATAAGGGAGATATTTCTACCATGTATGTAAATTATACTAATATTAACACACTATACCAAAATAATGAAATATAAAACAATCATCTATTTATCTCAATAGGTTACAAAGCTCAATATTCATAGAGTCTAGTCATGCCCAAGAGAGGGATGCATTTCAAGGCTTGGAACATGTATTTATAGCAGAAGGGAAAGAGAAATACCAAGAACATGCTTAGGATAATAAAGAATGAGTCATAAATGATCAAGATGATATATATACCAAATCCTCAAGCTCTGCATGCATTAATGTCATTCGGACTCTATGTTATCTTCCACTTGACTTGCTTATGAGGATAAAATCTTCATATCTTTGGACCTAACAGAGCCATAACCATATTTTCCTTGAGAGAATATAGCTACCCGCTTATTGAAGATCTAGATATGTTAAATATGAGACACTTATTCAGAACCATTCATATTTTCCCATAATTGAATATCTAATCATATTTCCTACTATAAATTGAAATTAATCTCATTTATCAGTTTTCTTATAGTCAATTTATTGATGAAGCTTCATAGGTGTTTAATTCTCACTTTGATAGTAGTTACTACCCTTTTGTCTATATTAGGTATAAAATACATATTATACCTCCATGTATATCTAATGGTGATGCTCTATCCCTAAAATATCCAATTTAGTTTAACCTAGATCACCTTCAAACTAATCTCCTATGCATTTGCTTGCTTCAATTGAAAATTGCTTCATCGACCTCTACTGTAAGTCTCCTAGCTTCAAATTTTAATATTGACCATTGATCTTGATTTGGGATTCTAAAATTATGCCAATTTTCAAATATTAATTCATTTTAGGGATTTGTTATTAGTCTTAGCTAGTTCCTACACTTACACTATATGGTAGCCTCATATTCATCCTCAAGAGTATTGATTCTTTAAACTTATGTAAACTATCAATATAATTTTGCATGGTTTGAACATGTACCATTGATATTATACCAATTTAATGTGGTTATGAAACTTGTTATCTTCTTAATAGCTCCCAATACTTATTGACTTATTGACCCCCACTTGTCATTGATCTACTTCAATACTATTAAACATGTACCATTAATCTATTTAGGCCTACTGGCATTGCCAGTCAATGTGCAGCATTATATTTGATCTAAGATATTGATATATTGACACTTATTATCCATGAATTCATCCTTAGAACATTTAAATTCAAATGAATATTTCATAAATCTTTAACTTCATGTCCTCATGCACGTCCTACTCTGTAAGTCTAATTTTAAAGGCTTATATCTTGAGATAGTAAGCTCATCAAGATATGAAATTTGTAGATCATATTAAAGGCATGAAGAAAATAATGTCTATGCAATATTTTATCTTGATATTTTTTCCAAGTGAACTTATTAAATGCATAATCAAGTTGATCCATTCATTTTTGCATGATGTGTGATGACGGTCTGGTCTTTCTAGACATGTGTTTAAACTTTCAAGGCTCAAAATGAGTTTCAAAGACCTATGAAACCTTATTTATTTCCATGAAGGTCATGATAACCTTGAAAATCTACTCATATATTCTTTCTTTTAATTCTAGACCTAATTCTAATCCATTTGATCATTTACTCCATTAAGAACCCTATTCATCCTCTCTATCTAGGAAAAATCTTGGTATGTGGGCTAAAATTGGCAAACACATACATCCCCTATATTAATGGCATTTTTTAGCCAATTTTGAGTTTTAATTTGAGTTAGTGGTTGAATTCTATATCTTTATTTCTAAATCTAGAATTGAATTTCTAGCCCATGATCTTCTTCCACCAAATAGATATAGCAATGGCAATGGTATGTTTTAAAATTATCTAATTAGGTCTAACTTCTCATTTTTTTATGCCCATTTTGTGGTAGGATCATGATCACATCTCTTATATGATTCTTAGCCTGCTCCTACTTTATAACATGTATTTTCTACTCATTGGTCTTCCTAATAATGGTTGGCACCTAGGCATGGCTTCCTATCTCACATCATCCCTTTAGGCTAGGTGATGTGTCATTGAGGGACATGTGACACATATTATTATTTTTTGAGTTTCATATTTACTTTATTATGACCTTATTAATAACTTAAGTGGTTGGTAGTCCATTTACATACTAGGTGATGTGGCATATTCCCATTTAATTAGGATTTAACATCTTTGTCAAGTCTGGGGGACTAGCCACTCTAACACATTATGACATGGCACCTTCCCATTCAATTAAGATCTTATAGGATATGATAGCTCTAATAATTCTATGGGATTGTCCACTCTCACACATGGTGATGTGGTTCCTTCTCATTCAACCAAGCTCTCCTAGCTTTTAACATCTTTGCTAGGTTTGGGGACTATATTTAATTAGGATCTCTTGGGCTCTAACATGTCTATGGAATGTCCATTCTGAATCATACTGATGTGGCACCTTATCATTATACTAATATCTCTTAGTATCTGACATCTCTAACAATTTTTGGGGACTAGTTTCTCTACACATGGTTACATAGAAACTTCTCATTTGGTTGAGCTCTCATGAAATCTAACATATCCATAAGGTCTAGGGAATGGCCACTCTACATATGGATATGTGGTGCCTTCTCATTCATTAAATCTCTCCCAAGATATGATATCTTTTATAGGTTTGGGGACTGGCCATTCTAACGTGTGGTGATATGGCAACTTCTCATTTGACTAGGCTCTACTGAGCTCTAATGTTTTTGACAAGTTTGGGGGAATGGGAACTTTGTACATGGTGATGTGGAACCTTCCCATTTGTTTTAGCTCTATGAAATTAAAAAAATGAATAAGTAATAAAAAATAAAAGGAATGTGATACATTAAAATTTACTTTACAGATACAAATATCTTGATTTGCCATAGAAGGAAATAGGTCTGTCATTTTGGGAAGGAAACTAGACTCTAGGAGATTCAAACAAAAATCAACCTACAACATTAGCACCATGATTTATAAAAAGAACAAACACTCCTTAGTTTTTACGAGAAATAAAAGAGGCTTGTTGTTATTTGGGGAAGTCGGAGTGATGTATATTCCAAGGATTTAATCATGTGGTGTCAATGAGTGTAAAAGAAAGGACCCTAAAACTTTGGTTCGTGATATTTTTAGAGGGGTCTCCAATTTCAAAAAAAAAAGGGGGCATGTTGGCCACAAAAATAGTGATATATTGAATTAGATCCATTTACAGTTATAGATATAGTGGGCATGCCTCCCCCATCTAATTTAAAGCAGTTGTGTAGCTTAAAAGGGAAAATTAAGGTTATTTGTTGATTAATTTCATTACTTATAGATAATTATCATCCCTTTATGCACCTATTAAAAAAATAACCACATTTTAGTGGAATAATAATTACCAAGAGGTGTTTGATCAATTAAATTAGTATTTGGCTAATCTACCAGTTTTGGCCCATCCAACACCAGGGAAGCCCCTATTACTTTACATATCAATGACCCATCATGAATTGGAGCACTTTTAGCCCATCATGATAATCAAGGCAAAGAATTTATTGTATATTATTTGATTATAACATTGGTTTCTTGTGAACATAGCTATTCACCTATTAAAAAGGTGTGTTTAATAGTAGTTTTTACATCTCAAAAGCTATGACACTACATGCTCAATAATAAAACCATCATCATTACCAAATTTGATCCATTCAATTATCATCTCTCCAAATCAACATTAACTAGTTGTATGGCCAAATGGATTATGCTTCTAAGAAAATTTGACATGGAATATACTAATCATAAATCTATTAAAGGATAGGTCCTTGATGATCAATTAGCATATTCTCCATTAGTATACACATAGCCATTAACATTTGCATTTATATATGAGTCAATTTTCACCCTTGATGAATCTTGGCAATGGAAATTCTACTTTGATGATTCCTTTACATCTCACATATTAGGAGCATGTATCCTTTTTATCACACCAGAGGGGGTTCTTACACATAAGGCATTTAATTTTGGGTTTCCATGTATAAATAATATTGAAAAATATAAGGCTCTTGTAGGAATCTACCTTGAAATTAAATGGAACATTTATTGGTTAGCAATAAATGGTGATTCCCAACTTATCATCAATCAAGTTAATGATAAGTACCAAACAAAATATGATAATCTTATTCTTTACAAACACATAGTAGACATATTCAATAAATATTTTGAGTACATATAGTTTGAGCAATTTCCATGAGTTAAGAATAAATTGGTTGATTCTATGGCTACTATTGGGTCTCTATTAAAAATGTCTTCCAACTTCTAATAATATCAATTCCTCATTGAATAACTCGTTAAGATAGTATATGATCATCCAAAATTAGAAATGGTATGTAAAAATTTTGGCCCTAGTTCCCTTTGGTACCATAACATCTACGCTTACCTCTAATACCATACCCTTCCTACTGATTTATCCCATACCCAATACAAATAATTCATACATAACACCTCTCATTACACCTTACTTGGTAGCATGCTCTATCATATAGTTTATGATGGGACACACAATTATTTTTAAAATTATAGAGAAGCATAATTAATTATCGAAGTCATATAAAATATGATTTTTGGGTACCATACTAATTGAAATTTCCTTACTAAAAACTTCTTATGTATAGGGTATTACTAGTCGATAATGGAATTTGATACATGTGTGTATGTGAATAAGTAAGTTTCTTTCTATAAGCATGGTGATTTGATCCATGCTTTATTACAAGCCCTTTAACCAATAAAATTTCCTTAGATATTTTCAAAATGGGGACTCAATCTCATGGAGAAGATAAACCCTAAATCCTCTTACATCCATAAACACACTCTTACTACTATCAAGTATTTTATTAAGTGGGTTAAGGTTATTCCACTCATGTAACTAGTAATAAAATTTACAAATACATCCTAAATCACATCATTTTCCATTACAACATCCCATCCACCATAGTTTATGATAATGGAAATTCTTTTAAGAATAAGGATGTTAAATCCATTTTTACTCAATTTCACATTAAACATAAATGATCAACACCTATTATCCTCAAGGTAATGGGCAAGCTGATGTATCAAACAAAACTATTGTGAAAAGTCTCAAAAATATTATCAAAAACATTGGTTGTGATTGGCACTTTCAATTATTTCCTACCTTATCATCTTATTAAACCAATATTCATACTCTTACATGTTCCACACCATATTCCCTAGTCTTTGGCTTAGAAGTTATCCTCCTTGTTGACATTATGTTTCCCTCCCTATGAGTTTTATTGTAAGATATTATTGATGATGTGAATTATAGAGTATTCCATCTATAATATTTGGAAATATTGAATTAAAAATGGCTATCTACCTTGAACCATATCAAAGAATATAAAAATCAACTACTCCATAGTAATGATAAGCATATCATTTCCAAAGAATTCAAAGTTGGTGATCTTGTGCTTAACAAAAATAAATGAAATACCAATGTAAATCATTAATAGAAATTCAAG
Source organism: Torreya grandis (assembly GCA_037957365.1). Classification (NCBI taxonomy): domain Eukaryota; kingdom Viridiplantae; phylum Streptophyta; class Pinopsida; order Cupressales; family Taxaceae; genus Torreya; species Torreya grandis. Next base: position 952,343 of record JARHVA010001785.1, read on the forward strand.
TTTGATCCTAATGGTTGGGTCCATATGTCATCATAGTTAAATATGGTTCTAGAGCATACATATTGACAACTAAAGATGGGAAAGACTCAGATGCACTTGTGAACATCATGCATCTCAAGAATTTTTTCACTTGATCTACTAGAGAATTGCTTGTGATCACTTCTACTTGGGATCACCCTTCCATGTCCTTGGATTTCTATTTTCATCCATTTTCCATTTGTGAGCTAATATACCTTATATCCCAACTTCTCTTTCTTGTGTTAACCTTGATGGTCATCTATAGGTACTATAGGTTGTAGCAAATTTGATATAATAATAATATGATAGCATCATTAAAACATGACATTAGACATCCACATTTAAGGTTTATATATCTTTTAGTCCTTGTAAATATCCTTCTCACTATGTCCCTTTTTATTAGTTCATGTATTCCTTCATTCTATCCCATGGTTGTTTCATCCCTATATCTTTCTCATCTTGCATCACTTCCCTTGCTATTGGAGTAGGCTATCCCTTTGCTAGTCACTTGCAAATATTTATACACTTTATTTTTATCAATTATATGTTGAAATTACAATTGGAATAACTTTATAAAATAACACATAAATATAGCTGAAAATCATCAATTAAGCCAATTATTTGCAAAGTATTTATTTAATATAAAATTATAATGACACACCCCTAATTTAGGTAATGCATTGTATCACAACATTTAATTCAACATCATTATTTCAATAGGTACTAAAAATAGTGAAACTATCTAGAATATCAATGAACTCATTGTATGCATCAATAAATTCATCCTAAAAAATTGAAGATTTCACAGCCAACTTCAAACCCTACTTCAAACTATTAACTATTTTATTTCAATACCTTGGCTAAATAAGTGAATTCAAACTTTTTAAAAAAAATATATATTTTTGAAACATTTTTATTTGGGCTTATAAAGAATGCACTATTTCAATTTGGGCTTAATACTCATTTTTTCATAAATTCATTTATTTTTCACAAATTTGTTTTATTTTTCTTGTGTGTTATGGAGTTATTTGAATTATATGCTTTCCCCTTGATAGGGTAACCCATAAATGTGAAGGTTACAACTTATTTTATTCTAAGATATTTACCTATTATGATCTTTACTTGCCCTTAGTAGGATTCTTGTGAATTATATGGAAATACCTTTCCTTTTTATTTTAGGTTATGTGATTTTGGTGTCATTACCTTCTTGAAATTATTTTGGGCATGATGAATGAAATTTTATCCCTAACATTCATATCAACCCTAGACATGTGATGGGTGATATAAATCATTGATAGGTGTCATTAAGGAGTTGCATAATTCCATATAAGGGGTTTCATGAAATAAATGGGTTAACTCCCAATGTTAAGCTATTAAACATCACCTTTGAGGAATATAGGGTTTCTTTGATAGTGGATGTATCTCCATATGAACAACCTAACACCTAGATCTCTTCCTTGATGTGTTTTCACCCTTCGAGGGCCATATATAAAACTAAGTAAAAATAAGTATTCCAAAACATTCAATGGAACTTCACTTAAATATAATGGATGAAGTGGTCTTGAAGGGGTTAAACCTTCTTATGAATATCTCAATTTTTGGATTGCTTTAAAATAACCTATTTTAATGTGGAACATTCACTGATGCAGAGTGAAAATATAATAACCCCCAAATATTGTCTTACATGTATGAACCTTTGAGAGAAGGGTAGGATTAAAACACCACTATAATTATATTTAATTACTTAATGAACCCTTAAAATTTTAGTTCTCTCAAAGGAAAGTATATCAAAGGTTCAGTGGATGTGATGTAAACTTGTATCAATTACTAAATACCCTTTTGATATTTTTTCATTGATGTTTTATTATTATGTCAAAAACCCATTTGTATTCAAAAACCAATCCAAAAAATAAGTCAATTCCAAAACCTAAATCCAAAACATGGTCTATACACACCTACACTGAGAGGTGTTACTATTTTGTATTCCAAGCTAGAAATTACTCTTTATATATGCCATGTCAAACCTTATCCAAATACATACCATTCTTGTCTAAACCATGTCATTCAGTTATCCAATTTGAATGAAGCTCTAGTCCTAAGAAAAATCCAATTTTTTATTTCAACCCAATTCTAAAACCAATGTCCAACCATTGTCATTATGTCACATGTTTAGTTCCAAACCTATTCAAAATTCCAATTCCAAAGTCAAACACAATGAATTTCTAGTTCCAAAGTCAAAATTCAATCTCTTATTTTTATAAATTCAATACATATCCCAATTCTAGTAAAACATTATTTAAAACCAATGTTCAAAAACACACTTATTCAAAACCCAAGGTAAAAATATTTGAAATTTAATGAAAAATTATACCACAAACATTCCAAGTTGAAAAGTCTCTATAAAATCTTGTTCCTTTTCTACATTTGCTAATCATGGTTCAAGGTCAAGTATAAATCTAAACGATTTCAAAATCCAAATATTGAATACTTTTAACCTTTTTAAGGCCCAAACATTTGAGAACATTTGAAATGCCTAAACAAATTTGGTTCATATACATGTCTTGTTAAGCAACTTACATTGACACACCTTTCATTGAAACATTCTTCCTTTAAACATTAATTTTGACACAACCAAGACTAGTTACTTGCAAATATTTTATCTTATTCTCATCAAACCACATTCTGAATCCAATCAATGTTTCATACATTCGAACTTATTCCAAGGCAAATATTGTAAACCTAAGCATGTTGAAGTATATTTGCAGTGGAACTTTATAACCCCTTTTTCAATGAGGAGTTAATTTACAATCCATAAAAGTATGACCATTAAGCTTAAGATGAGGTGAATCATTAATACTTCAAAACCATACCATCAAATACTAACTACAAACTAGAGCAATAATGCCTCCCAAGTATACCATCTAGTGTTAAACATGGAAAAAATCAATAATACCTCCCAAGTGTACCATCTAGTGTTGACCATGGATAAAATAAATAATACCTCTTAAATATACCTTCTAATTTTTAACATGGAAAAAATTAGCAATACTTCTAAAACATGTCATCTAGTGTTGACTATGGGTAAGACCAATTTTCATAACATCTCTTTGATAATGAAGATGAAAACCTTGTCAAACTATTGGAGCTCAGTGCTAAATTTTTGGATAGATTTCCAATAGAAAGTTTATGATATTTGGTTAAAATTTTTGAATAGACACCCCTTAGATTACCAAACAATTAAGATACATCTATCAAAATTCAAACAATTATATAACCTCTAATGGATCCCTCACAACATCTATCAAAGGAAAAGGTCCACTTATGGACTCACCTTTAAAAAGCTAATTCATTGCCTCTTAAACAAGATATTATATTCAAGTCTTGGCCACTTTATCTAACTCCCTAAATACTCTTGATATTCAAAAACCACCACTTGTATATATAAATCCCCCAAACTAAACCAAAACTGGATTTGCTAGCCCATCCAACACCTAAGCCAATATGTTTACTAGTAACACAATAGTCTCATATTTATTTAACATACATATATTTGAAATTAATAAGTTGGTTAATCTTGATACCAATTCCCTCATGTATTCTTCCCAACACATGTTTATGATTCTTAACTAGTGAATTCTAATCCACATCAAGTGTTTCCTAAAATCCAACAAAACGTTCCACCAACTCTCTAGCAAATCCTTTCTTCCAACATTCCTAACACTTTTCAACAACTTATAAGCATGTCTAATCCATAATTTCAAGTTGATAACACCCCTCCACTTAAATAAGTGGTGACCAATCCCCCACCTTAATAGGTGGAAATTAATATTCCACCCCAATAGGTGGTGACCATTCCCCCACCTTAATAGGTGGTGACCAATATTCCACCCCAATAGGTGTTGACCAATCCCCCACATCAATAAGTGGTGACCAATATTCCACCCCTATAGGTGGTGACCTATCAGCCATCTCAATAGGTGGAAACTAATTCCCATCAACCATTATCTAACCAATAACATGTTCTTACTAGTCAACCACATACCACTTCTAATAAATAATACTTATCTTAAAGGCAACAACATACTCCACCTAACCACCAAAAAGTTCCTTTCATACAATAGATCCCTATGAGTCAATAACAAGTTCCATTCCATTACCAAAAAAATATCATTTAATCCCTAGCAAACCATTCCTCCATTTAAACCATAATTTCTTCTAAATCAATGTCATACTCAGTAACAAGTGCCTTACCAACAACAATTTCCTTATAGTAAATATAACCCTAATAAAAGGGTGAACATTCATGGTATAACCAATTAGGTATAAATTCCCCAATACCCCATACCACCACATTATCTAGGTTAAATTAATCCACCCTTGAATACCCAACAAGATGTGCTTAATCCTTCTCAATCCATTCCCACTTTTCAAGACTTATAAGAGGTAAAATATGTAATTTTTTCCATCCAAGATGAAGACCAGAGTAAGAAGTTCAAATTAGATGATATACTCTCTTATTCATTTGATATTAGCTATATTCCTATCCTATTCCTAAATCATTTTGAGATGCCCAAATTTAACAAATATAAATGGAATGGTTATCTAGAAGAACACTTGAAAGAGTTCTTCATTTCTTATCAAGAGGTTACATATAATAGCATGTACTTCATGTATTTCTTTGTAGTTTGGTTGGGTAATCTTTGGAGTGGTTTCTCCATCTATCCAAAAATTTGTTGATAACTTCGATGACTTCTCTAAAATTTTGTATAACACTTTTCTTACAACATAAAATATGCAGTAACTATGGTTAACTTGTGTCATGCCAAATATATATTGGGAGATATTTTTTATAATTAATTGTGATGGTGGTGTGCATTAGTCAGTCAATTCCCACAGAATCTCCCCCATAAATAATTGGTTCTAGTCTTTACTAGTAATATGTAAATAAACATAACTTACAATATTAGACTTCATTGTGAAAACACATTTGAAGATATTATTTCCAAAGGAATATAAATTGAAAAAACTCGTTGATAAATGTGTGATCAAAGTTATTCTCAAAAATAAATTCAAGACAAGGTTCAGATGCTAGCTCTAATGCAAGCTCAATCAAGTACATATAAAAATCCTAAGTCATTCAATGGAAAAAAAATGTTATATTTGATGGGGTAATCTAATCTAGATGTGAAAATAATATAACCATTGCCTATGTTAGTATAGGTTCCTAAAAAACTCTAGAACATGCTAATTATAGGGATAACTTGCACAATTAATAATAAAATAAGATAGTCATTAGTAATATAGACTGAATGATTCCATTGATTACTAAATTGAGCTCATTATATTAAATAATGTCAAGGTTAATGTCTACAAAATAGTCATCTTAAACCATATGAAAATAGATCAAGACATCCACAATACTCACTACACATAGATCACAAATAAAAGACATATAAGGAAACCATTCAAAACATTGTATTAATCACTATCACACATTAGAACCATATTATATTATAAATGAGTGTTATAAATAGATTACTAAAAATCATTATCTCTTCATATTTTATCCTTTCTATATGCCAAAAGGAAAGACTCCTCACATTCTTCAATTTATTGCTTATGTTTACAAGGTTAAATACATACAAGTGACTATACAAAAGACAAAATCATATAATTCACATGTGTCCATCTAATATACCTTATGATTTTAGAAAGTACTATTCTTCACCTAACACTTCCTTGGACTTAAATCATTATCTTGTCCTCAGATAATGTCACAAAAATGAAATCTGATCTAAAGCTGAAGAGATGAGTCATAAATAAGAGTTATAGTTATCACTCTAAGTGGCATCTATCAATTTTCACCCTTTGCACACTATTTATCCTCCCTTTCATATTTTAAACTAAGTATCATACTAGACTACCACCTTATTATGTCTTCAATAGACTAGCCTAACTAGGTGGCTACCCTTAATGAGTTTTTAACTAGCATGGACCTATTCCTAATGTTTGAGGTTGTCTTACAAAATTATGAAAAAATATATGAAACTATAAAATTAAATATAAAATGGTTTTGGTGTGTGATAGATATTATTAGCATAGATTCCTAGAAAACACTAAAACATGCTTATTATAGGGATAACCTATGCATTTAATAATAAAATAGTATAGTTGTCAGTAATACAGACTGAATGACACCATTAATTACTAAGTTAATATAATTATATTAAAGACATGCAAGTTTCATGTATATAGAATAGTCAACATAAACTATAAGGAAATAGATCAAAACATCCACAATACTCACTACACACATATCATAAGTAAAATACATATAAGAAAACCATTTAGAACATTTTATTATTCTATATCACACACCAAAACCATGTTCTATTATAAATGAGTGTTATAAATAGAGTATTATAAATCATTATTCTCTTTGTATTCGATCCTTTCTATATTCCATAAGGAAATTCTCTTCACATTCTTTAATCTATTGCTTATGATCACCAGTTCAAGCAATGGAAGGATCAATCTATGAAATATATTTCTTAAGCATCTTCCAATCCATTATCACTTCATGCACCATAGAAGAATTATTCATAGTGGAATATATATTACCATCAATATCTTCACATATTCATCTTTCATGATGGTAACAAGTGATTTATCATTGGATGCCTTAATCTAGATATAGAAATTAAACTCATCAAATTGATCTGCATGCCTTTAAGCTTTTAGGCTAGAAAATGTAGTGTATAGAGTCTCATTGCACCAAGCATAAAGTTTTTACATGGTAGAATCCTTTGAATCTATAAATTTATTGAGGGCATTTCTCATCACATCTAGAGTAACAATCTGATCATCCATTAAAAATTTGTATTTATCTACTATTTTAAACTTCGATTGACCAATAGCCAATGAGTTGTTAAGGTGTTGTTTCAAATTCAACATCACTTATGTAATTTGTTTTGATTTCTATATATCAATGTCCAAAACCTCCTCATATTCATCAAGTAGTTCACAAATTAATTCCATCTCTAACTTTATGTTATGCCCTAGTGTTTGTAATGCTTTCAATTGTTGTGTAGCCAACCAATCCTTAGTGAATTGCTTCAATAAAGCTATAAGATGTTTTTCCTCAAACATCACCTGGTCACCTAAGACTTATGTGACTAGTATTGGGTAGCTGTTATTTATTATCTAGTGTAAATTAGTAATATATCAAATCAAGTCTACATTATCACTTTGTAGCAAGAAAAATTATTGTTTTAAGGTTAAAGCCTTTTGTGAAATGGATTTTTAGAATGTAGTGAAACCTTTAATCTATTTGGTCAGTTACAACTAGGAAACATCCAAATATTTTCAAGCATAGTCATATAAATTTCCATGTATGTGGTTGGAAGAATTGTAGGAGCTGATATGAATTTATCCAAAGGAAGAAAGAAAGTGGTTCATTAGGTAAATGATGTGTGAATGTCTCATAGCCATTAGCTGGTGATTTGAGGTTTCAACTATGAATCCTCCTCCTAAACACTTGATTATGTTACCATCTTATGTTATTATATGTTATCTACTTCTACATTTAGCTTCTTTTTATTTTCTAGATTGAGTCTCAGATTTAACCTTAGCTTTAGCATGTGCCTCAAATTGGGATTTGGCTTGCTTCTTAACCTTAGCCTTAGCTTTGGATTCAAATTTAGATTTGAATTTCACCTCAACCTTAGCCTTAACTTTAGATTTAGTGATGGAATTGGCTTCCACCTCAGCCTTAGATTTAGCTTTAGCCTCAACTTTGGCTTTGTCCTTGACTTATTTTACTTTAGTTGTGTGCTTGGCTTAGTTTTCTTACTTTCACTACTCCTCTTTGGCATTTGTTAGCACCTCTTTTTATTCCTTCTTTTATTATGCATCTTATACTCATTATTTTTTAATCTTTGATTCCTATTCTTCTTTTTTATTTTCCTCCACTTATTTGGCTTGTTTCTTGCAATCCTCTACATCCTTGGATGGCTTCCATGTAGCCTCTGCTTTGTTGACTTATTTCTGATACTCCTCCTCTATAGATTTTTGTTTTCATTGCTCTTCTTGTATAGCTTCTTGTTACTTTCAATATGCCTCTTACATAGTTACTTATTATTTTTTTCTTTATTCTTTATCCTATTATCCTCCTCTGGCTTCATCTTCTCATCCTTGTGCTATAATTTTTCTAGATCATCATGTTTTGGGATAACTTATTGTTATAGTTCTAATTTTGGTAGGTTATTTCTTTAAGATCCTCCATGACCCCTAGTGTGTCAAGATAAGTAACTAATTGGGTATCTTCTAATGATGTTGGTTATAAAAGTGTAATTTTTTGTGAAAATGTATTTTTCCTAGATGTGGGTAGAGGAATGAGGGTCGTCATGAGCTTCTTCACAACTTGGGTCTGAGATTGTTATTATGTTCTTTGTGCTTATTATGTAACACTCACCTCTACTAATTTTTCAAAGGATACCATCCTATCTTTTACTATGGGGAATATCCTTACTAAATGATGATCCCCTAGTATACACATCAAGGTTGGGGGTAGACTCTCTTATGTAGGCATTTATGATTCCTAATAGTAAAATATATTGTAGTTTGATCTTTGTGAAATATTTTTACTACCAAATTATATTGATAATCTTATTTTCCTAAAATTTCAACATGATAAAGGGTGGAGGTTGAGTAATATCAATCCAAAGGTCTTGCCTAACCTATTTTTTCACTTGATAGGTGCACACTACTTTCTAAAAAATAATTCTCTCTCTTCTTCCTACTCATACACATCATTATTGATGTATTATATCATGGTATTCAATACTTATTTCTCCTTAACTCTCATCTCTAGTAAGTCTCACTCACCTTCTATTTTCGAAACATTTGTATTATATAATTAGGACTTTGTATAATGCATCTTCTTCTTGGGTAGTGGTGGTGAAATTCACCATATGGGTGCCTTCCTCTTGCCTTTATCTTGTTGTGAGGGAGCTACTAATGTTTTTAGTAGTGTATGTGGTTGTGATTATTATTATTATCCATGTACTTATTTTGGTATTGGTTATTGTCCTTGTAGGGGAATAGACCATAGAGGTGGTACCATCCTCATAGATAGATATTTCTACTTCAAAAAATTTGCTTGTGAATCCAACATCATGATGAATAATGGCATTGCAATCACTATTAGAGTTCATAACTCATGCACCTTGATTTAGATTCCATTTCATAGTTTTTTAACTAATGCATGTTATCCCAAATATTGCATGACATCTTGGGGTATTCTAGGGTGAAATTCAATAAATGATATAGCCTAAATCCACCATGTGTTAAACCACCCTAGTTATTCATAGTATTTTCCTATTTTGGTCCATGTAATATTTACAAATACAATAGGAGGCCAAACATCTATATCTGGGTTAACTAGAGCTTTTAATAATTTCCATAATGTGAAATAAAGAATTAAGACCAAAAACTAATATTACAATGTCTAGGAGGTACGTGGGAGTATCTTATCAATGTTGGTAGTTAACTCTGAGGCTAAAACTTTGGCCATTTAAATTATTCATGTAGGCATATCATGAAATATATAATATTTATCACCCCTTTTATATATTATTTGGCCTATTTTATAGCATGCCAAAACCTCTATGAAATTCACTCTACTAGAATGTACACTAAAGAATATTCTATTGAATCAATTTGTATTCTTCTATTTTCCATTTTTGTATACTTGTCCCTATTATTTGAATGAATAGTTAGAGTGGTGGACTTATAGGGGAGGATGTATTTTCTATGATCTAGGAGGCTTGTTGATCATGTCATAGTTCAAGCATTGATCCAAATTATGATATCCTAGGACAAATGAATAACCCCATAATTATACCTACATATAAGAGTAAGCATTAACTCATTTATTTGTCTGAATCTAGGTATCTTGATCAATCTTTCTACATCTAAGACTCACAATGGATGTAGGAGCACTAGGTCTCCTGCTTGTGTAGCTTTTTGCAACCCTAAATAAAATAGAGTAACTTTATCTTGATCAATTAATTCAAAGGGGTTGGGTTAATTATATTTTGTTTGTCAAAGACCTAATCCAAACCCCATCTCCTCCTTCAATTCATCTCTAAGTAGAATCAATAATGAAACTCTCTACATGGTTATTATTATGACCTAGGTTGAAGACTTGCTTTTCTTTTTTTGGCTCTAGTATGTAATTTATACACAAGAAGATTTTTTGAAAGCAAATCATAAAATTTTATTGTTGGTATAAGTATGTAATCTTTTTGTGTTATCCTTTCCCTTCTTTATATAGCTTTTATCACATAAATCTATGTGGATGACTATTTTGAATACATTGAGCTAGTTCTACATGATTTTTATTCAAAAATTAATATCACTTGATATTTTTTAATCTAATAATGACTCTTTTGTGTCTATAAACATTGATTTATATATCAAAAACTATTTGATATGATGTGATATCTTTTCATCTATATCATTTCTTTTTAAAATGCCACCTATCAGTTGGCCATGTAATCTATTTGAGTGCCTTGTCTTCAATAGTCTTGAACAATCTTTATACATCCTTTCATTCTACCTATATTTTTAGTTTCACCTTCTCAATCTTATTTTATGACCAAAGTGTAGTTGGTTCTAGCTATCCATCTTATAGGCTTTCTCTATAATTTGATCACATGTTATGATTGTAAATGCTCATCGTTCATTGTGATGTGTTGTGATCCAAATATCTCACTATAAAAACACTTTAACCATATGAAAAAAAATGAAAACACCAAAAAACAATAAATAAAAACCCTAATCTACATGATGCTACTCTACACCCTCTTTTTTATCATCAATAATGATAGAGACTAACAATGGTAAGGCTTAAGCTTAAAACCATTAACACATCCTAGTAGTATGTTTCATTGAAAATATTTTAAAACAATGGTACCCTATTATGAAACTTTATGAATAATTTAGGGGCCCTACCATCTAATCTATAATTTTCCTAAGAATGCCTTAAACTGGCTATTATATAGCAGTACCACTTATTCTAGATGAAGTTGCTTAGATCACAATTTACAATCATGTCATGCATTCTTGCTTAATTTGTGGATTTATTGCATCCATTGTGCCTTTTATTAACTTTCTTCCATTCTATCCAAGTTTATGAATATTTGATTCAGATAATATTGGTTTCCTATCCTCATAACTATTATAATGCATAAAGTCAAAAAAATGTATTCCATAGGCATTACTACCTGAAGACCATAGATAAGATAGAAGGAATTGAAACATGTGGCATGCTTATTATTTATTTTTTATGCCCAAATAATCATAATAATGTTATCTTATAAATCATCACTTTTCACATTACATATATTTGTTAACATATTTCCTAATACTTTTTTTGACACTTCAACTTGTCCATTTTCTTGAGGGTGATAAGCCATGATTTTGTGGTGAGAGATCATAAATTCCTCAATGATATTTTTCATAGTGTTATTAAGGAAATACATTCCTCTATCACTGACCATCTTGATTGGGAATATAAATCTTGTAATAATGTTTTTATATAATAATTTAGTAGTGTCCTTTGCATCACAACTTGGGGTTACATTAGCTTCCATCCATTTGGTGAAATAATCCATCACAATAATAATATAATGTGCATGAATTTGTTTGATTTGGGGACTTATCAATCCAAAAATATTGATTCCCAATTATTCAAATGATTATCCTACAAGCATTGGTACCAAATCCATCTCATCACATTGGTTTGGATTTCCCATTCACTTACACACATCATAATATTTGGATACCCTATGCACATCTTGAAATAAATTTGGCCACAAAATACCACTCTATAAAAAATTTAGATTAGTGGTTTTACCTATGAAGTGACCCCTTGTAATTCCCTAGCATGCTTATTGAAGAATCTAAGTTTTTTCATTCTCTAATGCTACTCTATGTAACACATCAGCTTTTCTAATCTTGTATAGAAACCCATTGATGAGACTATATGGGATAGCTCAAGTGACCATTTTATTTTTATGCCTTTATATATAGTGTATATGGAAATTACCTTGATCTAAAAAATTTGTAATTTTCCCCATATTATCTAAGATTGTAACATCCCTAAATAAGTTCACATATCGGGACTCATCCTCTATTTCTTTTGGATCTTCAAAATTTTGTCACCTACTCAGATAATCTGGTCTAATATTTTATTATCCTATCTTTACATTGATTTAAAATTTAAACTCTTGAAATAACATGAGCCACTTAGAGATTCATAATCCCAACATTGGTTTATTAACTAGATATCATAATGCCTAATGGTCAATAAAAATCTCAAATAGTGTGGCCAATAGATAGTGTTAAAAATTTTACAATGCAAATACCATAACTAAAGCCTCTCTTTCTCTATTGATATAGTTCTTTTTAGTTTCTAATAGCTTCCTACTTAGCAAAATTTATGGGGTTATCCAACCCACCATCACCTATTTGTGCTAAGATGGCTCCTACTTCAAGTACTAGAAGCATCCACATGCACATGAAATGGCTTCTTCCAGTCAATAAAAATTAAAATGGGTGTTGTTACCAACCTATGTTTGAGCTCAATAAATGTTTCTTGGAATTATAATGTCCATTCAAACCTTGTATCTTTATGTAATATTTTTTCCATTGGCACAGATATGCTTGTGTATCCTTTGATTAATTTTCTATTGTATCTCGTATGATTGAGAAAGGTGTGCACTTATGTATAATAGGTCATGGGTGGCATCCCTAGTATTACATAAATCTTATCTTGGTCCACTAGAATGCCATCACTACATACAATATGGCTAAAAATACTAGCAAAAGTTGTGAAAAATAAGCACTTATTTAAATTCATAGCAATACATAGATCTTGGCATTGTTTTAACATTATTCATGGTTTTGACAGATGTTTTTTAAACATATAAAATAAATCCCAATCATCCAAATATACTTCTAAGAAATCATGAATTAAATCTTCAAATTAAGTACTATAGCTATAGAGAAAACTATTGGTGCATTCTTAAAACTAAAAGGCATTACCTTGTATGCAAATGATCCCCATTTAGTTGTAAGAGTAGTCTTAGATTGGTCAACTTGTGTGATGAGAATATGATGATACCCACTCAATCCATCTATAAATGATTACACTTCATGACTCGTGATTGACTCAAGGACTTCATCCATGAACAAAATTAGAAAAGTATCATTTATGTAGGCATTATTGAGTTTGAGGTAGTCTCCATAAACCCATATATATCCAAATTTATTTGGTTGTATCACTATGGGACTCACCCACTCTATTTTTTCCACTAGATAAATGATTCCTACTTCTTGCATTTGATCTATTTTAGCATTTAAATTTATTTTCATGTTGGGTTTTATCTTGTATGATTACTTTTTAATGGGTTGAGCACACTCTTTAAAATCTATGTGAATTTCCACTAATGATAAATCTACATCTTTTATTTCAAATAATTTAGTCAGGAAAACATCTTAATAGTCTTATAGTAGCTATAATGCCTAATCTCCTATAGTCACAAGCTTAGGAACTAAATTTGTTCATATGTTTTCTTCAATATTTTTTAGGGTTTCTTGATACACTTTATTTTATTCATTATTTAAATCATCTCATAGAGTGAACTCTCCTTCTCTTTCTATAATATTTATATTTTCTAGTCCATCTTCTTGGATTTGTTATGTGATTTGTTCTAGTGTTGGTTTAGCATCGCTCTATAGTTCAAAGAAGCCTTCCAAATCCAAATTTATGTCACTATTTATATATTCCATCAACTCATCTAATATTATATTACAAGGCTTAATAAAATATTATTCCTACTGACTTTCCTTATAATTGTGAAGTGTTAGATTCAAATCATGAGTTGTTTCTTATTGTGATGATGAATTTGTTGTAGCTCCCAAATCTTTTGTTCATCCATGATAGAAATATTTTAAGTTTATATAATGCATTATTCACCAAAAGATTATAATCTTTAAAAACAAAATTTTAAATTAAATGTTATTACACTTGTGCCCAATTTTTTGTCTCTCTCTTACACTCTTGATTCATGTACCAGGTTGTTGGAAATGGTGATAGTGTGTGGATAAAAATATTTACTTGATACCTCAGCTCCACTCCTTACACAGACCATATATATACACATTGATGAATTTTCAGCTTGGGACATTAGTATTCTTTAAATAATGTCCATTTATATTTCACCATAGGTAGTAATTAAAATTGTGCATGTAAAAATTCACATGCCTTCTCTCAATGTATCTTCAGATCTCTATGAACTACTCACTAAGTTATATTAGTACCTTTTATCACATATTTCAATGTGTTTCCTCTTTGATCCACCTCAATCACATGGTTATCTAACCTTAAGATGAATTGATTAAGGTCCTTTGTCATAAAGTATTGAGTTAATTGACATTCAACAGTGAGCACCATGCATAGAGGTCATAGCTCATGGTCACAACTTATAGAAGATGTTATTGCCAAAGGTAAAATACCCTTTGGATTAGGTTTGACATAATCCATATTTTTTACACCTGTATTATATAAGACATTCACTTCTCACCTAGTAAGAGATCACACCAATGGAGAGATACAACCTTCAAGTTGAAATTATGGCATTGATGATTTTTTTTATTACTAGATTACAAGATAGTTACTTTTGATCTATGATTTCTCCATATGTGGGTTCAAAAAATAATACTTGGTAGCTCTCAATGAATTCCTCTATGTATCTATTCTGACTTTAAACTAGCTATTATCACCATATGCATATGGTGACTCTATTTCCTTAAAAATTATATATAGCTTTTATTATGCTTTATTAAAAGGAATGATAACTATCTTGTCTCATTGATGAGCCTATAATTGGTTATGCACCATGTTAATAGTCATTTGAACATTATAAGCCCATTTCTTACCAATTAATATCAGGTAATGGGTATCGATAGTCTTCATATCAATGACTTCAAAATTATCATGTAGACTTAGCTTGACCACTCTAATATCCACATCCTCAAGGTAACTATTCTATTATACTCTCCTATAATCTATG